>OY740775.1:69315414-69915414 GCA_963513935.1 Aphrophora alni
AATTATCTCTTTTAAAGCTCTATGAATTTAGATCCTTTCATATTTTAACTATGTTGCATGCTGTCCTTCAAACTAGAGTGCCGACTTACTTGGCAAATAAGTTTGTTTTTGCCTCAGATATAAGTACAAAAAGTACAAGAAAGGGTTCGACAATGCTAATCATTCCCAAGCATAGAACTGTAATGTATAACAAATCTTTTACCGTAATGGCATGTCGCTTGTGGAACTCGTTACCAGATTCCCTTAAAGCTATTGATAGCCGTGCTCAATTTGCAAAATCGTTGAAGCTGCATTTCATGAATGGTGGGGACGTGGACTGATATCTTTGCTCGGGGTGTGTAAGAAGTGTGAAATTTTTTTATCTTACTTTATGATGTATGAAAGTGCGCGTGAAATGTATCATATAGCTTAGTTATATTTAGAACAGTTTATTGTACTCTGGAAGAAATTGTATTAGTTTAGGATTTTTCTTTGTTGTAATTTTTTTCATTATTGTTATTATTATTATTTATTGTGTGTGTTCTTTGTACTTAGTTTCTTTTCTTTTAAATAGTTAAATTTAAATTATTTTTATTTTTAGACTTAAGTATGTTAATTGTAATTGATTTTGTAAAGACGATGTGTAAATTAATTGTGTAGGCTATGGGTTAAGTGGAAGAGAGACCTGATGTTCCTAACTTCGCCCAGAATAAAGCTCAAATCAAATCAAATCAAATCAAATCTCTCTCTCTCTCTCTCTCTCTCTCTCTCTCTCTCTCTCTCTCTCTCTCTCTCTCTCTCTCTCTCACTCTCTCTCTCTCTCTCTCTCTCTCTCTCTCTCTCTCTCTCTCCTCTCTCTCTCTCTCTCTCTCTCTCTCTCTCTCTCTCTCTCTCTCTCTCTCTCTCTCTCTCTCTCTCTCTCTCCTCTCTCTCTCTCTCTCTCTCTCCTCTCTCTAATACCCAGATGTTAGTGTTGCTAAAAAGTTGTTGTAGGGTAGTTTGTTTAAAACCAGTTGTTATACAGGAATTCTGAACATTGCAATTGTGTAAGTACTTTCTTGTAGGTTCTGATATCTCTCGTAGATGAATATATATTTAAAAAAAAGTATTAAAATGGTTGCCATTTAACAATTTGAATTCGATTTTTCTGAATTTCAATAGGGTTATATGTACACACCTCTATATCTATAGTCATATTTCTATCTTAATTTTTACGACCATAATCGTGCTTATGTACAGGCGACAACGGCAACAATATCAACGAAATAACACGATAAACAACGACCAAAAACAATTACTACAACGACAACAACGAAAACGAGACAACATGGACAAATCAATTACTACAACGACAACAATGACAACGAAACGATAACTACCATAAACAATTACTACAACGACAACAATGACAACGAAACGACAACTACCATAAACAATTACTACAACGACAACAATTACTACAACGACAACAATTAAAACGAAACGACAACGACAAAAACAATTACTACAACGACAGCAATGACAACGGAACGACAACGTCAAAAACAACTACTACAACAACAACAATGACTACGAAACGACAACGACCAAAAACAATTACTACAACGACAACAATGACAACGAAACAACAACGACCAAAAATGTCTACAACTACAACAATGAGAACGAAACGACAACGACCAAAAATGTCTACAACTACAACAATGACAACAAAACGACAACGATACCGGCAACAACAACGACAATAATGACAACGAATCAAAAACGACAACAAAAGGCGAACAACAACTTCATTCTTATCTCTGTCTCTATGACCCGGCATCAATTTTAAGGTGACATTGTTGTAGAGCGACATCGACAGTAGCTATATTATTCACAACCTCAAACCATCCAGACTAGCCTAGATGAAAATGTGAATGATATCAATGTTTCAAAGAGGCTTGGTTATCTGAGAGTATATGTTTTTAGCGCCTCTGTATCCCCTTTAAGTATACCTCCGCTAGAGAGATCTGTAGCTGTAATCACGACTTGGAATATTAATGGGACCAGCCAAGCCTCATAGATAACCTATATCTTGATTCATAGACACCAGCCCCAATTGCACTATTCATCATGGAGTCATCTACAAACCATATCTGAGCACTCTCATCCATTGATAACAATGTATCCATTTTTTTTAGTCCACATCAACGATCTTGAAAGGGTTTAAATTAAGTGTTTTCCTCATTACGCCCGTCACAGTTATGTTTGCCTTCAATTCTTGTACTTCGTGCAGAATTGTCTACTGTCCAAAACTGTCTCCAGGTTTAACATTACTAGTCACCATCATCAACAACCCCTCCACTTATGACGAATATACTCAAAGGGGGCTAATCGAGTATCATTTCTATTGCTGCTGTGGGGCAGGTGCATATAGAACCACAAAATACTAAGGCATTTTATGCGTGACAGATTTCATATAACTTTAACCTGAACCGTATTTTAACACCAAACAAAGACACCATAGGTGACCAGAAACAAGTAGCTAGTTTTGTAATGGCCCAAGCTGTTCCAAAGAGCTGATTACAGAGCCAAATAATCCTAGTTCTTGTATATAGAGTTCAGTCCAGCTGAAGATTCTATAGGAATTTTCTATTGTAAACAACTTCCAGATACTTCCCCTCTCTTCAAAACCCCAGCTGAACACCTATAGTGGAATCTACCAAACTTCAACTTCCTTCTTGAGATGAAGGGAGCAATAATAGTTTTCCAAAAATTAACTCTCAGACTTTGTTCCAGACTAGATCTAGAGCACTGTGCATTAGATCTATTATGATCCAATCATCCATCCTATAAACTACGAAGAAAAGATTATTAGCATAACCAATTGTGGTAAGGACTTCAAAGGCTTTGATATCTTTGGAGATTCTTTTCTTACGGTCTTCCTGAGGATGATCTTTAAGTACTACTAGTCAAGTAATATAAATATATATATTTCATAGTAGGTTCTTGTACCTTGCGACACCAAGCATAATAAAAAACACATTTTAAATTTTTATCATTATATTTTAATTACAACTTTTATCGTAGGCTATACAAGATAAGAATGAAAACCTCATTAACGAATCTATTAAACGTTTTATTACACTTAGATAGCTCCCGACACATAAAGAAACACATAAATTTAAACATCGTTCTTCTTTCAGATAGTCATTTACTTTAAAAAGAAAACGACTTTATTATCGATTGTATCCTGAAAACCCAGAGCATCTTGATAAGTTGAAGAACGTAAATGGAAGTACAACTGCATTAACGACGTAAAACGTCATGTTAGATTATATTTTGGGAGGTAAGGGGCGAATAAAGTGTTATAGCCGTTTTATCCATCTTACAAATAATAATTATCTCTACGAAAATGAAAGTTGTGGAAATATCGACCAAATTGAGAAAATGAATCAACAACTTCTTAGAATATCGATACTACAAAACCGATAAATGCTATTGCAATAAAATATTCTGTGAAATGTTAAGGTTTACGACCTATTTCTAAACAGAACTTTAAAATAATAAGGTTTTGTGAGTATTTTGAAAAAAGTTAAAATGAACACGACTGCGAGAATTTTATATAAACGGGAAATCAACAGAAAATTGATGTTGAATTAGTTGCGGATTTCCGTTTTGAAGTTCCCGAGTTAAAGAAAACTGGTTTTGGGAATAATGTCTGTCTCTCGTCAGAGTTTTGAAGAACTCTACATCCCGGACGTTAGGACAGATGTTAATCACGTTTGAACGAACCTACTAAAAAAACATACAAAATTACAATTCTCTTAAAATCGGCTTAAACGGTTTTACTCGTAGTTCAAAGCACACATAAACCCATATTGATCACCATCTCTCAAAAAAAAAGACGCTTCATTAGTTATCAGTAAAAAACCAAAAGCAGTTATACTTTTAAATTACGAAATTTCTCAAAATCAGCTCTACCGATTTCGTTAAACTTTAATTTTGTACAAACAAACAAAAATTACTTTTCAAGAATAATTAATTGGCGTGAACAAATTTAAACAACCATCGTTAAACGGTCGATCTTAATGAAATTAAGGATGATTTACGCTAAGGATGTATTTACAACAAAGGGAATCAAGTTTAGGCCCTTATTTAAATATATAAATATTGTTTAAGGGCTCTATAACTATAGTTCATGCTTCGTTTTCACTATTTGGTTGTTATTAATTTTGGTTTAGTTTTGGGTCTTTTAATTTGGTTTTGGGGATAGATAGAGCTACTACTTTTTTCCACCTTTTGTTTAAAGATTCGTATAAATGTTGCCATATCGTATATGAAAGTATTACCTCTGGTTCAATATATTAATAGCTATGGAAATCGTCTCTAGAGCACTGTAGACAATGAGATTTATGTAAGGGGGTTTCTTCCATTATATAGTTGGGTAAGTACCATCACAACACCCAGTATTTTTTATAGACATATTTAAGTTAAGAGCTCCCCCCCCCCAATGGGATTAATTCCATTACAGAGTTGGGTAAGTACCATAAAAACGCCCAGTAATTGTTAGACATTTGTGCATACACTCTTCAGTTATATTTCAGTGAGCATCTCCCCCTCCCCCCCCCAATGGTTTGACTCTATTACAGAGTTGGGCAAGTACCATGAACGCCCAGTGTATGTTGTAGACGTTTGTGCATACCCTGTAGGTTAATATTTTAGTTAAGACCCCCCCCCCCCCAAGAAACTATTAAACAGCAGATGGCTACAAAACACAGGCCTACTCTTGTCGGATATAAAACACGTTTTACAATCACGTCGTAATATTGAGTAACGGCCTCAGTGAAGGGTGAACATCGGGGGGGTGTTGGAGGGTGGGGGGTGTTTACTGCTTGTAACCACGCAACGGCTAGTAAGACTGGTAATTGTAGACGAGGACCCATGCCGGTTAATACTATGATATAATTATAGATAGTGGTTTCAATTTTACACGACATTCTAGCCTATCTGGATTAATAGTTTGTTGGTTGTAATTGGATTTATATTTAAAAAAAAACTCAATTGGAATAAAACTGGCATAAACTTCGTCATGCATATAGAACTGTTGAACACTAATGAAAGGATATTTGCATTTTTTTAGTTGTATTGTCGCGATTTCATTGGATTTCAATATTCTGTTTCTTAGTGTAATCTTTTTTATTCCTTATTGTTTAAAGGGGGGGGGGGAGTCTGTCATCTTCACCTTCTGAAAGAAAAGGAAAAAGAACACGAAGAAAAGATTCTGGATTTATAGTGATTTGATAATGATGGATTTTTAATTTATTTAAACCAATTGAAGTCTCGTGTATAAAAGCTATCTGATAATCCAATCAGTCAGTTTAGAAAAATAAGGTAATTATGGCTTACGTTAATAAAAACTGAATTAAAAATCGGAGATAAAATTCTTCTACTTAAAATAAGGATACATTTTGTTTGGGTCCTTTAGAGTTTGCAGTTGAGCGAAGTTTAATCAAAAATTGATGTAGCTGATTTTGAAAGAATTTTATTTTTTTATTCGTTTTTGACAAATCACATAATCTAAAGATTAGTAAAAATACTTATTTTCAATTCTGGAGTCCAAGGATTTTTTGAAAGTTGGTTTCTGAAAGTCTTAATCCTCTTTCTAAGAGATAAAATTAAATATGATAGCAACCACGTTGCTTTCACAAAAGACATTTTTGTAAGCATAAAATAATCCAAAATATTTCTTTACTCCAAAAATCTTAAATTGTTTTCCTTCTAAATCGTTCTCTATGTTGCGTGTATTATAATACATAACAAAATGGATGAGAAACCAGTGTGTAATAAAGTGGTAATATTAAGGAAGCTTTCCATGAACCATGACATATATATAGTGGATTTCACATTGTCATCCATTCTCTTTACCCAACCCTTTGTCAGCTTCTCCGCTACACGTCTAAATTTACTGGAACCTTAGTTGTACCTTAAGCAATATATTCCTATATGTGGAAGCATATTTTTTACTTAATAAAACCTCTACTCCAAGTTGATGCCACTTTTAATCTAAAAAAAGTATGCTTTTAGAGGACGAAAATTGTAATAAAATATACTCGAAATGTAGCATCGATCACCTAAACATGTGTGTACAAAAATATATTCAAGAGAGCTGTAAGAAATAAATCAACTACTTTATAATTCTAATTTTAAAAATTGTGATAGAAAATTTTATACCGTTTGAATTGTATGGTGTCGTTTTGAACCGGTTTTATGTATCTTCATTTTAAAACTTATTCATGTCCAAACGTTTCATACTATTACTTTATTTTTAATTTAAATCAATAAAATAAATTATTTTGATGATTTACTGTAATTTTTGGAATGAAATGTTTTGTGTCTTCTCTTTGAGCCTCACTTTAATCAGTACGGGCGCTCCAGTCCTTAAGGATTCTATCTGAATCGAAACTTTTTTTTACAAGAAGTATTGGGTTAGATTTTAATTTTTCCTATTAGGTTTCTCTTACCCAATTTATATTCTCTAACCCTGATACTAAAAGTCTTTATTTAATCTTCTCTTTATGACCAAGAATTTTTGATTTTAAACAACGAAAATAAGAAAAAAAAAAAAAAAAAAAAAAAAAAAAAGGGTGATTCGTGTTATTAAAGCCTGAAAAAAATAATATAAAATAATGAAAAGTCTGATTCAATTGATAAAATCTATTCCAGTTTTAAATTTAATGGATTCTTCTTTAACAATAGACTCTTCATATTATTGTTATAGTATATTACGACTTAGCTTTTTATTATAAAAAAAAACTAATAAACGACGATTAAATCAATGTCGTTATCAAGTGATAAAGTTGAAACACGGTAAAAAGCTTCAGTAGCTACCATGATGAAAACAAAAATAAAATTAGTCACCTAAAAATGGAATTCAGTTTCATCATCAAAACCAGTAAATAAATAACCTCATTATAGCTTCTGTTAAAAATTGAATTTAAAAGTTAAAATTATAATTTCTTTACTTTAAAAAAGCTAAAATTCTTGCTTAAATTTTCAACACGAGCGATGGCTAGATAACACGCTAAACTTTTGAAAGAGGAAACACAAAATTGTTCATCCCGATCAACCGTTAGGTTACCACTTAGTTGTCACGCAGCCTCTATTAGTTAGTTGACATTTGTTTTCCGATCCTTGTGTAGAGTTCAGTGACTTTTTTTTTCTTATCACGTCTGTATTTAGTCTCAGTTATTGTAAATGTTCCAACCTTGTCTTAGGCCTGAGTTCGTTTCTTAGATTAGTAGTTTTAGTTACAAACATAGTCCTACGTTATGTGACGGTATTGTTACCTTTTTTATTAGATTTATCGCTTGAAAACGGAAGTTGATTTACATTCTCGAAACGTCGCATATTAGTTTTTATATAAATAAATGATGGTATACGTCCGGCTAGACCATATCAAAAAACATAAGATCTAGTACATATAAGTTGTTTTTTTTTTTAAATTTCTTCGTAGGAAGCTGTTTCGGATTTATTGTTAAAACGTTGTAACATTTTCTTATGTATAAATATTTGCATAGTGTATTACATAACATAGTCGCTTGCTACTGTACATAAAATCCGATTTTGGGAAATGTTGCAGGTTTAATGAAATTAAATGCAGGGATATAGGTCAATTTAGTGATACCGCCGTTCCAAAAGGAATTTTTGAATTGTAGTTAAAATTGTTATAGCAAACTCATCAACTGGTACATAATTTTAAAGAGTTGATGGAAGCCATCATGGTACTTACCCAGCCCCGTTCTACAACGTTATAGAAGCAGATCCTTTAATGTACTACATAGTTTGGAAATATGTAAGATAGTTATCTAACCCAACCATGGATGAAGTAGATCAAACTAGGGTCTTCAGGATTACGTACCCGTGTCACCATAAGCACAGACAATACTCTCTTAGTGAACCACTGAAAGGAAGCTTAGAAGACGTTTAAATTGGAAGAAGAGGGACGTAGAGTATAATGACGTCCTTAACATATTTCCTTAACGAGAAAATTGTTAGACATAAATGGTATATTTAGCCGGATAAATTTTTCAGAATCTATTATTCACTTTTATAATTAGTTTTACTGCGACGACATAATTGATAAAATATTCTTTGAAAGTTATGAGATCTCTACAAATACTTTGTTAGATATCTTGAAAAATTTAAATAGGATTGAAAAACATGTTTAAGATAAAAATATTAAATTTTTTAGTGTAGAAGAAGAAAGTACAAAATAAATTTCCAATTAAAAAAAAATTGAAATTATACAGGAATTCAAAAAGTTATTTTTGGAATGCTGAGGGTTTGTCATCTAGCCTGTGTCCAATATTATACAGCTCAAAAGCGTGACTTATTTTAATCAAATTTTTTAAACAACCTTCAACAATTGTATTGATAACTCAAAATGTGGGACTAACTGACCTAAAAATATATATACTGTTAATAGTATTTCCACATTATCGTCCTTAATTATATCCATCCTATACAGTCCTCTAAGACCCACAGAGAAATAACTATTCGTGAATTCACCTTAAAAAACCCTAAACATATCGGCTATGTTTTAATGACATTGTAAAAGGAGTATTGTTTAATAAACTCCTCTACAGATTTCGTTCAAACTTTAATGAAATATAAAGATTCAACCTTAAGAATTCAGAAATATTTAACACGGATCAAAATGGAAACTTGACAGTCAACAAATGAAGTATGAAAAGTCTTGAAAACTGGTTTTTATTTACAACTACCGAACTGGAATACGCGAAAAAAGCGCACAACTGCAATTTAGCGAAACAATCACACAGCCGACCAGGTTGATGTTTAAGAGGGTGAGACAAGGGTCAACCCTTGAAGAAACAAAATGTGACAGGAGAAAAAAGCGCACGTACTGAGAACTCCCGGCTCGATGTTGACTAGAAAGATTTGACTTAACAACAAATCAATTTTTACTGTTTACATAAAACTTACGAGTAGTGTACCTGACTAGTAACCAATATGTAGGCTATATTATTAAAACTTTAAAACAGGTGTAAATATTGGTTATAAGTCAGTTTCACACTCGTAATTTTCATGTAAACAGTAAGAATTGATTTGTCGGTTAAGTCAAATCTGTCTAATCAACACCAAGGTGGGGGTTCTCAGTATTGTGCGCTCTTTTCACCTGATTATTTGTTTCACCAAGGGTTGACCATTTCTCACCCTCGTTAAACATCAACCTGGCGGGCTGTACGCTTTTTTCGCGACACCACTGAATTGACAATTTTTATTAACGGAAAGTTTTGGTTGGTTTTGGAGACGGATGAGTGAGATAATTTGTGCAATATTTTCGCATCGTTAAATTAATATATCTTTATTTTACAACTCTGGTGTATACCTAATAGAAATAGTCACGTTTTTAAAAATACTATAAACCAACCACCTGAAACTTTGGCAATGTTTCACGAAAAACACTTAACCCTTTAATCATTTTACGAAGAGCTTCTATAATTTACAAACACAGAAACAGTAAATGTTTCCATTGCAGTTGTGAGATGATGGAAACGCATTAACACGTCAGTTGTAAATAATAAGGGAAGTGGGTTTTCACACTCCAGGAGGCAGGTAGGACTAGGGGTCAGTTGTTATGGGGGTAAATTAATGGCCAACAGAAACTACCCCTTGCTCTACGGGGTGGATTAATGGTATTGCTTTACAACCCTTGCATTAAAATAGAACAGTATCATGTAAAAATTCAATCAACCATTGTTTGCGATTGTTTATAGCGTGGGAGAGACCATTCTGTTGAAATTTGGTTATTGTTACGTTTAATGTTTTATAAATTTAATTTTAGATTGGTACGTGCCAAAAACACAATGTTGTAAATGGTATAATCGCGAATTGTATACGTGTGACAATTTCAGTATTGAACGTTCATACTTTTCCAGTATAATTAAATCAGAAGGTACCAATATCTCAAAACTGTGTAACTATGTAAATCTATATTTACAGAACCCAATATAGATTGAAATTCGCTTAGGTTTAGTTATTGAAATTACTGTTACTACAAGACTATTATTATTTATTAATTTTGTGTGGTTTAAACGTGAAAAAAAGAGAAAAAAGTATAAAATAGAGACTTTATCCCTCGAATAATGTAATAGCGTTGTTGTCGAAGGAAGAGAAAAGAAGTTGATCAAGTAAGACTTGAAAGTAGAAATCAATAATAATTTGCAAAGTCAATAACTCTGTGAGTTACGATTATGATCATAAAAAACGAACAAAAGTACAAATGGTAGTGAGAGTCACAAATCATCCTTGCTTTTGTCCGACATGATGAATCGTACACGTTAAAATCGCTCTGCACTGTGGACTGGAGAATAACTACAATTCTTCATCTTACAAAATATACAGGGTGTCCAAATAGTATCAGAACGGCGTTATATTTTTTGGACCATTCCAGATTGAGCAATAAACCTTAACGCATCACTAGAATACCTTAAAATCTACTTTTTGAAGCAACTATAAATTTTTCATCACTTTATGGGGACGGCCTCTAGCGAATCAGAAGAATATCCTAAATGAGAGCATAGGTTGTGTTTTACATCATATTAAAGGTTTTGTTAGGAGAATACAATGCCCCGATCTCAAAAGGTTCATCCTGTACAAAATGCCGCCGGCTTAAAGTTATAATGTTGTGATAGTTGAAAATGGCTTAGTTTTCTTTCTTGGTATGAGTTCCATAAGTAAAATCCCTGGAGGTAAGAAACAATTTTTCTTGATAGTGAGTGACTTTTCACCTCTAGAGGGAACGGTCTACAAGGAGGACGGAGAAAAATTTTACTCACTATCCAGAAAAAAATGTTCCTTACATCCAGTGTGTATTTTTGAGGTTATACTTATGTAATCCTTACAAAAAAAAAAGAAAATTAAGCCATTTTCAACAAGCTCAAAATTGTTAATTTAAACCGCTACCATTTTGTATAGGTGAACCTTTTGAGATCGGATTTGCGGCATTGTATTCTTTTAACAGAGACCTTTAATATGATGTAAAACTCAATCTATGCTCTTTTATCTGACTCCTCCTCCGGGTCGTCCCCATAAGGCAGTTTTTTCTTCTTTTTCTTCTTTTAACAATTGAAACTGAACTTAGTCCATCTATCAATTTTTCTATAAAATGAAAGCGTTTGTTGTCTGCACATCTTACGACGCACTCCAATATACAAAATCACTTGTTCTTGTGATAATTACGTATTAGTCTTGTCTTAGGCCAAATCAAACGGTTTTATCCTGTCCAACCGCCGAACTTGAACTGAATTGTCGAGAACTTGTAGCATCTCGATGTTATGGAGCTTATGCAGTCTTTCTTCATGCTTCCTAGCAAATCGCCGAACCTCTTCATAAACTGTAGCAATTTGTAAATCCTTATGGAGATCATCATTGCGTCTGTACCATGGGGCATTAACAATGCCCCTCAGTACTTTATTTTGATATTTTTGAATAATTTTGATGTTGCTTCTTTTTGCACAGCCCCAAAGCTGCACACCATATGTCCAGATAGTTTTTGGGACTTGTTTATAAAGTAATAGTTTATTGTGCACTGACAGCTCTGAATGCCGCGCTAGAAGCCAATGCATTTTCCTTAGTTTGAGATTTAGTTTATTGCGTTTCTTTTTAACATGTACCTTCCATCGCAATCTTGCGTCTAGTGTCATGCCCAAGTATTTTGCATTATTGTCTTGTGGGATCACTTGTTGATTGACAACCACTGGGAGATAAATGGTTTTTCTGTTAGTAAAATTAACACGAACAGATTTTGTCTCATTCAGCTTTATTCGCCATTTTTTAGTCCAGTTACAAATTCGATTGACAGCCCCATAAGGTAGTGAAAATTTGTTAGTTGCTTCAAAAAGTAGATTTTAAGGTATTGGATTGATGTGCTAAGCTTTATTGCTTAATCTGCAATGATTTTGATAATTTTTGGACACTCTGTGTGTATAGCTTACCATTGACATTTATTTTAATAAATAACAACACATAGAACTTAGTGTTTCCCAAATCAACCGCGAAGAACGATTTCGTTGATTTTATCGTTAAAATGTTTTCCCAAATTTGCAAACTGCCATCGAGAAAATGAAGTTATGGAAAAAAAAAGTATACAAAACTTTATTGTCAAACTTTTATTTGTACCAAATGTTTTGGGATTTTCCAATTTTTTTTTTTTTGATTAATTAACTATAGTAACCGAGATTTCAAAATCAAAAATATTTCAAAAAGTTGAAGTTAATATCTAAGTACTTACCCAGCCCCATAATGTAATCTAAATTTTAAAAAAGGTTGAAGTATTAAACCTCTTGTGACTAAGGTGCATCCAAACACTATAATAAAATCTAGTTTGGAATGGGTAACGTTGCACTGGATGTCGGGGCAAAATGGAGTTGAGGGTAACGAGAAGGCAGAAAATGTAGATATAAACTACGGGGCTCTGCATCAGAGTGTGTCGGACCTGAGCAGTAGGAATATTCGTATATCTGGTATACAGGTGGTTCATGCAAAACACCAGCAAATATGGGGAAGCCTTAAGGTACAACAATAGTAAATCATTATATAAGGACATCCCTTAAGGTTGTCCTGAAAGGACAATAATGACCTGAGGTGGGGACAACTCAGACAAATCACGGTACTTATTACTGGACATTGTAGTCTGAGAGTGCACTTGCACAGGATAGGGGCTGAACATGGTGAAACTCTGTGTATACTGTGTGGAAGAGTAAGGAGACTGCACGCCACATAATTTTCAATTGTGAAGCCCAACCAAATAAGAAGCGTAAGGTTATTGAATTCCAAATTCCTGGGAAACTATCATCGGACGAGCTAGTTAGTGGATTACTCAAACTCCTAAGATAGAATGAGGAGGCTTTAGTTGAACAATAGACCATCAGTTGCGGTGCCCGGGGTGGTTCTGGCCCTTTAAACTCCAAACTAAATTAATTAATCAATCAAGGTTCATACATGTAACCGTACCATCTATTCCTCTTTTTCAAAAAAACAACATTAAAAAAATGTAAAAGGTAAAAGTATGAAGGAATATTGAAAAACCCTATTTACATTTTTCTTTATTCAAATTTTAGGTTAAAATAAAGTTCAGGTATACTATGATATACAGGGTGGTTGAAAATAAAATACCCCCCATTAATATTTAAATATTTGAGGTACTTGAATTCTGTTTGCGGAAGTGTTTTTAGATGAGAGGGCAAATCTAAAAAATAAAAGTTTAGATTTATTTGTTTAGATTTATTTAATTGAAGTTACTCCCATCATTCTTTCATTGTTCCTATGAGGTCTTTCTTGACCAACTCTTGTTCTCTTTCGACACTGGCGCTATTAGACTATTCAAGAGTTACAACAGAGTATTCGTCCTTTTTATTCTTCGTTTTTCATTTAAAATCGATGATGTCCAAAAACCAAAACAAAAAACACAACAATATATTACTCATTGTTCAGTAAAAGAATGTATTGTAAAATACTCAAGGAGTTAATAAAACATTATAAAACCCAAATCTTACATTAAACAAGTAGATTTAACGTCAAGTGTTTCAGATTTTCACTTAATCTTTCCAAGGCCATTTAAAAACTGACGATGAAGTCGCTTAACAACACCGTTTTAAATTAAAGTGTATCAACAAAACGCCCGCACGCGCTGTTGTGATCCTTGTGTGTGGTAAAAGCTAGGAGCTCCATGGCTTAATTAAATAAAGGATCAAACTGTCACGTGACAAAGTAGTAGGAAGTGAAAGGGACAGATGTTGGAATAGTCACGGTAGGTTTTGGACATGTGTATAATTATACATGCTGGAAAACTTCCAAACTACATTTGGACATGGAATATTTCTCCTAAAACCAATTAAACATTTAGAGGTAGATGAGTTTTCCACGGTATACATGCAATTAATACAAAACAAACTTTCATTTAGTCCCTTGTGTTCATTTGTAAATGTTCCGTACGTTATGATCAAACATTGTTCAGGAAGCTTTGAATTTATATTTCTTAATATTAGAATTAAAAATTATAAAAACGTTCAAAATTTGTAGATGATAGTAATATGTATACATTGTTGGCTTTAAGGTCCCCCCCCCCCAACTTATGTTTCTTAATTTTGACTTTTATGCTACGTTTTATAATATTAAAAATTTGTTTGCTCCATGTTAGAATTTACTTCAGCTATCTTATATCGAAGTAATTTTTTTAAATGGTAAACTAATCATTAAATACTTTGTTTTTGTTTAAACACAGAATTTAAAAATAAAAATTTAAGTTAACAAGTTTAAATATAATCTCATTTTTAACTTTATCCATATGTGATAGGTCAAAAATCGATTAAAGTTTGTATCGATTTACGAATGTATCCGTTTTAATGTCCACAAATGTGAGTTTTGGAATTATATCTGTCTGTCTAGTGTTCGTCATGTGTCGTGTGCCTTCGGTCATCGTCGTGTTATGCGTCATCTGTCTTGTATCGTATATCGTCTGTACAGTGCACTTCAGGCCAAACGTATGGGCCGATTTTAATTAAATATACTACGAAGGTAAGTTTTGGCCGTATCTCTGGACTTTATTCAATTAAAGGGGTCAGGCTTTATTAGTCTTAAGTTTGTAAAGTTTGTAATCTGAACATGTATATGTATATATTTGACTAATAAAGATATTTCATTTCATTTCAATTATTGAAAATTTGATTCAATAACGATTTTCATAAAATCAGCTTTTACGATGATGAAAAAAGTTTGCTCAAGTATAGCCCCAAAGAAAACAAAGGTCGCCTCTCAAAAAAATACGGAAAGTTATCTGAAAAAAAAATACAAAAATTCCATACGACTAATAAAGCTAATCATTTCTCAAAATCAGCACTACCGATTTCGTTCAAATTTTAATTAAATATGAAGGCTAATGACTCGAATATGCGTGGAAAATCGCAAGTAAAAATAATTTACTGTTCAGGAATTGGCAAACAAAAGTGCACCGTCATTAAAAGCTCTTTATAGAGGTACTAGAAACGTCCCAATACATACCTAGCAGTATGCCCTGTGACGATCCATTACAAAAACATACTTTATTGGGCGTCGATGTTTATAACCTAACCAAGGTATCACCTTGAGCCTCGCGGTATCACCAGTCCACGTACAAGACGTGAGTCTCATGGTGGAAGAGTGTCACATCCAATACAACGTCATTAAAACTCAATTTAATCACATAAGATCCACTGAGGTACAAGCGAAGAATGTTTGTTTCAAAAACGGGGTTCATAATCACTTTTTTTTTTGTTAACAGAAAATTACATTTTTGGTAACGATTACTTTAGTTTCGTTTTTATTTGGTTTTAGGGATGAATAAGTGAGAAACTTTCTGCAATATTTTTGCATCATTTATTGAATACCTGGCTTCTATCTCTTGCTACTCACAAAACACGATATTAAATTTGAGAGTTTATATAATTTTAATACTGTCAAAGCCACATTTAATGCTTTAAACTATTTGTGACATGTAAATACTGTATACGATTTTATCTCGATGATGGAACCTTTTTTATCATTACTTTCTTTTCATTAAATAACTTTTATGTAGTTTTTTCCTTGTAAGTTTCACTTAGCTACATTTTTCGCTGCACAAAGGCAGCATGCCAATGAACAAAACATCACACATTACAGATTACACAAAATTAAAACATGCTTGACCAAACTGAAGATGATGTCTGTGTATAGCGAAACATGTAGCGAAGTACTACATCGACTACACAAAAGGTATTTATTAAAATTTAACTAGTTCAAAGGCTAAACAATGAATTTGACCTACTTTTCATTTTCACTACTCATGTTAATAACAAATTCAAAGTGGTTTGATCCTGTTTTAAAAAAATACTTCCTGACATTATTACAAATATCGAAATCAAGCAGTTAAACGTGTCATAAATAATTTAAAAAATCTTAATCTTAACATACTACATGTTATATCATAATGTTGGAAAGCATGTTATTCATATGGTTTAATCGAACATTTGCCATCATTTGTGTATATGAAAAAATAATACACGACGTTTCGAGAGAAAAAATCAACTCTCGTTATCAAGTGTAAAACTAGAACATAAAAGAGAAAAACAAAAGGAGAAACTAACGATAAATCTATAACCTTAGAAAAGAACGTAAGCGTAAAACTAGGTATGAACAGTCAAAGATAAGATTAAATACATAACCTTTCAAGATGTTATTCCTCAATCGCGACATGATTCTCATTTGTGGAATACACGTTTGGACTTATTTCTAAACTGATTTTGACTGATAACATAACCAGTTTAGAAATAAGTCCTTTGTGGCTTCCGTTAAAGAAACATGAATTAAAAATCGGAGATAAAAATTCTTCTTCTTTAAATAAGGCTAAAAGTTTGTCGCTTATTCCACAAATAGGAATCATGACGAGATCGAGACTAAACTCCTGAAATTGGAGGGCTAAAGGCTGTTCCTTTAAATAAACAGTTTTAATAACTTTCTCTTACAATAAGTTGCTTGCAGTCCTTTGTGTAGTGTAAGCTTGTGTGTTGTGGTTTTATCTGATCACGATTGTATTTAGTTTTGAATGCTCAGATCTAGTTTTAGTCTTGAGTCTTTTCTTGTATTATAGGTTTAGTTTTAGTTTCCAAAATGTCACTAAGTTATTAGATTATGTTGGTGTTTTTCTCTTTTATGATCTAGTTTTACACTTGATAACGAAGTTGATTAATACTCCCGAAATGTCCAGTATTAATTTTTATAAACAAAAAAGGTGATAAATATCCGATTAAACAATATTAATAATACTAAAGGTTACTATTTATTTCAGTTTTCGCTATATTTCAACTAATATTTTGAAACGATTTAATTTTTATCGTCATGGCCCTACATGTAGAAGATGGAGCTGTTAGAGACCATGAGGTTTACCGGCTTACCCATGACAAATGATTAATATACTAGCTACTTAGTCTTGTGGAAAACACAAACTAATTAAATGTTTAGAGAGGGGCAGAGCTAAGCAAGCGTGAAACATTTCCTGTGTGGGGTTGTTTTAGAAAAAAAAAACAGGACACAGTCGGATAAAAATCTTTCGACAGGAACACGCAAAACATTTCCTGCCGAAGAGTTGCTATCAGAAGAGGCGCTGCGTACATGTGTACAAGAACCGTGTTGCATATTAAACTGGAATGGATTTATGAATAAATAATCACCAATTTCCATGGTATATGTTTTGTGAATTCCAATGCCTGTTTGGAAATAGAAATGAAGGATATGTTGTGAAGGGGAATTTGAAATACATTTTATAAACATTTTGCTCATGAGTCCAACTAAATTTTATAACAACTAACTACGGATAAATAATCTATAATGAATTACCAGGGGGAAAAAAAGAAAGAAAAAAAGAAAAAAATCAGAAAATAAGTAGGTGGTTCGTATGATGTGACCTATCCAATTATATTTTAATGGCTGTCATACATAAACAAAATTTATTAATGGTGAACATCTTTTTATTTATGTTTCCAATTTATGAAATATTAGTCTTGGTAAGTACCAGGATGATATCCAACAACTTGATTGTGCCAGACATAAATGCAATATAATATCACCCTTCCTCACCCCACTGTCAATGGGGGCTGAAGTTAAATTTAAACTTCATCGAAAGTGCCTCTATTCATTTAAAAAAATATGGATTCGACATTTTTATTTGTTGTTTTCGATTATTTTTACACGTCACTCTTTTCCACCCCATCCTTAGGGTTGCTAGGGGTGTTTTATGCCTATAGAATGTTTTTCCACATTGTATAAATGGACAGGTTTCATCTGAGCTGTGGAGTTTGGGTTCGCAGTGGGTCTAGGCGTGGTCTAAGCAGCAGTGAGGTGGTGGGGGAAGCGGTCGCCTCAGTCTGTGTTGGGTGTTGGTACTAAGAACAATGTACGATGCAAGACGGCTAGATCGTGGACAGTAGTCGGCGCCGACTGTTTCCCCTACAATTCCTCTGTCCCCACGCGGCCTCGAACTACAAACTTGTACCTCCCTTCCACGCGCAGCTCACAGCTCAGATGAAACCTGTCCATTTATAAGTCATTTTTCAGAGTTATTTTGGAACACACAAAGATTTTTTTTTTTTTTACATAGATTTTATATTTTGTCAATTTTGTATTTTGAATTACGAAGTAAACGATATGATGGTAATTGTCAAATATTTTGATTTCATTTTTTTGAATTATTATCACGTTGCATGGCCTCAGGAATCCGTTAGAGTGATAATAGACATTAAGTCCGTCCGTCATCAATGTTGTCTTACGTCAGCTCGATAACAGCTACAAGAAATAACATAGTAGCATGATATTAGATATAGGAGACTAGCTCAAATAGAACCTAACTGAATACTCTATTTGTATTCAGAAAATTCGAATTAAAATGTCAAATTGTCACCATTTTAAAATCTATATTCTTATTCCACAAATATTATACTAAATTAGATAACAATTTGCAGATTTTAATTCTGCATGAAATGGTACCAACATCAAATTTCTACGACAGCAAATAGTGAAATTATTGTCAAAGTTGTATTTTAGAAACCTGACCTCTGAAAATATTTGATATACCTAAAGTTACGAGATCAGACAGGGCAGAGTCACAAAAATGATATTTACAATTGGGAAGTTCAGAAAACCTGAGAAACAACTGTATGATACTAACTTACCCTACTGGATAAGACCCATTGATCTACCAATTCAATTTAAAATTTCTACATGGCTCAAGAGACCTACTTTTAAGATTTGAATTAAGATTATCTGCTTGTATCATTGTATGATGTGGCTGGGTAAGTACCACGATGTTTCTCATTAAATTCTTTTCAATTCTAATGGAGAATGTAAACGTATTAGTAGCTCTGAAATTAATATCTTCTTCGAATTTTCTAAGTCTAACGGAAATATATTTATACCGATAAAAATCTGAGTACTTCAAAATACACTCTCGTATACTCGACAATAAATCCGTTATATGGAGAAAGTAACAGCCCAAATAAAAGTAAATATAAAACTGTATCGTTTAACCAAATCATTGCTCTTAAATGAAAGAATGAGAGTTGTAAAACAAAAACAGATTTATTGTTGGTCCACATGTTGCTGGTTTTGTGATAAAAACAGTTATTTTGTGATTTTATGGAAGAGATATCTCCAAAGTTATTACACTTTGTATCGGCTACTGTTGTAAAAACTTTGAAGTAATCTTCGAGGCTTTAGTAATTGTTTGTAGATCAGTATTGGATATCCATTCTTATTTATACAGGGTGTCTTTGAATTAGTGTCTATTTATTATTATTAACAATTTATCAAGTTTATCTCATAAAATATTTAGGTGATATTAAGAAAAAGATTTCGTTGATATCACATTCTGTGAAATTCTCAACTCACTTAAAAAAAACTCTTACTTATAAAGCGAGTTATTGCTAATATATTCATTTTAAGATCCCCTGATTTGAAAAAAAAAAAAAGTCTTTATACTTGTCGTAATTGCCTTATGACCCAAACGCGTGGACCGATTTTAGTAAAACTTCTATGTGGCCATGCTTTGGCCATATCACCGGACATTTTTTTCTCTTTTTTTTAATAATAATTCGAAATTTAGCATAACCTTTATAAAAATATACACAGTTTTTAAGAAATGTATATAATTTTTTTTAAACTTGCTTTATGGTTTTGATCGAATTTTACTCAAGTGTAACCTTGAAATAAAAAAAAATTAAAAAAACGAATTGGTCGTCATCTTTTCAAAAATATCGGTTCGTAGAAAAAATAAAATAAAACAATTTATCATGATGCTAATATAAAATGTTTAATTTTTATAAATTGGTTCTACAAATTTCGATCGATTTATCGAGAAAAAAAACAAAATTTCACCTATTAAGGCTCTTATAAAATATTAAATTTTGTAAATCGGTTCTACCAATTTCATACACATTTTTGTAGACCCAAATCTGTATGCAAAATTGTAAGTATTAAATATTACGATTCAGAAATAATTGTCAAAAAATAATTTGAATCTAATCACCGTTTGGTAATTGCAAATAATTTCAACATATGTTTTTTGACTGACCTTCATGTGTCATGGTCTTAGTTAATCAGTCGTCGTTTTCGTTGTCATTTGTACGTAAGCACGATAGCGGCTACAAAACTTAAGACAGTACCGTGAAATGTAGTATAGTCTGCTCATATAGTAATTGAGTCTGCTTACATGGTCTGTCCTATTAAAATTCAGAAGAATCGAAATTAAAATAACAAAATGTCGGATATTTTAAACAGTTTTTCCTTCATAACTCGTGTGTTATTCAACTGATAATACTCTAAATTACAAACCAATTGCAGGTTTTAATTCTGCATGTTTTAATGCAACACGAGTTATTTTCATTTGAGAATGCGTTACTGACTATAGAATAGTACTGTTTGTACTTCCCTAGAGAATTATCCCAAATAAATGTCTAGCGTAAGGTTTGTTTATTAGGCCAAAAGTTAAAGAATATGGGAAACCATTATTTAGGTATTTCGTATTAATTTGTTTAGGTGCTAAAGAAAATAATTGGGATTGCATATTAAATAAAAGCCTCTTAGAGGCTTATTACAGTTAGTATGAGCGTTGCAATCCCGATGAATCCTAGCTGGATATACAACTTTTTTCATGTAGTTTTTTGTTATATTCCTCCCCTTCCTATCTTATCTTTCTTGATCAACGTTTGTTCTCTTCCGAAACTGTGGCTACTAGAAGACTCGAAGGCTGTAGGGTCTTTATTGTATGATAAACAATAACAAAAAGGAGGGTTTATTGGAAGAAGAAAGTTAATAACCTACCGAAAAATTAGACAGATTTTGAAATTCTTTGTCTTGTCTAGGGTAAATATGTTACTTGTTATCACTGTAATCATAAGAACTATGTGGGACTGACACACGCTGCGATCATTCGTCCTATGGAAATATTAATTTTCCTTGGAGACAAGTTTCTTTTATTTTGGTTAATTAATTAATTATGATTTCTTTTTAAATTATCCATCTAATACTAGACGTGATGCATGGTAATTCCAGCATCATATATTTCTATACTGTAAGATATAATTATGTAATACACATTATTACTAATGTCAGATTGTTCACAAATGACTAATACTGACATTCTGTGGACCTCTAAAATTCTCATCTGTCGTCTGTTTTGTACCCGACAAGCCAAACGCAAGGAACGATTTTAATCAAATTTTTTAAGTTTGTCTACTTTGAACTTATCTTGAAAAGATGTTTAACACATTTACAGGTAGCTGCGATTTTCTCACAATTGGCTTCATTGATTTTGATCATTTTTGGTTAGCATACTCTCACAAGAACCAAACAAAACTTGTTTTTGCTATCTCACCAAATAGGCCGGTTCGTGAGTTATTGGTAAAAAATAAGAACAAGCCGTGGAACTATTATAACATACGTTTTTTTTAAACTACTCTACTGATTCTATTGAAACTTTTGTGAAATGTTGAGATTAATTACCTAAACTCGTGTGCAAAATTGAAAGTAAAAAATATTTCGCTTCACAAATAATTGTTAAAAAACAATAATGCCTACCTTAACCACCGTCATTAAAAGGTTTATTTTAATGAAATACCATTTACACTGAGGACGTGTTTATGATTCAACCGAAGCAAGTTAAAGACAACATTCGTGGCTTCTTTCACTCTTTGATTGACATTACAAGAGTGACATTTTGCTGACGATTGGATTTGGTTAATTTTTATTTGGTTTTTTAGAGATGGATGAGTGAGAACCTGCCGAGCTCCCTGCAAATCGTTAGTCTCGAATATCGTCATTAAAATAAAGACTAAAGTTACCTTTCAATCGAGATCCAATTAGATCAATTCTATTCCTTAAACTGATCTTCAGATGAAATTTAATTGAACATGATGGAAGAGTTGACCGTTATTTCATAATATGTAATAAATTCTACTTCAGACAGTTTAATCTTCAATCAGACGCTAATAATACCTCAAGACTGTAAAAGTGTATCACGAAAGAATCAAATTAAACACTCTTAATACTTATATAAACTTTGTTAAATCTACTTTTGACGTTGCCAACTTTCATTTAAATTAAGCACATCTTAATAACCTAATCACTGCTCACTCAGTTTATATCAGTTTAAAATATAGTCAGTGATTAAAATAACACTTTAGAGTTCCATTTTCATTTAAAAGCGGTGGAATTGATTGATATCTCTAAAATATAACTTTAGTTCTATTTCATTGAAAATAAACAGTGCTAAAAGATTCACAGTTTAAACACGTACATAAATCTATGTTGTAAAATATCCTTTTTGTTTTCAGTGTTGCGTTTAATCATTACAGAGATTTCCCCTATTTATTTCTTTTGGGAAGTACTCTCAGGGGCTAACTTAGAGTGAGTAGGGACAATCTCAAGGGATCCTAAGGTCTACACCTGTTTTATGTAGTTTTGGTTTAGATCCTTTCCTTTCGACTTTCTTATCAGGTTTTTCTTAACTAACTCTTGTTCTTTTCTGAGTCTGACGTCATTAGAGTATTCGAGGGCTAAGTGTCTTTATTTTAGGTTTTTATTTTATTTTTTATATGCTGATGATGACTGAAACGTTTTTCGCTTTTAAGCAAGAAATAAACGTTATGAAAAATTAATTAACATAGAAGGATCTTGCCTTTTAAATATTTATAATTTTTTTTAAATAGATTCTAAGCTCTCTTCGCTTGTGCCATTAAATCGTCCTAAGTTGCAGCTTTAGACTCAAGAATGAACATTCTTACAAAATGGGATCCACCAACTTCTATGTTTAATATATAACGCTTTTGTTTATATAATGTGATTATAAAATGTGTGTTCACTTTTTATAATTTTTTATAACATGTGTATGTTTTTAACATACTTCATATGGAATGGAAATTAATTTTACGTGTATATACGTTCTTAAAAAAACATTGATAAAGATCTGATGATGACAGTAATCTGTCGAAACTAGTCATAATAATAATAAAAAAAAACAGAAGATTGCACACAGATGATTTAGGTAATCATTTATCATCATAAGAGTGAATCGAGTTTGTAATGACGGTGGTACAGGTTTTTTTTAGCAATTATTTTTCAATGATAATATACTTTTATTCATAATTTGCCACAATGGTTTGAGTTATAAATTTTACAGAAATTTCACAGGATTCCAAATTGGAACTTTTATACTTTGAATTTTATCTGTTTTTTACCTATAAGTTCGGATATGTCATTTTGGGGATTTGAAAACCAATATGTTTTGTTTGAGTCCTATGGCCTAGATTTGAGAAAAATTGACGTTTCGGTTTAAATGTTATAATAAAATCTTGAATTATTTAAAAAGTTTTCTTATTATTAAATGCCGGTTATGAACATTTTTTATTTGATCTAATTAGTTCTATACTTCAGTAAGGGAGAAGATCGTATTTTGGGGAGTAACATATTTAAATACATTGAAACCTATTTTAATTTCGCATAATAAATGTCCCTATAATAATGAGAAAATTAAGAACTGAATCATCTTGTTGAATTTTCTGCGAAAAAGGTATTTGATTATGTACAGAGTCGCCATAGCGCACGCCCCCTACTTTCCCCCCATAGTTTTCTTTATATCGATTTCTGATTAAGTAAAGTTTATGTATAATTTATACAAAAAACTTATACAACATTTTGTGAAGTATTAAAATTTTAAGCCACCATCTTGTATCCACTATATTGGATTTGAGTAGGTCTAGTGTTTTTAATTGAGATCAGGGTCTTTTGAATCATGATTTAACATAGTTTTTCAACCTTGATTGACATAATTTTTTTGATATCTCTTACCTATCTCCAGTTATTAAAAAAAAGCAAAAAAAGCGGTTTATAAAAGAATTTCTGACATTAACAACACATTTGGGATTATTTTGTTACATTCTTCTAATATTCTCATCCAAATATCAACAGTTTACAAAATTTAAGTTAAAAATATTGTATATCTTTGTAGGAGAATAGTAGAGGAATGTAAAAAAATAACCCTAAACGAATTTGTGATTGTCAGAAATTCATTTATAATCCGCATCTACAACTGCCAAGATGTCTGCGGAGAGTAGTTTGATTATTTACTGAAATAGGTCAGTATAATTGTACGACTTGATTTATCATTAATAATAATAACAAGTGTCTTGATTTATTATTTAAAAAGCAGTTTAAAACCATTTTAAGTTGTTTTATGATGTAATATGAGTTTTACAATGTTATATTGAGATGAAAATCAAATTGTAACATGCATCTCCCACAATTAAAACATTAAATATGCAGTATTCAAAAAATCAAACTTTATTAAAAAATTCTAATTTTCTGTAAATAACTAATAGTTGAGAGATATCAAAAAAAAATATTTATGCCACTGAATTCAGGGTTAAGAAATAATATGAAGTCTGATATCAAAACACCATGGTGCTATTTAATAAAAACTTATTCTCAAAACCAATATGGTGAATTCGAGATGTCGGGAGAAAATTTTAACATATCGAAAAATAATGTATAAGTACTTATATACAAATTTCATTTATTTTAAAATCTATATCATAAAACTGTGGGAAAAGTGGGAGGAAGGAGACTTTATAGCCACTGTGTATAAGGTTTTGAGAATATATATTTTTTAAATGGGGGAGAGAGATAATGAGGGTTCAAAATGAATATATTAGAATATTAAGGAGTAATAACAAATATAACATTCCAACACCTTAACAACTAGAAGCATTGAAATGTCACGTGCTTATATGGTCTCCAAAATTGTTCAATATTTTGCCGAAAAAATCAGTTCCTTATATACGAGTTTAATTAATTCCTCGTAAGTTTAATAAGTTTAAAACAAAACAAGTTATGAATTGACTGTTTGCTTCAGAAATGTGGATTATTTTTAAATATATGGTAATTCATACAAATCGTTATCACGATTAAAGCGTTATTTTCAAAATTTAAATTCTATAAAAATATTTTTATCACATTGTCTGATGACTGCAACGTTAACTCAAAACCTTTACACCATTCTGAAAAAAAAAGAAAAAAAAATCGTACATAATTATTTGGATTTATGTATGTATAAAGAAAGTAGTTTCTTGTTTTCTGACTTCTATTATAAGAACGTATTTTGTCTTGGCAGAAGGAATATCACTAACATTTTTTTTTTTTAGATTCAGTAATTTTTTTAGAATTTTTTTCCAAAGTAAACTCAAAATCGATGTGAACTATAGAATACAATTTGTGAAAGTAAAACTCCACTAAATAATCTACCAGGATCAATACACTGTATTAATTAAAGACACCATCAGTTGTGACTACCTGGTGAGAAACTAACTGATATAAACTGCTTTGTCTGTTTGATAAATGGTGGAAAGATAAATTGACTTTGAGAGGGGTTGATTTCATACATTTAGAATGTTTGTTATTCAACTTTTCCAATCAATGTTGTGACGTCATGGATACTTAAACCTGTTTTATCTTTTTACCTTCTTTATTAATGTTCAACGACAAAGAATCTTATTTATAGATATAAAATTTGATTTCATTAAGCACACATAAAACGATTAAACCGTTTCCCTGAGCAGTTCACTTTAGAGTTGTGAACTTTCTAGCTTGAGATAGAAGTGGTAAATTAAACCCTCAGTCGGCGGAACATTAATTTTTATTTCTTGCCAATTATTCCTGAACTATAATTATCTTTTATTTAGTATTTCAGTATTCTGTGTCCATGACTATGACTCATTAAACAGTACAGGTTATGCTATTGCTGGCCACTCAATTTAATACATTCTTTAAAAAAACATGTATCACTCTACCTCTTGCTACAAGAATTCATGTTTTACGTCAACATTAAGTTACCGTTAACAAGTGGACAATCTTTTTTTACGTCAATTTCAGTTTTCCTGTCAGTTTCGACAACCAACAGGATGTCCTCATTAAAGTCACTTTAACAACTTCTTAAGTAATTAGTTGCGGAGGAAGAGTTCTGGTCAAATTTAGCATCTGTGATCACTCTCATTGTGGCGAAAATATACACATTCGTTTTCAGCAGTAACATAACCTCAAAATAAGCTGTTACTTATAACAGCTGATTAGCTAAAACATCAGTTAGAATCGTTATGTGTACACAATGTGTTGGATGTTTATGGTTGCTATGAACTCTTGGTGTACTATGCTGGTAATATAGAACTTATGCTGGTGTACTATAAAATAGGAATGGATTGACACCATTTTACATATAATCTTGAGTGAGATCCTCTCTTTCACTTTTCCTATCATATCTCTTGGCTAACTCTTGTCATTTCCCGACTCCCACGCTGTTATAATATTCCTTTTTTAATAAAGATAATCTAAAGGAATTTCCTTTTTAAACAACTAGACAATTTTTTTATAGATACGAAGAAGAAATTTCTGGTGGTAAGGTATCATCTATCAAACCTACATAATCATTAATCTTGTTGTAATTTTTTTTTACCATAGTTCGTTTCTGTTACGTATCACATCCCTCTTAACCAACTATTGTTATTTTCCAACCCTGACTACTAAAATATTCGAGGATTAGGGATTTTTATTTTATGTTATTATCTTCCTTTTTTTATAAAAATGATCAAGAGGAATTTCATCTCCAAAAAACAAGAAAATAAAACATTCTTCGTATGAAAATAATGTCTTCCTCTGATGCAGATTCTCAAATATTATTAGCTTTGATTACTTCCTGATATGAAGAACAATCAAAGGGAGGGAGGTGGCAACATACATGATTTTTTTTAAATAGTTTTCTGTAGTGGAAGGTAGAGTGATAAAGTGAGTGCAACGTTTTAGCACAGTTTATTTACAATTAAATAGAATCAGAAATTATATTGCAGAGTTTTCAATTCTAACGCACTTAAATTAAAGTGGAACTCTAAAGTGTTATTTAAATAATTGACTTTACTATAAAACTCTTCTTCTAAACTGAAATGAACTCAGTGAACAGTGATTAACTGACTTTACGATGTGCTTAATGTAAATGAAATAGAGTTGAAGACGGCAGAAGTCGATTTAACAAAGGTTACGTATATATACAAATACTTGAGTGTTTAATTTGATTCTATAGTGATAAGCTTTTCTATTGACATTTGATGGAGATTTGGAATTAGTTTAATCTGTTCACAATGGAAGGAACTGAAGATTAAATGCCAATTCTTCTATTATCTTTAATTTATTGCGAATGAATATTCATTATTTCATATTTATTTTATCTTGTATTTCCTGTTTTTTCTCATTAATTATTTGTAATTTGTATTGTTATTTATTTATTTTTTAATTACATTTACTGTTACATCAAAGTTTACTAATTTTATACCAAAACTCATATATGGGTCAAACACGACAGTCAAAAAATATAAAATGATATGAATGGAAAATATTTGAGCGACGATGGCAACTTAAGGAAATACTTAATGCATCACTTTCATCATGGATTAGATTGTCAATATGACTTGGTTTAATATTTAGGATTTGCTGAATAGCTTGCCATTTGCGGTTGGAACTTTAGTCATCAATTTTAGAAGTTGTATTACAAGAGATTGTAACTGTATAAAGTAAAACCCAACAATCCAATAGGTTCCAACTATTGTCTTAGGTTCGACTAAAGTGATTAATAGGTTATTTGGGGGGGGGGGAATAAACGTACAAATTAAGAAAGGAGTTAACAGTTAAGTTTACTATATATCCGGTTATACGTAGTATATAGGCTGGATTAGTTTGATCAAATGTTGTCTCGTTATCGTGAGGTGTTTGATCATTACCATTTCGTAGAAGGCTTGAAGTCATTAATCTTCAGATTTCACTAAAATTTTAACTAAATCAGTAGAGTCGATTTTGAGAAATTACAAAATTTATCACTGATTTTTTCACCTATAACTCACGAACCATTGTATTAATAGATGACGACCTAATTCTTAGAGGACACACATAATCGATATTTGATTACAATCATTAGATTTAATTTTGAGAGAGAAAATTGTTAATTTGTCTTGTCTTTGTTATTAGAGCTAAATCAAAATTTTTAGTTTTATATATACATCTAATCCTGTGGTATAGCTAAAGTATGGAAATATAACAAATTTGATTAAAATCGATGTACCAGTTTGGGCTGTAGAGCACGAGTTTGAGTCTATGCGTTGGGGACGGACACCCCAGACACAGACATCATTCCCAACATTAACTTTGCCGAATAGGTGATAGCCCCAACAAAAGTCCTATATCGATTGTTTGAACCATCCCATAACTTTCTCTATAAAACGTAGTGATTGAAACAGCTGTTTTTTTCGATAAGTACAAAAGTATCTAGACAATTATCAGAAAATTATTATTTTTGTTTTCTATAACTCTGTTGTTTTTTATAACTCTGTTATTCCTCAGCCTACAGAGCAAATAAACATAACCCTTATGAAAAGGGTTGTTATTACCCTTTTCATTTTAAGTCTAGTTTAAATTTCATCTGCATTTGACTTTGAAAAATAAGGTTGATCGTCCCTGGAAATAGTTTGAATTTGTGAATTTTTGAAACGCTTAAGTGCTTGTAGCTCCTAAACGGTTAAATATAACGAAAAATACTCAAGCGTAAAAAAGTCATAAAATAATACATGATAAATGAAAAATAGGGGTTCCAATAAGAAAAATTAGACCTTATAGCCATATTCGAAAAATAGCGAACAATGTAAAAACTTCGTAATACCTCTATTCTTAACTCAAAAAATCCTTACAGGATACCTTTTAAAGTTGTTTCGTAACTATTGTACTTATGGAATAAAACAGCGGTTGCACTTGTTTCAATCAATCTGTATATGTGAATATGAGATATCATTTAGAGATTATTTTGCAAGGATAACTCGTCGGTCAGTAATACAAGACTATGAAATGAACAACTCTGGTATAAATAAATTTCTTTCTCGTTGAAAATCAATAATGTAGGCGTAAGTATAAATTAGATTTTAAGTATCCTTGACGTCACAAATATGATTGGAAAAGTTGAATAGCAAACATTCTGTACGTATGAAATCAACCCCTCTCAAAGTCAATTTATCTTTCCACCATTTATCAAACAGACAAAGCAGTTTATTTCAGTTAGTTTCTCACCAGGTAGTCACAACTGATGTTGTCTTTAATTAATACAGTGTATTGATCCTGGTAGATTATATAGTGGAGTTTTACTTTAACTAAGTGTGTGTTATGGTACGATATCTTATACAGCTAAATGTATGTTGAATAAACGTATTGTTCTTTGTTACACATTCAAGTGGATTTAAATCCTCCCCACCCCATTTTTATGAATATTTTATATCAGATCATTTTACTAATACCCAATATAAATGTAAAAACACATGTTTTGAAATTTTAAGGGTTGAATCTATGTTTAATTTGTAGCAGACAACTTCAAAAATCTTAACATCGTTAACACCGTCCTTTTATTCTAGAATCAGTTGTTGAGTCAAAACTGAAAAAGAGTTTTACAGTTTTCGAGATATCAGTATGTTTAAGATTTGCGAGTGGACTTGAAACTTGTAATGAGAAGGCGGTCATGGGACATATCGTTTAACACTTCCTTATTTTTACTAAAAACAGTGGTTGAATCAAAACTGAAAAAAAGGTTTTAGAGTTTTCGAGATATCAGTACGTTTAAGATTTAAGAGTCGACTTGAAACTTGTAATGAGAAGGCGGTCATGGGACATATCGTTTAACACTTCCTTATTTTTACTAAAAACAGTGGTTGAATCAAAACTGAAAAAAGGTTTTAGAGTTTTCGAGATATCAGTACGTTTAAGATTTAAGAGTCGACTTGAAACTTGTAATGAGAAGGCGGTCGTGGGACATATCGTTTAACACTTCCTTATTTTTACTAAAAACAGTGGTTGAATCAAAACTGAAAAAAGGTTTTAGAGTTTTCGAGATATCAGTAGGTTTAAGATTTAAGAGTCGACTTGAAACTTGTAATGAGAAGGCGGTCATGGGACATATCGTTTAACACTTCCTTATTTTTACTAAAATCAGTGGTTGAATCAAAACTGAAAAAAGGTTTTAGAGTTTTCGAGATATCAGTACGTTTAAGATTTAAGAGTCGACTTGAAACTTGTAATGAGAAGGCGGTCATGGGACATATCGTTTAACACTTCCTTATTTTTACTAAAAACAGTGGTTGAATCAAAACTGAAAAAAGGTTTTAGAGTTTTCGAGATATCAGTACGTTTAAGATTTAAGAGTCGACTTGAAACTTGTAATGAGAAGGCTGTCATGGGACATATCGTTTAACACTTCCTTATTTTTACTAAAATCAGTGGTTGAATCAAAACTGAAAAAAAGGTTTTAGAGTTTTCGAGATATCAGTAGGTTTAAGATTTAAGAGTCGACTTGAAACTTGTAATGAGAAGGCGGTCATGGGACATATCGTTTAACACTTCCTTATTTTTACTAAAATCAGTGGTTGAATCAAAACTGAAAAAAAGGTTTTAGAGTTTTCGAGATATCAGTACGTTTAAGATTTAAGAGTCGACTTGAAACTTGTAATGAGAAGGCGGTCATGGAACATATCGTTTAACACTTCCTTATTTTTACTAAAAACAGTGGTTGAATCAAAACTGAAAAAAGGTTTTAGAGTTTTCGAGATATCAGTAGGTTTAAGATTTAAGAGTCGACTTGAAACTTGTAATGAGAAGGCGGTCATGGGACATATCGTTTAACACTTCCTTATTTTTACTAAAAACAGTGGTTGAATCAAAACTGAAAAAAGGTTTTAGAGTTTTCGAGATATCAGTACGTTTAAGATTTAAGAGTCGACTTGAAACTTGTAATGAGAAGGCGGTCATGGACATATCGTTTAACACTTCCTTATTTTTACTAAAAACAGTGGTTGAATCAAAACTGAAAAAAGGTTTTAGAGTTTTCGAGATATCAGTAGGTTTAAGATTTAAGAGTCGACTTGAAACTTGTAATGAGAAGGCGGTCATGGGACATATCGTTTAACACTTCCTTATTTTTACTAAAAACAGTGGTTGAATCAAAACTGAAAAAAGGTTTTAGAGTTTTCGAGATATCAGTAGGTTTAAGATTTAAGAGTCGACTTGAAACTTGTAATGAGAAGGCTGTCATGGGACATATCGTTTAACACTTCCTTATTTTTACTAAAAACAGCGGTTGAATCAAAACTGAAAAAAGGTTTTAGAGTTTTCGAGATATCAGTAGGTTTAAGATTTAAGAGTCGACTTGAAACTTATAATGAGAAGGCGGTCATGGGACATATCGTTTAACACTTCCTTATTTTTACTAAAATCAGTGGTTGAATCAAAACTGAAAAAAAGGTTTTAGAGTTTTCGAGATATCAGTAGGTTTAAGATTTAAGAGTCGACTTGAAACTTGTAATGAGAAAACGGTCATGGGACATATCGTTTAACACCCTATTTATCCTAAAAACAATGGTTGAATTAAAACAAAAATGTTTTACAGTTTCGGAGATATCAGTAGGTTTAGGTTAGGGTAGGTTAGGTTAGGTTCGGATAGGTTAGGTTCAGTTAGGATATCTCGTTTCAATTAAAAAACTAAGAAAGATGGTTTATGAAATGATGTTTTTACTTCCAGCCTTTACGTTTACAAAGTGCGTGTTACGATGATGTGATCTCTTGTACCACTACTGTACGAGCACGTCCTTAAAACTACTCCCGTCCTATTAAATTTTAATCGAGGGAGTAATAAACTCACTTAAAACAACTTTATAGGGTTAAAGAAGGTGATTTTTGTCGTATACGATAATTTTGTACGGGAATAATTCACAAAAAACAAAATTCATCTTGACAGCTGTCTTTAATTGTCGCTTTACGACACAAAAGAATTAATTTTAAGCAATTATATAAATAATTTTTAATGAGCGCTGTCCACGGTTGACCTGATACGGATAATGAGAAGGATCTTACCTAGCTCGTACTTAATACGTATGGGTTCCTTTAGGAATAATTAATAAACCTCTAGGGAAAAGTCAGCTATATCTGGAAAAAAAAATATCCTACTTTTATATGTACTCATTTATCGTTTACAATTCAAGACAGATATTTATATTATATTTTAGTTTTACAACTTTATATTTTATTGTTTTTGTTCTCAGATAAAAATGGCCTAAGGCAGAATTGAAGATTACTTATGAATGCAGTCGAAGTGAGTGGCTATGAAAACAATACTGCTAATGTGTGCTGGAACGGCAAAATGTTACCCTCAACAGCGTCGAGTATAGTGGAAATATGAATATTTTAACATCACTTTTATATGCATTGCTGCTTCTAACATTGGGCGAAGGTAAGAAGGCTTACAACTTCCTTTTATGTTTTTTTATCTTTCAAAATTCAAATGCTAATGACATTTACATATTAAATCATACTTTCATCTTTATGGGTCATGAAACCGCACGGGGCGGAATGTATTCGATTTTGTGAAGCAAATGTGACTTTTTAAGTTGTTTAGAGAAAGAATTTTGATGTTAGGAAAATTGTATTTTTAGTGTCCGTAGGTAAAACTAAGGATATTTATAATTTCACGCGCGTGTCTGTCCGTCTATCTGTATGTAAGTCTCAACCAGTCTACACAGACAAGACGATAAATCCTATATATTTCAATTTTTGAATTTCTCTGTATTGTCCCACATATAGAAAAAAATATAGCGATAACAGAAAATAGAAAAAACTATTGAAAACAAAAATTTTCAAAAAAATTATGTGTGAAGTATCAAATAAAACTAGAAGTTTTACCGATTAATAATATATATGTCTATTAGACGAAGAAATTAATATGTTGACGACATTATAATAATAGCCTAATTTTGTTCCTTTGCTAAGTCGTGTGGTTTTATCACAACCTTCATTTCTTTTACTTTGTGAGGTTCACAGGTAAAAAAAATAAAGCTTATAAAATTATGTCAGTTTGGCGTCTTGATATGTTTTTCAATTTTGTAAATAACTCAAAATTTGGGGGTAGCTGGTATCAGCCAAAAAACGCAAAATTACGGTTTTCTCACAATTCCCTCTACCTATTTAGATAAATTTTTATAAAGTGAGTTGTTGGTAAAAAAAAAAATAAATAAATAAAATCGACCAGAAATTGTTCTTGAAAACTTAAATTCTCAACAAAATCTGCATTAATTTTTTGATTTTAATTTTAGTGAAGTAAGAATTTTAATTACCCAAACCCGTGTGTAAAAAATAATACCATTCTGAAAAATCGGCGAAAAACATAAATCGACCTGAAGATGGAACGTAGATTCTGAAACACGTAACGCAACGTTAGAAGTAAGACACACAAGATGGAGGGAATTACCTTAAAATTGGTGACTTCGATATTACGATTCAAATTGAGTTTTAAGATATAAATATTGTTTTCAAAGAAGGGGTTTCTGATTCATTTTCACTTTTTGACAAATAACTATAAAAACGTAAATTTATTTTGATGAATAATTTTGGTTTTTATTTAGTTTTGGGAATGTGTGTGAGAAACTTTCTACAATGTTTTTTTGCAGTTTTTTATGTTACCACCATTCATTGTGTTTGATACAAATTAACTATCAATCCCACATTCGAATACTGGTTATTTTCCAGCACTCTTTATTGACCCCCCTAACATAAAACTTCTTTCCCATTAAAAACCAGTTTACACCCAATGATACGTTATGATCGAAAATATTACTGGCTATAATTTCAAATCAAGCCATTCATCTGAGATGAACTGACAGTAAACTCAAAGTTATATAACATATAAGAACACGCCCAACTTGATCACTTTAAATATACTGAGTAATAACTTGTGACAATTGTTTTAATGACACTCTCACATTTACATAACAGGAAAACACTAATAAATCGACGTTTTTTCCCCTGATAATGTCATCATCTAAGTTGTTACAATACATTTTGTGTCACTGAACTAAGAGAGGCAAGACCAATTAGTCATACAAACAGTATAAGTGAAATAATGTTTCACTCTTCATGTCTAATATCATAAAATGTTTAATATGGCTTTTAGTCATTATCGTTACAATATATTATATGCCATAAACTATTTGAATAATATACTGAGTGATTCGCGACTTACCAGCTTAAGCCTCGAGAGGTGATAGGAGACATAAGAAAAACTTTATATGAGTTTGTGCTCAAAAATACATAGTTTTTCGTCTGTCTGAGTGTGTGTTTTATAAAATAAATTGTTTCTAATAAACTGTTTACGGTAAAGCTATGAAATTTTGAACACACTTTTTATTTAATAAAGATTAAATTTGTGTAAAGTTTGATAATTTTATCTTTATCTGTTTCAAAATGCGGGTAGTAAAATGTTTTTCTACTTCCGATTTTCATGCTCTTTTAAATAGAAAAGTTTTTTGGTCACCATATTAAAACTGATAAAGATAAAATTGTCAAATTTTACATGAATATGGTCCTTATTAAGATGAAAGTGTCTAACAAATTTCATAGCTCTACCTAATATTGTTCTTCAGAAATAATTTATTTTATAAAATATACAAAGAGATACAGACAGAAAACCAAGCGTTTCATATGAACGTTTTAACTCAATCTTAGGTCCCCTATCACCTTCTGAAGTTATACCCGTTATTGCGAATCACCCTGTATAATGAGAGTAAAATAAGTCTTAATCAAATTTAGAAACGGCCCTGCCCAAAACCCACGCCAAACCAAGAATAACCGTAAAAAACATATTATACAATACAAATTATCCCAACGCTAAAAACATAACAGTATCTTGCGAAATTTATAGGCAGAGTTTTTAATTGAAAAAGAATTTAAAATTAGTTGATTCACCGTTAACAATGTTATTTACTGTATTTATAATAATAATTTCTTTACTTTCTCAAACTAAATTAAGAGAAACTATAACTAATCGTAACCAAAAATGGTAATTTGGTAATTGTAAGTAATTATATGAATTTAGATCTACATTTATTCATTAAACATTAAAAAACAAAAGCTCTGACTTATTTACTAGAAGTTGTTAAGTATTGTTTGGATTGAAATTAGTGCTAAATTAAAGTAAATTGGAAATAAATTAAATAAACCAATGGAAGGACCTACAAGTAATACAGAAGGTCTCACTTAGTTTTCGCCTAAAATTAGATAATGAAAATATATTCAAATTTATCTTCTTTATATCAATAATGTTGCATTGTAAATCATTTCTGTTTCCAGAATTTATGGAAGGCAGAATGTCTTGATATCGGCGTAAACCAGCATTTTTTGACGAGACCATTACGGTTCATAATGACTATATTTCACCAAATTTATTTCAGAATTTTTTTAAGAATATCAAACGGCTCCAACACGACCGAAAAACTGACAACAAAAAAATCACTTTTTTTTTGACTCTAGATCTTCAAAATTGATTTATTTATTACAACAAAGCTTTCCCTTTGCGTAAATGTAAGAAAATGAATGGTTTGTCGAGTTGTGTATATACGTATAAGGAAGTAGGTAATTATGAAGGAAATTACATCTCGTTGTAAACCAACTTGGTATTTTCTAATTGTTGCGTCGACCTCTTCGTAAATATGGTGTTAAAAGGTCAATTGAAGCGTGCGTACTGCCTGTATCTGTAATATAGCAATGGATAGCGGGTCAAAAGCGTTGAGTTAGTTTTGAATGGAATGAAAATTATCAGTTTTAGAATTTTAACGGGGAAAACCTTATAAAATAGAAGAAAAATAAATATCACCAGCATACGAATACTTTAATAGGGTCTGAAAATAAAATGAACGCTTATTAAAAATTTTAAAAAATACATATATTAATAGGGCTTTAACTTGCTTAGTTTATACCTTGAATAAGTCCTCAATTTGTTTTTTTTTTTTTTTTTACATCAAAAAACACTATGTACTTATTTTTAAATATTGGTTCATTAGGGACTATGAGCCAAAAATTTAGCTAGCTGGATCACCTATAATATGACCTTTGAATATTTGTCTTAATTACTAAAATATAAGATTGTAGTTAGATTGTAAAAAGACAGCTTTTATACTGACGTAAGAGAATAGGACGTTTCTAGAATCAATGTTTGTATCGAAGTAAACAGTTTAGTATTATTTTTTATTTTTTAATTATTTTTATTTTCAATATTCCTGGACCATTAAAATTGTAAAAATTTTAAATGGGTCATCACGAGACAGACTCTAATTCCATGATTCACTAAATTATTATTTTTAATCAGAGTGAAAACTGAGTTTTACAAATATCAACCATATGTAAAGTTTTTAATAAACAGCTATGAAATTAATTTTGATTATTATTTTCTTTTAATAAATCTTTCTCAGTTATTAAGTGTTCAAAGAAAAACAAATTACTTTACATCAGACAAGCTTTAAGTATTGAAGATAAGACAGATTTATACAAAGCTCTCAAAAGCACATGGTTTAATTGGAAATTATTTAACAAGATGATGAAAAAAATAAATTATAAACTGAAAGCTTTTAAAATCATGTAGAAACTAAATTATAAGTATAACAAGTACACAATTAGTCTAATGGTGCATTACGGGGTTTGTAGAAAATAAACGGTTTGGGCATTGTAACAAAGACGTGAAAGTTATTTGGTTGTTTGTTAGAAGAATTTTCTTTTAACTACGTTATTAACCTTATACTACATATAATCGAAAACTATGTGTCTTTTTATTGTTTAAGTACATTATAAGTTTTAATTTAAGATGTTGAGATAGACTACCTGTGTTTCTCTCTCTGAACAGCTGTACTAGACAAGCCTCTGTACGACTGCACTTAAGCTAGGTTACCGCGCTAATTATAGAATGACCTTGAACTCTCTAGCGATAATGTTGAAGTTCAGAACAGAATACAATTTATCTTACGAAACTGCTTTTACTTATTTCTTTGGTTTTATTATGATTTTTTTTAATGAAAGCAACAATTGTAAATACATTTATGCAACGGAAAATTAAAAAAAATTCGTGCGTTTTGAATTGTTCAACTTCATCAGATTAAAGTGGTGCTTTCATTTCTACTTACAAATGAATATCATTTAATAATATTTACAATTTAAAATTTATATTTTCGACAAATGATTTATATGAAAAATTACATCACTTTATCTTTACACTCTAATAGGAAAGTTGTAAATTAGAAAAGGTTGGATTTACCAATTTCCACCCGTAGCGGGTTAATACAGTATCGACAATCCCTTGGATTCCTCACGGAATATTACGTCGCAGGAACTCTTATTAGATGTACAAAGTCATATTCAATCTGGCAGTTAATCTAATGCCATTGCTTTTTGTAAAAGTTTTATGGCTCATTACCAAAGCGGTTCAAAAGTTACAAAGTTGAGAAAGCACTGTGGGAAAATGAGGAGCTACAATTTCTAGTGAATTCTAGTTGTGAAGGCTAGAATATGGTCTTGGTAACTCGATGTGCTGCCACGTTACTCGACTAAATAAAGATATGACCCCTTCAAGGGGCGTTGAACAACAGAATTTTATTATAAATTCATCTTTTCTTCTTTCTTTACTTTCCTACCAGCATCATCAACCCTTAAAATTTATTTACCGTGACAAACAGTAATAGAACCTACAAAGGCAATTAGAAGCATCCTTCCAAGAACTTATCCACACGATTATAAACGGTTCAAGGAGGGTTCTACTAATAAAAACTGCCCTGAGAAATTCAAAGTTTTCACTACTTAAAACTGAATCCAATAAGATTATATAAAACAAATATTTCCGAGACAATAAAAGAAACCCGATATCAGTAAACAGATAATGTATATGAAAGAAGTAATCCCCGAACAACAAATAAAACACTAACATAAGTAACGTTAAAAAGTTCTAATAAACCTTTATGTACATTTCGGTAACATAGCTATATGGCTCGTCCGATCTGAGCAACTTTTACCTGATCAGGTAATAAGCAACATCCGAACTGAGCAACATGCCAAAAAGGGTTTTGACCACCAACGTCCGAACTGAGCAACTAGCGGCAGACCTTTGACGCACCCATTACAGATTTTGGAATGTAAAGAAATTGTTTAACACTTATCATACAAACCTACTCTTATCAACTACAAAATACTAAATCAGGTTGAGATTAGGTTAGGTTAGGATAACCTCCAGTTCCTTGTGGATAAGCTTTGAGGGGCACCCTTACTTGCCCTCCGCTTGTCTACCAGAGAGGCAAGTTGCTCAGTTCGGATGTTGGGATTAGTGTACCCTTCTTTGACCCTTTACGATCATAAAAAAAGGTTGCTCAGTTCGTATGCGCCCTAGCTACCATCCTCAGAGGGATATAAACTAAACTCCCGAATAAGTTGTGGTTTATATACATCTGAGAATGGTAGTTATGTTACTGAAATGTACAATAAAGGTTTATTAAATTTTCTATTGTTAGTGTTTTATTTAGGTGCCGGGTTATTTCCGACGGTTTCCAGGTAGAAAGGATTGACCAGCGTTATATCCGACGACTTTATGGCGCTATGCACTTGGTAGCGTTGCACATTACAAACATAGTAAAAGCATTATTCATATCTATTATTACAAGAGATAGGCTACCCTGTCAACAGCTTGTCACTATAACCCGAAACAATACAATGAGTAAACCTATGGAAGGAAGCAGAAAAGCTTGTACAAGTTAGGTTAGATTAGGTTAAATAAACTGACAATTGTAAAATCATATTAATAGATACTAATTCTTAGCTTAAGGGATACAAATGTTACAAATATAATGTTATGGGTGTATTATACACATAGAAAATAAATACATAGTACTCAGTTAATAATTCATACTTAATAAGTTAAAACCAATTATGGTAAGGCTTAAAAACCCGTTTTACGTTGTGCAACGTTGCCAGATATATAATAAACCGGACTACGTGTTCATTAAATATTAGGGAGACCTAATACCGTGGAAAATGATACAGGTCTACTCCTTATTCCTGAAAATCATTGGAAATAACCCGTCAGAAATAGCACGTAACTTTTATGGTGCTACTCCTTTCATATTTGAAAACCCCGTAATTGAATTACACATTTTAGTAATAAAATCATTGTTTTGAATTATAAAACAATTGTGTTTAATTATTTTAACATTTATTCGTCGACAAAGATTCTCAAGCCAACCGACTTTTGTTTAAAAAGTGAACAGTAGTTAGAAAAGAATAAACCTCCCCTTCCCTAACTTTCTATAAATAGCTTTAACTGTTGTTCAAAGTGTTAGCTGCCATGCCGAGTTTTACGACTTGGTTTACGAGTAGAGTAATCGATTTTAGGTTGATCGATAAATCGCTTTACCTACTTGTTAATGATTGTGTCCGACAGGTTAGACACGACTTGAAGTTAGCCTCGGTCAAGCTGAATGAATACACTCTGTGAGAGATATAAGCAAATGTTTTAATGAGGAATGAGTTTTAAAGAGGGGCTGTTAGAACATACATTCTTCTCTACAAATATCGTTGTAGTAATAATAGGGGAAGAATGTTTACTCAATGAGGTCAACTAACTCTTTAAATAAAATGAATATTGATTCTTAAAAAAGATAAGTAATATCGTGAACTGCTAATGAAACGATATTTTTCTGTAGAAACAAAAAAATCGAGACCATTCCAAAGATTTATTCAAAATTCTATCAGCTCTAACTTTAAAAGTTTTTAGAAATAATTTATTTTCTAAAAAACACAAACAGACAAAGAGACAGACGGAAAACTAAGAGTTTCCTATCATCTCCAGAAGTTATGGCTGTTACTCGCAAGTCACTATTTATTTAAATGTTTTCTACAAAATTTGAAATCGAGCCTATTAAATATTACACTTTATTAGATGTATTTACAAAATTAGGAAATTGTGATTTTTTTCAAAGCATAAAGTATGTCATCATCGCTTTATAAGAAAAGGATGAAAACAGAATAAAATAAAGTGCTCTAGCCCTTGAATATTTTAATAGCATGTTAAAAACAAAAAGTTGGTCAAAATAAAAATAAAAGAGAATGATAAAACCCGAAACCACATAAAAAAAAGGTGGATCAAGGTAGAATCACTTAGCATTGTCAACCTTGTACTGACTATAAACAAGACCCTTAGGGTTGAATTTAGTGGACGTTTGGTTTCAATCTCAAGTTATAATAAAAAAAATTATTGAAAATAAAAAAAATCCTCTACACTTCCAATATATGAGCTCAGTTTCATGTAAATTGTTTCAGTAGTTTCAGAAGAAAATACACCATAGACCGACGGATAGAAGTTATGGGTTTTAAGTTTATAACAGCTGTATAAAGGCAATCATTTTGTTCTGTTTTTTCTCCAAAATTATATAAAAATGAACAATAAAAAGAAACAATAAAGTTCCGAATATTAAGATGGAATAAGGAAATGTATTATTTTTTTATACATATGTTAAAAAAATTTAATATAAAAATAAAAATTATGTCAAAACCTAGAAATTTAACTAAATACTCTTATGTATCTGTAAATCTACAACATTGAGTGCTTAATGTGAAATTTTATTTTATAAAATCGGACTACAAACAATGCAAATTTCCATCTAACAAAACATGTTTAGAAGTTAAATATATAACATAAGTATATTTCCCATTGAAAACATTATTCGAATGTTTATTGTCGAATGGAAGGGCTGAAATAAAACAGAATTGAATGCGGGAAGCCACAAATGCGAATGAATCATAGGTTTTCCTTCAAAAGGTGGACAATTAGGCACTAAATTAAATTTTATAAAGCCAGTTTTGTAATTATGTGGAGCGTATTAAAATAGAAACCAATTTACGAGGGGAATTGATTGATTGATTTCATTAATGAAGCTTTCTATCTCTCTCATTCTCTTTGTTGTTGAATAACTATCTTTAAATTTATAATTAAACCAAAATGTTTTTACAAAACTTCAATTCAAATTATTTGTGTTAATAGAATCATAACTGTCATACAACTGAAAACATTGTATCAGTTATTGTGTTTGCTGTTTAAATGACTATTTACCATCATTTTTGTAAATAAAAACTAATACGCAGCGTACATTTATGTTAACGCCATGATAATGACTAAATAGCCGAAACGTCCATAGAGAAGTGAAAAATTTCTATTGAATATTGTGACGGTAAGTCATTTAAATTTAATATACATTACGTAAGTGTAAATTAACTGCTGGGTTATGTTAATGTTTGTTACTTTTTAAAGTTTTATGTTTATGACTTGATAACGACAGTTGATTTATACTATCAAAACGTCGTTTAATAAACAAATGTGGCAAATGTCTTATTAAACCATATCAACAATAGGCTATTGTTTCAATTATTTGACCATTACTAGACTATTGCTACATCATTTTAAAATGTAACAAATTATTGAACTTAGAGTAACAATTATTATCACATTCAGATGAGATTTTTTTCCATTTCGCTCATCTTAATGACTGTTTGGGTAAAAGTAAATTGACTGTAGAATTTGTTAATAAATTTGTTATTAAAGTAAAACTTTTAATATTCATTACAAATTTAAACTTGCCTTCTAAATTGTCTAAATAAAAAGGAGCAGTCACAATGTAAACAATTCTTAATAAAGTTCGTATTAAATGTTCTAATACCTAGTAGAGTTTGCTATCATTTTTCATAACTTTTTTATTAGATTTGAAATATACTTTTAAAGATGTTAAATTATTATTCTGTTAAGAAAGTGAACCTTTGTATAAACACAGCCAGTAGGTGACTCATCGCCTAGGCAGCGGACAGCTCAGGCGGATGCAGCGAGGGATTATAGGGGTGGCCTCAGGTAGTCCCATGTCCACCCGCCAACCTGAACTTGACAAAGTATAATTATGACACTACAGCCAATGACTACATAAATACTATAAGACACGACATGGCCATGTTAAATATTCTACGCTTATTCTTGAGTTGACCAATACCCGCTAGGGTGTGGAGCTGTCGCTCTTTGCTAGAGAATCTGAAGTTGATGTGACTGGCGCTAGGTGGCTCTAGGGTCAAACAATGTTTCAGTTGCGCACTGATGCCACATATGGGACCAGAGATGCGAGGGAAGGTCGAGAATCGCTTATCTCAGCGCACGAACTGACAACACTGACTATGCTGTGTCAACAGTTGTACAGTCTCAACCAAGTGGGATGCGTACAGTCAAGCACCTGCTGCTAGCGCTTTCTGATAGTCGTGTGTCAAACTTGTGACGAACAGCACCCGTAAAGCGTAGACTATTTCCCTATCCTATGTCGTGTCTTATAGTATTTATGTAGTCATTGCTACAGCTAAATAAAAGCAAGATAACAACTCGATTGCCTAATTTGGCTGAAGTAGGTCTCTAGGGAACAAATTGTGAAACTGTCACAAGTACTAAAGCCTAAAGTTTTTAAGAGTGTTGATAACAAGGGCTTTATATGATTTTTTAGGAATATCTAGGAGAATTCTATTAGCGAATATATATTTCACATACTGCCATTTTTTATTACAATGGAGAATCACCATCTTCAACCTTGAAGCGATAGAATAAAAAATGATGAAAACGATATTTAAAACATTTATAACAGGAAAAATAAAGTTTCAACACTCTACCTCTACGAAGATTTATTGCGAAAGAACAAGCTTACTTCTAATTTTGTCCGCCAGGTTGTGTTAGGGTTAGAATTGCCAACAAATTACTCCCTACCCCTTTCTCAGACTAATAAGTTTGTCTATCCCACAACTTTAGATTTTTTATCACACCGAAATCTTCTTTCTCTCCCTTCAGCGTACGTAATGAGATTGGAGGCGAAAGCGAGAGATACTAAAAACAAGGTTAGCTATCAATGCTCTGGCCAATTAGTCCATAAGGTAAAAAATAGTGTAGGAACCTGTCAGCTGCTTTAGTTTACGTGTGTTAAAAATAATTTTGATTGTACAATATCATCCTACTCGGGTTGTTGTAAAGACTGGTAGTGTTATAACTAAACCTTGTATATTTTGTTTGTATAAAAACTTGATAAAAATTTGTAAATAAAATTAAATTTCAAACGTTCGTTACAGTTTTAAGGTGGCCTAAAATGTTGAAGAAATGTTCACGCAGGTTTCGATATTCAATTACTTATGGTCTAATTATTGCTTACAATGATAGACATAGAATAAGGGACGAAAAAAGGGCTATTTAAAGTTTTTGTAACAAATAAATATATAGAGTTGATATTAAAAAACGCAACCAAATATTGTATAAACTGTTTCACATCCATGCACAAAACCAAATAAAAATCAAGGTCAAAAATACAGGAAAGATATAAAAAATTGAAATTTTGATATTCTCAAAATAGACACAATGATGATGAAATCTTATCGAAATCTAATTTAAACAAAACATCTGATCATAAATGATAGTTGAAGAGGTTTCAGTTGTAAAGGGAAAATGAAATATGAGATCTTTTAATCATTGGAATATTAAAAATCAGCGTAAATTGTTTCTATTATAGTTTGGTCAAATACGAAATTATATAATCCAACCAATTTGTCTAACGGAAAGTAAATGAAAATTATGTCGGATTTAATAAAAACAGGGCCGATTATGAGGATTACGAATTTTTAGTGTTAGTCTAATGTGGGCTATTCCAATGTATTTAAAATAGGAAAAAACTAATAATCGTTTAAAAGCAGTCTTTTAAGATGATGGGTATTCTGTCCAGAACTTCAACTTTATCGCCGAAGAGTCCAAGGTCAATTCTAAATTTATCTTTACGCTTCAGACAGTCATGTCTAGTCTAATACAGCTGTTACAAGACAGAATGCCAACTACGCTTACTTAAGAAAAATTAAAAGTGCACCAAAAAAATATATTTAATACATTTCAGTCAATAAAATCTAAGATGAATAACGCATTTATTTATCAAAAAAGTTTTCCGTATCCAAGATAGTTATTCAACCAAATAACTTATTCTTAATTTTTACGATGCCATATTTGGACAAACCTTCCATTCTCTACAAACCATGAAATGGACAATTAATTTTGTATTACCTATCTATACTCAGGGTGTTGGTTCTAAAAGAATTCTAAAATTCTTGTTTTATAGTTTTTATACGTATGTATGTATATATAATTTCTCTATTTTTGAGCTAAAAACTAAATTTAATGCATGCAAATCTAAATAGAAAACCATAAGACATCACGAGTGCCCCTCTACGAGATAAGTGATCAAATATTTATAAAGTAGTTGCATAATTTTAAATTAAGAATTGTACATACATTTTCTTTTGTACTTATATAAATATATTGGTTGTTTATAAATAGTAAGAAGGAAAATTTTATACATATATTAATAAAAAAATTTGAAGTGAAGGTCTAACCGGCCGAACATAAGCAGGCAGCTACAAATGAACTCACTGCTACACCCTTCCCTACCCCACCAACTGGGCCACTCCTCTACCTGCCCGTTGCTTCTTAATATATATTTTCAGTTGTGCAATAACTTATAGATATAGTTGTTATAGTTTAGTTATTGCAGCTCATGTATCACTGAGAATGACGGCTTTGTCATTGAAATGCGTTTTATTAAGTAAACGTAATTTTTGTGAAAACTAGTGTTCGAGTTTATTCTATCTAACTCAGCTTATGTTCAGAAGCCTTTAACGGGTGCTACAAAGTTGTTGTTCCAGTATTTGTAATTTACGTAATCAGCTAAATTTTTTATATTATTTCAAAATTACTATAGTTTAAAACATATTTGTTTCATCTTACAGGGGACGGAGATGTTGGAGAAGAATCCAGCCTCTTGGAGGACCACTTAGAACCTTTATCACCAATGAACCCTGAACAGCATTCAGTTCCTCTTCCTCTGTTCCTGGAGGAGCCAACAAACACTTACGTCATCAAAAACAAAGCTGCAACACTTGTCTGTCGCGCTGCTCACGCTCTACAAGTTTATTTCCGGTGTAATGGCGGACGATTGGAGAGAGGTGAACCCCCGAATCAGGAATTTGTAGACCCACAGACAGGAGTCAGAAATGTTGAAACGAGTGTCAATATTACCAGAGACGATGTAGAGGAGTATTTTGGGAAAGACAAGTTTAAGTGTGAATGCGTTGCGTGGTCTTCTAGAGGACAAATCAGGAGTCAACCCGCCGTAGTGGAAGTAGCGTGTAAGTGAACTTATTTTATATATGTTATTGTAATAACTATAGATGTAGCTTATTTAAAATAAATATTGTTTTGTTTAGCGAATAAGTTCAAAATCTCATAAATAGAGCATACAATGTTTCATACACAAGAAAAGAAACCCCTACCCCGCGTCCAATAAGATCAGTGTCGAAAGAGAATAAGAATTGGACAAGCGAGAACGATAGGAAAAATGTGAGAGAGTAATTTAACCCAATACTAGATAAAGATAGGTGTAGATCTAGCTATGTTACCTCGGAATTGACACACACACACACGCATACTCTTTACAAGTGTGCACCTGAAGGGTGTAGTAATAGAAATAATAATTAGACAAGATCTTTCAATTAACCTAACGTAACCCTTAATCCGATTTAAAAAAATAAAAAATCTTTGGTCACCAACTTTGCACTCTCGTAAATATTTTACTGTGGCTTATCGTCTTTTAAAAATAAATAAATCGTTAGCAATACAGCTCGTTGTGGGACTAGGCCTGGGCAGATTTTCATTGTAGCTCCCCAATTTTAAATCACTATGTTGAGCTAACACCGTAAACCTTTTGATCACCCAAGGGGTTCGAACCCAAAATATTTTTACACAACAAAACCATAGCTTCAGCCACTATATAATAATATTTTCCAAAGTTGACAATAATGTACACCTAACTCTCCATCTGGTTATGTTAACATATATTCAGCACCCCCCCCCCCCGGAATGGTAGATATTAAGATCGGCAAAAGCTGTTTGTGAATGAAAATTACAGTTTACCAGTCATTAAAAAAATATAATTACACAGCAGCCGTTGAGGAAATTTAGAAAAATTGGACGCCATATTAGAAAAAAAGAATAACTTTAGAGTGTATTTGGCTTGTTACGTCAAACACATTCCCAAGGCAAAATCGTTTATTATTAAAATCTAGCTTCTTTTTAAATTATTACTGATATTATTTTAATTTGATATTTGACAAACCCTTTTATTTTAAATGTTGAGCTTGATATATGAGAAAAATTATACAGTATAACAAACACACAGAACACAATTCTCACAAAAAATACGCCTGTTTCAACGACAAGGTCATCCTCTTCAGTGATACACGAGCTACACCAATCAAACTATAACTATTGTCGTTGAAAGGCGTATGATACTTAGGCGTATTTTTTGTGTCACGGACGAGGTAAGTATGGCCTTGCATCGTAGAGAGGTAACTATTCTCAATCTATTTGATTTTCAAAGGCGTCAATCAATCGTTATTGCTAACAAAACTAAGATAAAAATGTGTAGCGCCTTTATGCGTCGACTGATTCCGGTCTTATATTTCTTCTTGAACTCAGTGTGTCCGTTTTGGTGATGAAAGGTCTTCTTGGAATGATGTTTATAGTATGGTCCCACAAGGTTCTGTATTGGGGCCTTTGCTATAGATGATACATGTGCTGAGATTAAATATTGTAAGAAGCATTTGTTCGCTGATGATTTAAATATATCTGCACTTTAGAATAGGTAATTGTCATAGTACAGTCAAAAATATAAATTATGACTCTAAAAGTATTTCTCTGTGAGCTAGTAGGCTAAGCATGGTTTGCAAATAAATAGTACTAAAACTCAAACAATTATACTAGGTTACTCTCGAATATTGAATAAAATTTATAAGAATACTTTGCCTCGACTTCAGCTTGAAAGTGACATATTGGACTAAAAGTGAGAGCGAGGAACTGAGGACTGACAATTGTTAGTAAAATGAATTGGACTGCTTATGTGACTGATACTTGTAACATGGTTTTTACTGGGATGCATTCTAAGAAAATGCAAGATTTTGTTACCGTACCATATTAGAGTGCTCCTAGTAAAATACTTGATACTGTGACACTGTAGTCAGTGATATGTCTGTGATGAATTACAGCGGGCACAGAATTTCTGTATACGTTTTATTTTTGATTTGAAACGCGATGTTCATATTATAGATACGTACGTTCATGTTACGTTCATATTATATACGTATTATAGATTACCTAACTTGAAGAGTTTCGTCATTTCCATATTTTGATTGTGTATTATTCGGTTTTACGGACTAGTGTGCCATTCTATCTATCAGGCAAATCTGCATATGCAGCCAATATAAATGCCAAAAGCAGTAGAAAAGACTTTACTACGTTTGCTATACCGACACCGAACAACAATTTTTAACAATTCTCTTACTGTGTCCCCTTGCCGGAATAACCTCCCAGTGTGTTGGGTGTTAAAGGCAATTAAAAAACTGTTTTGTAAATTAAAATTAATTTTTATATACTTTGTTTATTGTTAATCTTTGTATCTTTTTTATAACGTATTTTCTTTTTAAGTGCGTACTGTTTTTAGTTTATTCGTTTGATATTATTATTTCTGTTATCATTATTGTTATTATTTGTAAATGTTTATGTATATTTAAATTGCATTTATTATTATTAAGGTTAGGTGGAAGAGAGGGCTTGATAGCCCGAACATCGCCTTTAATAAAGACAGTATTATTATTAAATTATAATAATTGTTATTTCAGTAAAATTTAAACAAAATCTGTTTAGTCGTTTTTGAGAAATTACGTATTTAGTAACAGTCCTACTTCCGATTATATATTTTACAAACATCTTAAATCAGCACTGAAGACATGGAAAACAATACATTTTATTTGGTTCCATAGAACCGACATTTACGATCAAATATTGAACAAATTAATTATAATAAAATTAACATTACGACATCAATTATTTCCCATTAAAATTAAATTCTCTTAGCTTCATCAATTCAACCAATTCCTTCAATGTCTGCATCGAGTTACTTGTATGCGGATGTACAAGACTGCACAATGTTTGTGCAACATTCCTTGAATATTTCACGGTTCCAAACCCTCCTTTTATTCGCGCGAGTTTGTTCCGTTTGAATGAATATGACGCAAGACGACACCACCACCCCTCTGCACAAACAATACCTCAACCTCCGTTTGCATAACAAGCCATTAGCATACAGCTAACAAACGATTCCGGGTTTCTTGGATAATTCTTTCGTTGGATTTAAAAATGATATTTACTTTGTACTTAGAGAAAATTCTCTCTTTTATAAATTCAAATTATACTCGTTTAATACTTAAGGTAAACCATTTATTTTGCAAGTATGTTAGCTCAAGAAGTTTACCTACGTTTTTCGAGTTATAATAATCTCCAGGTTCTATATACAGTGTGTCCCAAAAGTTTCGCACATGATGAAATGAACGAATTGCTTACTTTCAGTGTTATCCAGTGTAGGATAAATTTTGTAATCACAGAACATTGCCACCTCTTTTTCACTAATGATCACCACGTTTCATATTCTCACGAAAACTAAATTTTGACATATTTTCCGTCCGTCCGTCCACATTGTCATAATTGTTATTCCCGTTTATACGTAGTCTCAATAGCTGCCTCAAAAATTATGATTAGAACATGAAATTTGTTACAGCGAATTGTAGTGTGTACATATAAAACGAACATTGTCCTCTATTGAAATTCCGAATAATCTATTTCTATCTACCAATACAATTTAACATTTCCTTCAAGGCCAAAGAAACCAACATTTAGGTCATTATTACATTTAGAGAATCTGCTTGTATTAATTACACCGTATGATGGGGTTGTGTAAGTTCTATGATGGCGCAGAAAATGTTATTTTATTTTCTTTAATATGCACAAAAAAACACACAAATATTTCGATATGTCGGTGCTTTTATCGTAGAACTTAGTAGCGTACAATTTCGCTTTTACTTACAATCTGAAATTAGATGTAAAAAAGCTTATTATCTTTTATATTTCATCGTATTTTTATTTAAATTATTCGAATGGTTTTTGAACAATGTTAACTTTTATACGCTTTTTTGTACCAAATTTTCCGAATTCTGAATTTATATTTAGGGGGTAATTTTTATTAATGTTATTTTAAAAACAAATTTATTAATAATTGATAGAACTAATGTTCTTGTACTGTATTTTGTATTTTATTTTTACGACAAGTATTTCCAATTTTGAGTTTTGAAATTTTGAGTAATTGGAAGAACATTGTTTAAAATTCTTTGTTAAAAAAAAAATAATAAAAAATGTCAGAAAGGAAGGAGCATAAAATAAAGACCCTTAGCCTTCAAATACCCTAATAACATCAGACCGGTAAAGAACAAGAGTAGGTCAATAGAGACATCATTAGGAAAGATTAAAGAGTGGGATTATGTATTCCAACCCAAGACTACATAAAAAAGATGTAGATCCATCTTGGTTCGCTCATGATAGTAAAGCCATTCTCGCTAAAGTGATACTTTGAGGGTGTCATCATTTGTGAAATGCAGGTTTTAATCCTGAGTTATTTTTCTTAGATTATATATTTAGTTTCCAAATTGACTCTAGCCAATGTTGACGTCTTTCACTTTTATATTATAGGTTTATCACTTGATATCGAAGTAGATTTATAATCTCGAAACGTCTTGAATTAGTTTCTATATAAGCAAATGATGGCGAAATTCCGATTTATTTAACCATTTTAATAATGTGAACAATCCATCATTATCAAACAACTTTAAAACCAGAATACAAAAGCCATGTTGTAAATATATTTTTTATTTTATTTTATTATTATTTTTAAATTATTCTTATTTATTTTTTTCTTAAGTGGTTGCCTAACAGATATAATCAAAAACATATTGACAGATTGTTTTTTCACTCTCTCAATACCTTCTATATAAAATTATATTGAATAGTTTTTAAGGCTACTCAATGTGAAAAGTTTTTTTACTGATTAGACCTCATATCTATTAAATATCTAGGTCTAAATTTAAAATCAAAACGAAGTCAGTTCAGTGGTTCTCTAAATATAAGAAGAAAGGCTTGCAACAATAAACAAATTGATAATCTCATTTTATAAAATTACAAATAAATATATAAAATATTGAGCTCGTCTAGTGAGGAGTTTTAAAATTATAAATACTTTAATAAAATTTCTCACAAATAATACGTTTATTAACTCTAACTCGTTTCAACGACTATATCGCCATCTTTAGTGATGTATGACTTGGAGCCTGATTGTTATAGATCAATGAAGATGGCAATTCCTTGAAAGGCGTGTTATTTAATAAACGAATTATTTGTGAAAAACTATGTCCAAGTTTTATTTTAATATAAAAATGTTGAATAAACTTTCAACCACATAAAAAAAGGAAAAAATCACTTTACAAAAAAATATTAACCCAACACTACATGAAAAAAGGTAGAGTTACACATATATAGTGAGCCATTTAAGATAAGCCGTAGTTCACAAACAACTTTTTTTATGCATTTCATTGAATTGAAACAGGACTTCACTTTGCTTGGTCTGTGAGAAAAAATATGAGAAAAAAGCGACCAAGCTACATTCCTTATAAACAAGAACTTTATGACTTTATAGAATTAAATGATACATTGATTTTAGAGATATTTTTGATCACATTAAATTTAATCTGTTACTTTCTTTAAATTGGAAGTCATATTGGAAGAGGTATAGTGTATCTAGCTTAATTTAACCTATGCTATGTATAACTCAACAAACAATACCTTTAAAGATATAAGTAATACATTGATTTTAGAGAGTTGATGAATTTATTTAATTTGTTATTTTCTTTAAATTGGAAGCCACATTGGAAAAGGTGAAGTGTATCTACCCTATAGTTGTAAAATATGTGTAATCTGAAACCTCTAATTCACCTAGAATATCATAATAAATAAGAAATTATTAACCCAAATAGATTAGTTTTGTATTCTCACAAACTGTGTCTATAAATTTACCCAAAACATCCAAGCCATCCATTCTTGTAGCACTCACACTTTCAAATTTGATTTATGATAATGAGAAGGATTGCATAACACGGATATGGCGGAGGAAAAAACAACTATATCAAAAAGAGAAAAGATTTTTAAAGGACCACGACCTCCAAACATAAATCTGTCCCCTTCTGCCGGAAGTCGGGATTGTTTATGACTCTCTCTTGAAACATTAATTTAAGAGCAAGATTATTTTAGTTAATTTATGCGTTCATAGATTGCGTTTCAATCTGTAGTTGACATTTCTTTATTTAAAAACTCTTAAGAGGTTTAGTGTCTTAAACGTGTGTTATTATTTAAAGTTCATAAAGTGCTTATCTTGAACTTATCTAATAAACTTACATGTATAAACTTTACAAAAACATTACACATATTTTCTCACTCAATCATCCTAAAATCAATCCAAAATTAATCCTTAAAAATATCAGTTTGGTAATTTCGAGTCCAAAATTGAAAATTCACCATGGAGACCAATTTTGAATACTGTATATATATATATATATATATATATATATATATATATATATATATATATATATATATATATATATATATATATATATATAATCTAAGCTTGCTTCGTTTGTACCATAAACACGTAATCCGATAAAATTGTATTTAATTAAAATTGAGTTAATTTTCGTTTTTAGGGCCTGTCTGTCAGTTTGTCTGTAAGTCACAACAAGCCTTAACAGACAACACTATAAGTCCTATTTTTCAAATATTACATTTATATTCTTTGTATTGTTCTACAATGACAAATATAGCAGTAAATAAAAAATGACCTGGGGTAGTTAAGAGGCAAGAACTATCTAGTTCAAAGAAATTTTTTTGCGGGTAATATTATGTGTCGGGTATGAAACAAAACAAGAAGTTATTCTGATTACTTTGTATTTTTATTTAACGAAAAAAATAATGTGTTGGCACTAAGGCACATTTAAAGTGTCAGATATCTTGTCCACTCCCTCCCCCCCTCTCTAACTTGAACATGACGTGCCGGATAATTATTTGGGTTTGAAATTACATTTCAGTGGGAAATCATATATTATAGTTTTTGTATGAGGAATACAATTTAATTTAACCACAAAATAGAAATACTTAGCATTTCAGTTTTTAAGCTGTGTTTGTGACGTGCGAAAGGAGCAATAGTCATTCAAAATTGGATTTCATTTTCATTGTTTTCTCTTTGAGTCCGTAGGAGAAAAACTAGGACTCTTATAATTTCACGCAAGTGAAGTCTGTCTGTAAGTCGCAAACAGTCTACACAGACAAGACGATAAATCCTATATTATATTTCAAAGTTTGTATATATTTTTTTAACTGTCCCACATATAGTAAAAATATGGTGGTAAAAAATAAAACAAATGAACTTTAGGTTGTTACAGGTAACAATATTTAGTTGAACAAATTTATTTTTGAAAATATTATGTGTGGGGTATCAAATAAAACTAAAAGTTATTCGGATTACGAATATGTATATTTGTTTAACGATGAAATTATTATGTTGGTCCTAGACCGCTTATAAGACTTCGACTTTATAGAAATAACACTAGAAATAACTAAATAACTATACATGCCTACGGACCCTAAGGTTTTAGCAAACGCCTCACTCTTTTTTTGAAAATTATTCTTGAATCGTAACTTTTTTTTTTTTTTTTTCACATACGATTGTGTACATTTGTTTGGGTCATTAATCGTCAATCTTGACTAAAATTTAAAATAAATAGGTGGAGCCGATTTTTGAAATAACACCTTTTATAGTAGCTCCACCACAGTTTTTAGAGAATTCAAAATTTGAAGGATATTTACCACAAGAAGAAAACATTAAATTGTGATTTTCTTAAAAGCTTTATTTTAACAAAGTATGATTTTCGAAGAGGATGTATTTATGTCACAGTAAAACAAGTTCATGGCCTTATTACACAGCTGTTTTCTTAGTCTGTTCATAGACAAGAAAGTTCTTCTTTACCTTGTACTACACAGAAAATGTATCGCTCAAGAGCTGATTTCAACAATAACAGACATCTTTTAACTGGAGTGACTACAGATTTGATTATTAACCTCAAATAAGTGTAAACATTGTTGTTTCCCCCCTGCGGTTTATATCGTAAGTACATAGTCCTAAGGCATCAAAATATGGAAGGAGAAGATTTTTGATTGGATAACGTGATAGAAAGATATTTTCCTCAGCACTTAGGATATCATTCCATTGATGATGAAAACTTTACCTAAAAAATACACAAAATATTCCCTTAAACAAAGGTCCTGATAATCTGAAAACAATCAAAATAATATGAAACAGTACAAAATTTACTTTTAGCTGCATATTTTTGCTTACTTTTGTACATAAAATTTACTTACATCAAAATATATAAATAAAACAATATTATAATCAATCCTCAGGCATACAACCCTACTTACAATACAAAACAAGTTGTAGGCCGTCAACATGGTAACTTACTCAGTCCCGTTAAACAATATAATACAAGCAAATCCTCTAAATTTAATGTTTAAAAGTTGGACCTTATTGGAAATTTAAATCGTATTAGTAGATCAAATGGTTTTACCCAGTAATTTTGTTTAAAAAAAACAAACATCTTTACTTTGTAGGTAACAATCTCCACTCGTTTTGCTCGTATCATGTCATGTCTGTCCTCAGTGTTGTCCTCCACTCACTACGCTTCATTCGGTACCACAGCCCTACCGGATCTCGTAAATATCATATTTCCTTGAGAGATCAGGATTCGAAATTAATAATTTTTTTACAATAAATTCGCGATTTGTCAACAATTTACATTGCATTGTGTAATTTAGTGTATTATAAATTGAATAAAACAATAGATATTAATAACAAACTTTTTAAACGGCCTCTAATATTTTCAATTGGATTTTTCTCAATTTGTATAGGGTTTTGTATTATGTGCACAGTTATAGAATAGGCCAATCGGGGTTCATTCAATAACAATTCTATTTATTAGTTCACTGTATGATTTTAATATAATCCTTGTTGTTTCTATTATTACAATGTAAATCACTTACAAATAATTATAATTGTTTTATTGCTTTGTTTTAATCCAAAAGGAAACTATGTTACGACTAGAAGTTTATTAATTTCAATTTAGCTCTCTTCATATAGGGTGATCTATACTAAGGTCACATAAGACACTAAATACACACGAAGCTTCCTCAGCTCTGTTGCAACGTGTTCCTTAGTGGACCTGGTTTTTCCAAAAAGTTCCCCTACAGAAGCCAACAATGCTAACTGTTTCCTTTAGGCAACTCAGTGCCAAATCCGACCCCCAACCACTGACTGTCGATAACGTCCTATTGAGTCTGACCTAATGGCAACTCAGTTCCAACTCCAACCGAAGACCAATGACCGTAGATACGCTCTGAAGATTCTGACGTCCTAGAAACTCAATACCTATTCCAACCCCCGACCAATGACCATCGATAACGTCCTATTGAGTCTGACCTACTGGTAACTTCGTGCCAACTCCAACCGAAGACCAATGACCTTCGATACGCTCTGAAGATTCTGACGTCCTGGAAACTCAATACCTATTCCAACCCCCAACCACTGACCATCGATAACGCCCTGCTGAGTCTGACCTCCCGGTAACTTCATGCCAACTCCGGCCGTCAACAACTGACCCTCGACAATACCCTACTAAGTCTTACCTCTATCTTCTCTCAACCTTGGCTTATATAACTTTCAGCAATAAAGTTATAAAGTTTTGTTCCGATTTTGGTGAGAGTAAGCTCAACGCTTTCTCAACTTTTTACCTCTTGTCCCAACTATTGTTAGCACTCTGGTAGTTGTGGGACTTAAACATCTAATTCCTAACAGCGCGCTACAGTCCCCTAACCATAACTTCGCTATTTGACATCAAACCGAAATGGGGTTGGCACCATTACAAGCTGAATTGAAATCTGTAATTTTATAATTTAGTGTGGAATAAGATCAGATTAGAACAAAAAAACTATTTAAAACGGCCACCATTTTGAGATGTTTCATTATATTTTTCTCAATTTAAACATGGTTCTATTATGTTATGTTCTATTATGTCAAACACAATAACAAATGTCATGTTTCTATCTTCATTTTTGTAGCCGCTATCGTGTTTACGTACAGACAACGAGATGTCAAAAGTCACTTTCGGTTTCCAGAGGCCATGAAACGTAAAGATCAATAAAAAAATCGGAACTTGACTTTGTTTGCGATTACCAAAATTCCCCATAGTGGTAAGTTATAAAACAAGCATTCTTATAATCAATCTTTGGCAGACAACCCAACTATTAATCAAAAAAACGAAACGATAAGTTACTATACATTTTAAATATTGAGTGTAAAGTAAACTGCTCTGTTTTATAAACATCAGAAAGTCAGTTTACTTTCTTGTTTCAATATATTTTCAGTATGATTTATTCCATGAGAAACAAACGCAGGATTTGCAACCCTTTTCTTTGCTCTCAGTTGTGTTTGAAGAAGCGGTAACGAGGTCCCCCTCCCTTCTGCACCACAGTCGCTTAGTTTGAATAACAAGGCATTAGCATACAACCAACAAATGAACACGCAGCTCAACAATACTCGAGCAAAGAAAGTTTGGTGAATTTCTTACATCAAATGTTTTCCTTGTGTTGCTTGACATGTCTTAGACACTTATTTTACACGTAGTAAAAATGTAGGAATTGAAATATTTTCCCCACAAACACACTTAGAAAACAAAAATCTATTAAGAAAAATAATTATCACTAAATCACAAAAACATATTTAATAAAACAAGATGATCATTTTTAAAAAGTCCCAGAAGTATAATGTATTCAAATAGGTTATGTACAATGATTTAAATCATTTCAGCTACTACACTTTTTTGTGATGTCTTACCTAGATCAGCTGATTTTAATAGATTACTTCAGCTTGCGAGTGTGATTGTTATTTAATTTCAAAACATTATTTTGCACAATTTATGTCTTATTAATTGAATATTGCATTTAAAAAACCCATACTACCGTAGAAGACAAACATTGTCCTTCGGCTCTGACAAACATTCCAGAGAAGCATTTCTGGTAAAATTTCACTAAAGAATCTCCAGTGAAAATTGTTATTCAAAAACTTGTTAAGAAGTTTAGCTCTGTAATGAACAAAAATCTTAAGCGGAACAATTCTGTTTTAACAGAACAAAAGTTACAAGACATTGAAGTTCTTTTACAAAAATTACGTAGTCAAACTAATGTTTCCTACGGTTTAGCCAAAAGGAAAGTTCTTTAAATTTTTTTTTGTTGTTACCCACACAAAATGCACCTACTAAAAAGGGTAAATATCTGTTGATGCTGTCCAAGCGATTTTAGTGCTAAATCTAAGGAATTCGTCTTCCAAATATCGTTTTTTCCATCATTACGATACTTCTTTACAAAGCATTTCACTTTTTATCTTTCACGATTCAGTACCTCTGTCCGAAAACAGCGAATTAAAATGACTATTTTATCGCAATTTGAGGTTATTTCCAAAACAATTACATCAATTTTAATTAAAATTTATCGATGCGAGTGGTTTATTTCACCTTTTTTATTGATAACTTAATGAACTGAATGTTTGGTTACGATTAGTTAGCTTTATTATTTTAATTTGTTTTTGTAAATGGGTGAATAGAAAACTTTCTACAATGTTATTGCACCGTTTTATATAGTCGCACTTAAAATCAAATCCTGAATAAACCAAAAATAGTGGCAAATTATTGGCATACAAGGAAGTCACATTAGCCCATACGGTTTCAAATACAAATGTGAAATATGACGGCCAATTACTGAAATCAACTGTGCGTGACCACAATTATTAAAACTTTTTTTGTTACGGTTTACAAGATTTACCAACGCCTCCACGGTCTACCAACAAGTTGTCTTCCTTCAGGATTATATTTCATATTCACACGTACAGTAGTCCCTATCGTGAGACCCACCTGTCACGCTGGTCACATCTCTACTTGTTTTCTGATATCACATCCATATCGATAGAAGTGGTTCAAACGCGATTTTCTTCTTGCTGTGTGACTTACTACGCATTAAAGAATTGCATCTTACAACGTTGAAAATGACTGTTTATTATGATTCAGTTAATGGAATCACTCAATTTGATATGAACACTATATTATAAAGTATACGATGAATGCAAGAAGCGAGCTATATAAAGTTTTCTGTGAAGAACCATCTAGAATACCCGTTATTACGGTTATGAACTGAATCTCTCGTCCGAAACATTTCCACTCACCGGACAATTGTTTTTTTTAGTGGTGACGGTGGATGAAATCTCTCTTTGAAGCTTTGAATCCATGGCCCGGTATTTCTTCAAAAATATTCTTCTACAGCTCATTAACTTTAAAAAAGTGAGCTTAGTCATAATAGCATTATAAAAAGGAACAAAAGAAAATAAAATAAAAACCCATTGCCCTCTAATAACCAAATAGGGTCGGGTTTGGAAGATAAGGGTCAGCAATACTTGATAGGAAATATGAGAGGGATTTAACTCAAGACTGAATGGAAAAAAGTGAAGATCCAGCTAGGTCCCTCGGGATTGCTATGCAATCTATAGCATGCTTGCACGTTCTAATATGTAGTATTGCAGTAATTATTATTAAGTGTGTATTTATATTAGAAACAATAATGAAGTAGATTTAAAACCACTCAGTGAAAGTAATAATACAATTTATAAATAAAATTGTCAAGCTTGTGCTACAAACACACGACAAAGGCGTATAGGGACAGTTATAAGGTCGAAGGATTTTAAGCGGCCTAGTTCCAACATTTATATATTCGTAATCAGAACAACTTCTTGTCGTATTTGATACCCCACAAATAATATTTCCAAAAATAAAATTTTTCAAAGCGATAAATTTTGCTCCTTAACTACCCCCAAGGTCTTTTTTTTTATTTCCACTATATTTTAGTACATTGGGACAATACAAAAATTATAAATAAAAAGTTGGAAATATATAGGATTTGTGTCTGTCTGTCTGTCTGTAAGACTCAACCAGTCTACACAGACAGACAGACAATTGCGTGAATTCTTCAATACGACTTCTTGGTTTTATCTAGAAATCCTAATAAAGTGAAATCAATGAGAATGCAATCCATCTTTTAAAGGCTATTGAATTGTTTGGTTATGTTGAATTTATTATATATAAAAAAAACTATATTATAATATATTCACACTGGTATTTAATTTTAAATCGAAATAACTTTTTCTTTTTTTTTTTCATATTTGTAGGTCAAGCCTTGTTCAAGTTAGAAGGAGGGGGCGTGATATCTGAAACATTACATTTACGATAGCGTCAATATATTTTTTTCCTATATATATATATATATATATATATATATATATATATATATATATTTCTAATTAGAATAACTTCTAGTTTTATTTGATACCCCACAAGTAACATTTCCATGAAAATGTTTTCAATTGAATAGTTTTTGCTCTTTTATACTCTAGGTCTTTTTTTTACCACTATATTTTGTATATGTGGGACAATACAAAGAATATAAATGAAAATTTTGAAATAAATGTATAGGAGTGATCGTCTTGTCTGTGTAGACTGGTTGCAACTTACAGACAGATACGCCCGTGAAATTACAAGGATCCTTGGTATTACTAAGGACTTTAGAAGAAGAAAAAAAACGACTGCCGTAATTACAAACAACTGAAACAACAATCACTCATTTTTTGCAAGCTCTATGTTCCAGAAAGGACACTATTGATGTAAAAATTAGTACTGTATTGCTAACATTCATAAACAACTTTAAAAAATCACTCGAAACGAGCAACACTTTTGGAAACGTTAATCGTCTTAGAAAAGAATAAACAATTTTAGATAACAAACACTTTCTTAAAACATGGCCACTTTTCAATGCTTAAGAAATAATCTTTAGTTGTTATATAATCACTTCACTTCTCATTCAAGTTAAATGTCAAATTATCAATCTCTAATCTGACTGAATGTCATCAAATCGGTAACTCATTTAATGAAAAACTTTATATCGAAGTAAACAGAAACTTCAACTAAATATAAAAACAAACTAAATGTAAACAATTGTTCGTAATTAACAAGTCGACGGGTGCCATCATGGTACTTACCCGGCCCTATCGTACTTGCAGATCCTCTAAATGTACCGCTTAAACGTTGATAACTAGGGGCTTGTAAGAAATGTTAAATTGGTGAACCAAGGGGTCTTATCCAGCAAAGTAAGTTTGTTTAAAACATTTTTTTACACAGGTTTTCTGAAACTCGTAATCATATACTATCACTACTTTCTTGAGGTCAGGCCTCGTTGATGCGTATATATTAAATAGTGTCAACTCGCTTTGCTCGTGTCCCGACACCTGTGGACCTCGAAGCTATACATATTTAAAGGATTGTATGAGTGACTCGCTACGCTCGTGCCGGTGACACGGTAGGCCTACTGCAGGATCTTGTAACTTTACGAATATCACATTATTTTTTGAAACGTCAAATTTCAAAATTACATTTTTGAGAATAACTTCGCTAGAGTTGGTAGCATTGCAGGCAGAATTTAAATCTGCAAATTTGTATCTTATTTAATGTGTTATAAGTTGAATTACACAATCTAAATGTACATAAGACTGTTTCACATGTTCGTCATTATTAAATTAGTTGTTCGATTTTTCTGAATTTCAATTTTTATGACACACATTTTAAACTAAATTTCATTTCATTTATCTATATTTTTGTATCCGCTGTCACGCTTACGTAGAGATGACGTTCGGATGGAATTCTTGTCGAAAATCACTTTTTCGTTTTCTGAAACCATGAAACGTAAAGGTCCAAATTTTTTACTGTTATCAAATTTATCCTAAACTTCGTACAGCGGGTAAATAAAATTAATCATGTACATTATTAGTGCTAAAGTTTGCATACATTTGAATCAATTTAATTCAAGTCTTTAAGCTGTTTATTTTTCATTGTTAAAAAATAAAAAATTCTTGGTAATCATAGCCTTATAAAAATGAAAGAAAAGTGTATAAAATAATGTCTCCTATTCTTCAATTCTTTAATAGCGTCAGGGTCTGACAAGAAAAAGAGTTTCTTAAGATAGACCTAAAGAAAGGTACCCAAGACTACACGAAAAAAAAAAAAGTTGCAGATCCAGCTAGGTTCTTTCGGTATTACCACGCCGTACCCACGAGAGCGTCTGTAGGTTGTTCAAAGACACGATAAAGGCTTCTGATCACATATCTATATTTCATGTAGATTTACTTGCAGAATAAAAATAAAGCTATTACCTCTAAAATCTTGGTTTTCTTCATCATAATTCAACATCTGTCAGTTTTTATCAGGGGTGGATACATATCGTAACAAGCTGCAAAATACATTGGCGATAGCAGAATCGTAAATCCACATTCAATAGAGACATCTAAATATTGACAAGTCCTATAATAGAATAGAGAAATTGTCACTCAAATTAATTTCATGGGAACTGTTTCTTCGGTGAAATAACATAAATTTAGATAACTATTTGGCAAAACAGTTATTAGCATCATACGCTCTATTCTTGAATACCTATTTAATTGAATATTTTAATATGTCTAATAATACATAAAACAGTCGTTAATAACTTCAACTTCAAAAGATTAGCAAAGTCACGACAAGTAAACAAGTATAAAAGACGTGCGGAAACTCTAACGGCGCCTTGCGTACTTCCTGTTTTTCTTTCGACCGCGGCGCAAATAGGTTCGTGTATACAAGTCTCAGTTCATTTATAAACCATCAATAGCGTTGCCAACTTTTAAAAGTCAGATTTCCCCTGATGAGAAGGAAAATAGAACAAGGCGTTTAATTCTAAGAACATGACTACAAAAATCAATTCTTACATAAAATGCGACTTCTCACTGTTTTGTGCTTATTACACAAGAACCGTTGTTTTCTGTCTTATAGTTTGTAAAAGGAACGATTACAGCTGGTTACCTAGCTGACGGAAAGGTCACCTCACTGACACAAACACAGAGGATTATGTCTGCCCCTTTGGCGGCAGGTGTGGTTCAACTACTGGACTCACCTTACTGAAAAATAAACTTTTTTTTACTGTTTACGATAGAGACAAACATTTTTTTTTTTTTATTCCGCGCATTATTTTAAGAAAAAATATACCAAACAACAACCAATGCCAATCATTTGCCGTACTTTACTTGTCTTCTTAGGAGATGATAACACTACTAACGTCAACCTCAATTAGTTAAACCCATATTACTCATAGTCCAAACTCGAATCCACATTATGTCCCGATAATAATTCATACATCCAAATGTGAGTAGAAGAATTGAAAAGACATTACTCACTAAAGACGAAATAGTATGACAATATATATAAATTCACGTTATTCCCAATGCAGTAGTCTCATTGGAACATCAGTTAAAGCAGTTGTGTCTTTCGAGGTTATATATTTGTAAATTTATTTGTTTTATCGTTCGTAGTGTGTTTTCAATCGTTTTTAGTCTTTTAGATTTCTTAGAGCACTTCATAATTATAATCAGTTCAGTCGAAAATCGTCAAGTGCTACATCTGTCATAGGGAAGCAATGACTGTAATACTTTCAGTGATTGAGTATTTTTCGAAAGAAAAAGAAAAACATGGACCTTTCATTAATGAAAATTGTAATTTAAATGATGTTTTATCAATTACATAACAACTATATTTCACCATTCTTTCCTACTATTCACATTATTTATTTATTATGTTTTAACAATGGCTTGTTTGAAATAGTTTTTAATCGAATTTTTGAACATTTATATTCGGTAGGTATTGCTTAACAATTAAAGAAGCATTAAGAACGTTATCTTTGTATCAAAATAGTTTGCAGTGGGTGAGTCAATAATTAAACATTCATTTTGACGACAGTGAGAGTGCGCGCGTGAGGGAGATTTTTGTTAGGTAGCCTGCCATGTTGGTTCTTTTTACAAACTGTTTGTTATCTGTTAAGGTTTATTATATGTTTGATTAAAATTGCTTCAGTAGGTTTATAGTTATAACTTTTGTCTGCAAGGACAATACGTAAATTTCTACATATTAAGATTGTTTGCATTGTTTGTGTGTAGTACATCCCTCTATAGAGATTAAACATATTGATTTACATGTATTACCAATTTGTATTAACTTTGATTATTTCTCATTTAATCTTTTGTATTTTTTTATTTTTTTTTTAAATTGGAGTTTTAAATATGCTGGTGTCACCTTAATTCAAAGACTTTTTTCGAGATTTTGTGGTTGAAAGACGTTTGCTCCACTATTTATATCATAATTAACGGTGAATATACATATTTAAAGAAATAAAAACTGTCCTGAAATCGAATTTTAAAAGTGTATTATTTAAAGAATCAAAGCAACCACAACTCCTCTTTGTTTAAGTAAGACATCAATCACTAAACAACGGAAACATTGCTTAAAACACTTTGTTAATGCTTTCATCGCTCTAGGGTTAAATATTTCAATAACCTGTCAGTCTTTACAGTACAATACCCTATTTTTACCCCATCTCCTAGGTTTCCAATATAAACACATCATTTCACTCCCCACACAGCTGGCGTGGCGTGTCTTCAATCTTCAGCTGTGGTTTAGCGCTGATTTGTTTATTATTGTTTCTTCCGTTGCCGGCAGTCTTTGTCTTTATTTAACCTTGCCGCTCAAACACTTCCTTCTTTGGTTTCCCGAAATACAACAAAATGCAAAATAATTAACGAGCATTTGTTGAATCTTTCAAATCGTTAGTTTTAGTTTCTTTGGTCAACTCCTTATAATATTCCAATTATATCTGGGACAATTTCGTACCCTAATTGGACTAATCTGATACGGTTTTATTTTTATTTTTAAAAATAGCCTGGAAAATGTATGTCTTAAGTTAACTGCCGAATTTAAAAGAATTAAGCCATCCATTTTATAAATTCCATATTGCCTTATGAATGCTGTATAGGCAGTTTGGTGTTCATGTATTTATAGGCAATTTTAGCGTGACTCGCATATTTCATAAATTTGTGAACAGTTGAACACCACGTTAGAAAGATGTGGCTATATTATCTAAGGTGAACAGTTGACCACCACGTTAGAAAGATGTGGCTATATTATCTAAGGTGAAAAGTTGACCACCATGTTAGAAAAATGTGGCTATATTATATAAACTATCTAAAGTTTATTTTATATTATTTTCGACTTGTACTGCAGTACCAAACATTTTATGTTTATTTATTTTTGTGAAATGTGTATCAGTGTGTTGTGTAAACGTGTTGTTTCATCTGATGATGGTATATGTTATACCGAAACAGCTGTAATGAAATATTAACAAATAAATACTAAACACAAGATTGCTAAGACGTAAGTAATTTAGTAATAAACATCCATTTTATTCTACCAATTACCTCACTTGATTTCGATAAAAATGTAACCATTTTGGTATGATTTTTTTATTTAACCTAGTTTTGCCATGTATATGAGCTATATACAATTCAATAACGGTTCTTCGAAATCACGTGACTTAGGAAGGTGAACACAAATTGCTGTTAGATTAAAGGTAATCATTAAAACAACGTTTTTGAACAATTTAATACCCAAGGGGTTTAAATATACGTTAAAATCTTAAAACTAAAATCACTCTTTCTTCCCCTTTATGAAAATCAATTAGGCTGATAGTAATTCTAAAAATTATAGTTGTATATCAATATATAATAGCTAAATTGTACTAGCTAATTCTGTAGTTCTGAAATCACGTAACCTAAGAAGTTGATATTTTACACGAAAGTCCCTCTTAGGTACAAGGTGCTCAGCTCACAAAGAAAGTTTTTAACCCTTTATGAAGTTCAAACAAAATTAGAAACAAGAAGTTATGGGCAGCATCCAGCTCCATTATTCAAAGTTGGTTTCTTGGTTCATTGTAGGAAATGTTAAATTGTATTAGTAGATCAAACAGTCTTACCCAGAATACGTGGTGTAGGGTATTGTTACACAGGTGTTGGGAGTAACAGTCATCGAAGATATTTTTAATCGTCTTCACTTCCTTCGGTTCACATTTTTGGGAGGTCAGAGTTTGATATTTACATTTTAGACAATAACTTCGCTATTTGTCATCGTAGAGATGTGGGGTTCTTTACACGTAGAAATAAAATATAGAATTTTTTATTTAGTTTACTCTGTTATAAGTTGAATAACACACGAGACATTATCAAAAACTTTTTAAATTGACCTTCATTTAAAATTCGATATTTCATAATCACCATAAATTATACGAGGACACTATAATGCACTGTAATAAATTTGATGTTCCTATCTTAAATTTTGTGGCCGCTACCGTGCTTCCATATAGATGTGACGACACGTCTAACAGTTTTTCGATTTCCTGATATTATGATTACCAAATTAAAAAACTAACGTATGTTGGGTGAGTAATAGTAATCTATCCAAGTTAGTAATGATTGAATCTAAAATACTTTTTGTCACTTAATATACGTTTACGTCGCACTGTTTTGATTTACTTTAGAATCAAAAGTTCTCGATAGTTGTTGATTCATTTCTACAGCAAATCTTAAATTTTAAAAATAGTTTTAAAAAGTGAAATCAATTTTGAAATTAATAAAAAGTATTGGTTCGTAATGCCAAAGTACGTTCAATTCCCCGTCTAGGTCGTTTGTTTTCATTTGAAATGTTATTTAATTTAACAATACTAGCTGGTATAAACTGATAAGCATTAAAATCAACATGCGAATTCTTTGTCGTTTAAATATGAAGGACATGTAGACTATTAAAACTATTTATAAATGAAACCATAGAAAAATGTCATCTCAGGTGTAACTGAAGAGGTGGGACAAAATAATAACATTTATCGATGTTATAAAATATTAGTACTAATTGTCATAAATCTAAAAGTTTTAAAATATTTCTGAATTTCTGTTTAAATAAGAAATTTGCAGTATTTGAGTACGTTTTGTTAGAAATTACCGCCTATAATTAAATCCATCTTTATTGTCATGTTCAGGTTTTGTTTTGGGTTGAAGGATTTCTAGAACACATCGTAGAATAAAAGCTTATAAAATATTTATATTAAATCTATATAAACTGAACTTAAATAAGAGTGAATGTTCTATAAATAAAAAATAAAAATTTTAATTTAAGGAAAGAATTATCCAATAAATCCAGAATCGTTTGTTAGCTGTATGCTAATGGCTTGTTATGCGAAATGTGAGGAATTGTTTGTACAGAGGGGTGGTGGTGTCGTCTTGCGTCATATTCCTTCAAACGGAACAAACTCGCGCGAATAAAAGGGGGTTTGGAACCGTGAAATATTCCAGGAATGTTGCACAAACTTTGTGCAGTCTTGTACATCCGCATACAAGTAACTCGATGCAGACATTGAAGGAATTAATTCAAATGCTGAAGAGATTTTGTAATATCATATGAAAGTAATTATTGTCCAAATGATTATTATTTATTATAATAAGTTTGTTTAAGGACGTACGCTAGAGTTTAATTGTTGTGCCCCAAAATTGTTGGGGAAAGAGTACGCCTAATTTTATTTTCTAACATACACGTATTTAAAGAAAGTTATGTGATGGGTGGTTTTCGGAATAATGTCTATTTGCTTTCTATCGAATGTGTATTGACTCAAACAATTTTAATCAAATTTTGTATCTGGGAAGATTTTGATCATCTCTCAAGAATGTTTCAAAATTTGGTGGTTGATACAATAAAAAAACCCAAAATTCCTATTTAATCAAAATCATCTTCAGCGATTTGGATTTAATTTTTGTGAAATATTAACATTCCTAAACTCATGTGCAAAATCACAAGTCAAAAAATATTACCATTCAGGAATAATTGTACAAATTAAAAAAAAAAATTAACTATAAAAAGTTTTTTTTTAATCAGAGACGATTTACCTCACAAGCGACATACAAAAAATAGCGAGTCAAAATTGACTCTAACGATTTTGATCAAATTTTGTTCTAGGACCCCAAACACTATTGTCTGTGGTTACAGTACACATTTAAACTAATTTTTGTTTAGAGTGATAATACTGCATTTGTTTGTGTATAATATTATTACTTATATGAGCGAGAAAGTTAGGTTACGTTGGGTTAAGTGTTATCTATAACCTAGGTTAGGTTAGATTGTAGGCCTACGCGTATTAGTAAATTTCAATTTCAAACTAAATATTTCAATAGAATGATATGGATATTTGTTTGTTTATAATAATATATTATTACTTATATAAACGAGAGAGTTTGTGCAATATTTTACTCTGCGCAAGCAACAAGAGACGCTGCAAGCAATAACAATAACGGTCTCAACATAAAAATGTCACCCACGCTCTCCACTTAACTTCACTTCAAGTGACGGCCATCTGTAAACAATCATCGCTTAGTCAAGTATCCCCCCCTCCCCTACTTACCAACAACAATACTGGGAGTCCCGACACTTATAAATGGAGTTCTAATGGAATCCAAATATTGAAGCTCGAGTGCAGGCGAGCTCAATGAAAGGAATGACTTTCTGAAAGCTTTGTGCACTTTAAAACTCAATTAGACTTATTATCATGTCACAACTCAACCCCTCCCCACTTTCTCCTTCATTGATGTGACAATATGGCTTTCACAGGATCTGAGAGATGGGATTACTTGACTTGTGTCGTCCAAATAACGTTGATAATCATCCATAAAAAATCTCTAGAAATCAAGTTTGAATTCTATGGCGACAAAAAGTGAAATTCATTTATTCAAGAAACTAATAACTTAATTTAATAATAGTTTTTTAATTTTTAAGCGTACTTTTATTAATGTCTACCACTTGATTAATACAATTAGGAACCTAAGTCAAATAAATTGTACACAAACTTTGCGTTCTCAAGGAACTATCCTCAAAAGCAAACTAAAATATTCCTCACCAAATAGACATTTACTCGTAGATAGTTGTTAATCAAAAACTAAATATCCATCTTTGAAAATCTGAGCTATGAATTCCATCTTTGGAAACAATAATTATTGGAGTTTAAACTTGCAACGTTTCTGCCTTAAACACGCCCACATTATAAATGTAGAAGCACCCTGAGGGGCTTACTTATATTTCGTACGGGAGTGAAAATAACGAGTTACCGTAGCTATATCTACACCTTTTTTCATGTAATTCAAGGTCAATGGCTTTTTTTATATTTTCTAATAGATCCCCCTTGACCAACACTTGTTCTCTTCCGATCCTGGCAATCCTGAGGGACTCTAGCTGGATCTACAATTTTTCCATTTAGTCATGAATTAAATCCCTCTCTTTCATCTTTCCTATTAGATTTGTCTTGACCAACTCTTGTGCTCTTTAAAATATTCCAATGTTTTACAGAAGTGGCAATACTGAGGTTGGATCTACACTTTTTTATTCGTGTAGTCTTGAGTTCAAAATTTCCTCTCTTTTGATCTTTCCTACTAGGCCTCTCTTGACCAACTCTTGTTCTCTTACAATCCTGACACTATTAAAACATTCGAAAGCTAAATACGGGAGTGAAATCCCGAGCGACCTATCTGAATCTACACCATTTTCCATCTAGTATTGGGTTTAGATCCCTCTCTTTCATCTCCGTCTCTCTACTCTATCTTGACCAACACTTATTCTCTTCCGACTCAATCATCGACAAAATAGGTAGATCAGTTTATGAATTACTTGACCTAAATGGGTTTTCTATTTCATTAACTTTTAAATCAGGTATTGTTTAGATGTTGACTTGTTTTCACTTACTTTTGAGCAATGTTTATAACAGTTCATTATTTTTATTTTATTTTTTATTGTTCTTATTTTTTAAAAATATTATTAACAAATATTGTGCTCCGGACTAACAACTATAATGTCCTACAAATAATGTCAGTCGTTTATAATAAAATGATAAATAAAATTTTCTTTCCAAATTTATAAATAATAATTTTTAAAATATGTATACATTTTGTCCTTGAGTGTGTTATGGGTTGTTACTAATAAACAAATTAACTTAGGAAAAACTTTCACAATCACTAAAATCAAATAAAAACGAACACAAAATGTCAGTTTGATAGATGTCAATCAAAAAAAGTAAATGAAAAATTGGTCGCCGTGTAAAAAAAAAAAAAAAGAAGAAAAAAAAGAAGTTTTTGTCTAATCAAGTAGAGCCTGCATTAATTTCGCTTTTGCCATATACGCATAGCCAGCTCAAACCGTATTTTCTTTTGTTATGGTTTAAAGCTGAAAACGGTCATCATAGCGTTATCAAAAAAGAAAGAAATTGAACTTAACTTATCTAAACACATTTTGTAGTACATGATTATTTTATTTGAGAAAACAAAAGGTGACAAAGGGTGATACTTTACTCAATATCATTGTTCAAATCTATGTTAAAACAATCCATTATAACAGTTTAATTTACTGGTCTATTTATAAACTAGATTTCGTGGTAGGAACAAGTTCAATTAAGCCTTCTTTTGTAATGTAACAATTCCCCTTGCCCCATGCACTTGGAGCAAGATGAAGCAACCAAGTGTGATATTCAATTTCTCCACTAGATGGGGTACCACGAGGGGACGTGTCTTAATTTTGAGAGTTGGGGGGGGGGGGGTTAAATCTGCTGGTTTGTATAGTCATACTGCTTGACGGTTCTTTTATAATTTAATGAACTTTTCAATTAATTTTATGCCTTTCCATTGTTAAAACACAAATGTAAGATTTAGTTTAGAAACAAAAACTTACTAATAACAACAAAAATCAAATAACAAATCACAGAACAAGAATATTTTTTTATTGTTAAATTTAGAGATATATTTTGTACACTTTATTACACCTTTACAGTTCGCCAAGATTTCCTCGTTCATAATATATTTTTTTTTATTAAAAACATTTTCTTAACCCTCGAATATAGTATAGAGTCTGGGTCAGAAGAGAACTAAAGAGATCAGATAGGGAAAATAAACCTAACATTACTTTAAAAAAGGTATACATTCAGATGATCCATTGGGAATGCCACGCACGTGAGCCCCTGAGTGTGTAAATGCTATTTCATTTAAATCGAACTTTTCATACCTGCGGCCTATATCCAGTTTTGATTTATCAATTTTCTCTCAACGATAATAATTATTACTTACGTGAGCTTTTACATGAGCATTGTTTAATAATATTCAAATTTCAATAAAATTTGAACGAAATCAGCTCAATCGATTTTGAAAAAAAAAACGCTTCTTACAGCAGCATCACAGCTGATTTTGTTTTGTTTCAAGTCTCTGGATTGTTTATTTTAAATATATTTCGTATTTACCTTAGTTGGTCTATCTAAAATAATCCTTACTGGAATGTTATTTAGCTACATCTGTTTCGTCTGCAAAGAGACATCATCAGACAAAATAAGGAAAATTACTAAAACATATTAGAAGAGTTCCAATTCTATTCACACAATAAACAAAATCATGACATTATACTAAATGACATATTCTACTTTGCGTCCAATAAAATATAGGACATGATAAATTCTTTGAGCAAGAATAATTCATTCAGTAAACTGATTGAGAACAATATAATAAGATGTACACAGGCCCACAACCTACATTGATTATGAATAAAGTGGCAAACTTAGTGAATTTTAAATTGTGTTTAAATGTTCTTGTAGTTAAAGCATAACAAGTGCGAGGCCTGATGATGTCTCTTTGCAGACGAAACTGACGTAGCTAAATAACACTCCACTAACGATTTTTCAGACGGACCAATTAATTTAAATACACAACATATTTTACCGATAACATATAAATCGTTCTTTTTGAAGATATAACGACCAATACGTTTTGTTTGAATTGTTAGAGACTAAACTTGAACAAAACGTAATCTTTGAAAATCGAAAATTAACTTTTACCGCCGTCATTGAAAACTCAATTTTATTAAAATACGTCTTACAATTAGGTTTAAGTTTGATTTAATTCAACCTAAGACTATTTAATTTTAAACGTCAAATTTTACGGCGAGTTAAAAAATGTCTGAACGGGTGTAAGCAAGTTTATGCACTGTTGTTTGTCAGTTTATTTCGATATATGAAAGGAAAAAATGTAGCTGAAGGAATAAGAAATTCAGTTTCTTGACCGCAACACTGTCACGGAAACATGGTGTTTCTTATGACGTAATGAAGTCAATACATGTAAAGGCAAGACATAATTAACCCAACAACTCACTCTGACAGGCGAGGCTGTGGGAATAATACTGTCTCACGACACTGTATAGCTTTGTTATATAAACTGTATACAGTTTATAGTATATATTGTCTGTTAGGGTTAAACAACTTAAACAAACTGTTGAGAACGCTTTTTTTTTCAAAATAAATTAGTTTTAACGTTTTCACACACTCGTGTATTAAATGAAACTATAACTCCGAATTTAAGATGAAAGCTACCACAACACGAAAACTTAAAATTGAATGTTTTCCTGAATTATGTGCCTTTAAGGAATTTGAAAAAAAAATTCCTAAAATATGTGATGAACCGTAATTTAAAATAATTTTACAGGTGTCATAATGGCACTTACCTAATCTCATTAAACAGTGTAATAGAATCTGAGTTCATGTAGAAATGATAAATTGTAATGGTAGATCAAGGACTCTATCATCCCGTATCCCGTAGGGTTAGTTTGTTTAAAATAATTGTAACGCAGGTTTTCTGAATTATGTATAAAGTATTAGTAGTGTCTTGTCTTAATGTGTCTACAATCGCTTCGCTCGTGTTCGGCACTATCGAGCTTAGAAGCTGTACGTATGTGAAGAAGCCTCCACTTGCTACGCTCGTGTCAACGGCTCGCCCCTCCGGATCTCCTAACAATATAAACATCACAATTTCTTGGGAAATCAGAGTTTGAAATAATATTATACATATTAACTTCGCTATTTGTCACCGTAGAAAGATCGGATTGCTACCATTAAATGTAAAATTGAAATCGGCACATTTTTATCTAATTGAGTTTGTTACAAGTTGAATAATACATGAGATACGAAAGAAAATCGGTTTACAATTGGCGCCATTGTGATTTTTTCATTTTTTCTTTTCGTTTAAAAACGAAAAATATTCGGTCATCATCGCTTTTTAAAAAGGCAGAAAAAAGCATATTTATATAATAAAGACCCCAAGCTCTCTAATATTCTAATAGGTTCAGGATCAGAAGAGAACTGCGCAAGGTCGTTCTCAGAATTCAAGAACTACCCTAACTAATTGGTCAAAGTGCGCAGGTGGTTAAGTCGAGGGTTAACACTAATTTGTTACTGTCGTAAAATATGATTTCCATTCATAGGTTATACTTTTTATCCATGCGATAATTGATAAATTTTATGAGATTCTAATTTAAAACCAACTTTTATTGTTATATAAAGAATAAAACGATGAAAAGACTAACACTAACCTTATACAAAATGAAGTATCTGATTAATCATTTACTCACCAAGTAGGCCGAACCACCTGGGAAAACCGCCCACATCTCGTTGAATATGATTATTTGCTCATATATCAAACAAACTGACGCAATTAATAACACAGGTCAATTCGTTCAATATAATAGGCGGCCCTGCGGCCTTATCAATATGCTTATTTACAATATATACATTTAAGTTATATACATTATATACAAGTGATTTACACTAATAATCCTTTTTTCAAACAATCATTATCGTCAACAAATTATGTACATGTTATTTTACATTGTGTGGTGATGGAAAAGCCTTTTACTTAGTTTTTCTTGTACTGATAGGACGCATATTGTATGAAATTTAACCTAGATATTGCGCCAGTGCAGTAGCTTTGACAGAGTGATTCCATATTGCAGACGTTTTCTGTATTGGTAGTTTGTAATAATTTATCTAGGCGTTTTGTAGCTTCTTATGCAAATCTTAGTATCTATTTGGGCTTCTTTGATAACTTCCACAAAAACGAAGATGTAACATATGGTATTTATTGGTTAAAAAAACTGAAAAAACTCTGTAATATTTGCACTTGCACAAGGAGTAATTTTCTCACAATTGGTTCAACCTATTTCGATCAAATTTTACTGACGTGAAAATTAATTATTCCTGTCTCCAATACCAATTACACAAATATATCATTTCAAGAATAATTAGCAAAAAAGAACTTTAACTACAATAAAAACTCGTTTTTGTATTAAACACGATTTGTTACCACTTAGGATGCCGGAAATGTCGGTCCTATTTAAATTATAATTTATTTATTTATTTTTTTTTTTTTCAAAGACGGCGCCAATGCTTCATTTTCACTTTTTGACTGACATCTGTTGAACTGACACTTTTGGTGACACATTTTATAGTTGGTTTTGATAATAGGTGAAAAAGTTAGTGCAATGTTTTTGTACCTTTTTACTTGTACCTTATATCATAGAAGAAGGAAGAAAAGAAGGAATTAGAATAAGAAAGTCACAGTCCATGTTAAACAGCGTGATACAAAATATCCTTAGTTTGGCTACTGGTAGAAAGCGCTAGTAGCATCGGGACAAAAAGGCTTGGCTACTGTATCACAAGCCCTGTTGGCTACTAGCGCTTTCTGTTGTCCAGTAGCCAACTAAGGATATTTTGTATCACGCTAGAGCCTATACCTGTGACTTTCTTATTCTAATTCCTCCTTCTATGCTTATACTTCGATTCTGGGAAAAAATAATTACTTCACTTACAATTTCCATGCGCAAGCTTCTGATTTCATTAACTGTAGTTTAAATACAAATACATAAAATAAAACTAGATCGTGTTTAAGCATAAATCATACACTATAACTATTTTAATTCCGCTGACAGTACAACATATTAACCCCCTGACACAATTCACTCACCCTCCAGGTATAACATCAGTCAGTGTGAAATAATTAACCACACAAATACAACACTCAAAGTAATTGTAATTTATAACCCTTGATACTTTGAGTAAGTTAAATTAATTAGAGTTTATCCCGAGGGATAGATGTGGTCGATGTGACCATGAATCACTTCATGCCTCCCTGATACCTGACACAACTTATTAACCCTGTAGCGTGGTCGTTTTTCACACGAAAAGAGTTATTTAACAACGTATTATTTATGGTTTACTAAATAAAATTTACAAATATATTTTTTACAAAATAGTTTTTACTACACTACCGAGGAGAAAATATTGTAAAGTTAAAAAAAAAAAGTTTACGGATCCTTAACCTTTTTTGGGAGCAGTTTGGTGGTTTTTCTGATCATGTGTGTATTTTGTTTTGACTGCTCTGTAGCCTGGGTTCCTTTATTAGGTTAAAGTTTAAATTTTTTGTTTCAAAAATGGTTACTAGGATGTTCGTATTTTATACTTTTTTCATGTTCCAGGTTTATCACTTGATATCGGTAGTTGATTTATACTCTCGAATATTAATTTATGTACACGAATTATGTCAACTGTCATATTTAAACATATTAATAATATTTAAAGTTGTTTTTAATATAAACGATAATAAGTTCAATTATAAAAATTAAAAATAGTACTATCAAATAAACTATCGAAAATATAAGAAATTTTAAATAACCTAAATAATAAAATCAACTGAGATACAGTTGTGGAGACTTAACCAAATGAGAGAAAACACAATTTTCCATTTCTTTTTTTTAAATACAAGACAACGTTTAAATGACTAAGTCATCATCCACAATGGTTGCATGTACAGACATTCTACTGACAGTGGTTTGTGAATCACTGAAGGTGCACTGTGATAAAGAGATTTTATGAAAAAAAAAATTGTTGTCATTCATTTGGTTAATTAATAGGCCTACAATGTTTATAAATATTAAAAATATCTTTTATTTTTTTCAGTGAAAATACCAATTTTAACGTCTCTTGAGTATATACAATTTTTTTGCAATGATATGTTTGTCGATTTTTGATTTTTTTTTTTTTTGTACCAAACAGCCTAAACAATATATAATCAAATTTTGAATGTGAAAGTACTTTGATCATATTTAAGAGGTTTTTTATTATTTTTTAATATTTTTGGAAACTTAAAAAGTACCTGCGAAAAATCCAAAACATAAAATATCTATTTTCTTAAACACTGCTTTAACGAATTTCATCTATTTTATTAATCAAACAGAACTCATTCTATATAATCTCCCCAAAAATTTCAATTTTTAAAATATTAAAAAGTGAAAACGAAACATCAGTGCTGTGTGGGAAAATGTTTTATGTTAAAATAAGTTCAAACCATTTTGATAAAGCAATTACATTTCAAGTTCAGTGCCTTGTGTTAAAGAAGTACAATTCAATATGTAAGTAAGCAAGTCAGTGGAAAATGTATCTTCAAAACATAATAAAACACAATGACCTATGCATTGGATCAATAATGTAAATAGTTATCAACTTACAATAAAATTGATGTTATATCAATGTTCGCCGCTTTACATCTGTCTCCTTACAGCGACTAATGATTGATTTACCTTACACTTGGTTGATTTTACTTTTACATGGCAATTTTCGCTTATTATATGCACTACCCTTCAACAGTCCAAATTTTACATCTGTGACAAGAGACAATTCGAGGAGGGGGGACTAAGCCTGTACCAGATTGAATTGCGACAGAAGTTGTACAGAAGTGAGAGGGGGATACTCTGCCACGCAGGCAGAGCAACGAGTCTCATTTCATTGGAGATTATTGTTGTTTCTGCTGACTTTTGTAAGTGTTCTGAAGATAGTTCCTTTTGGCTCTTAATTTAAAATATATTTCCAACTTATAGGATCATTATTATATAATTCTAATAATTTCTTCTTCAAATTCGTCAATTTTCATTATAGTACCTAAAATATTCAACACTACACTCACAAACAAAATCCAACAAAAAATACACTGAATTAATTTGTTTTACTAACATATAAAATCACAGAAATTAACCTTCATTCCAAAAAAAAAAAGAAAAAAAAAGAGTTTGTAAAAGACAATCAATTTCAATACAAATATATTATTTTTATTACTTAACAAACAAAAATATACGTAATTGCAAAAGCAATAAAAAATATCCTGCCTGTGGAAAGGTATACCAAAATGAGTTGCTAAAATTATGTAATACACTTAAAGACAAACAAATAATTTTTAATTCAGTGCGATTTACAAATTGAGACATTTCTAAAAACTTATATTAAATTTAAAAATTGTGTGAAAAATTCTTGAAATTTGGTGTAATGGTGTTCTGGCGTGTTCAAATAATGTATTTACCTTCTACTCAAATGAAATTTATTTCTAAATTGAAACTATTTTAAACTTCAAGAATACCAGAGATTAGCAAAACTAACCTTTTTTCTCTTTTCGAATTTCAAATTTTATTATTTTTGTCTTTTATTATTTTAGTTTCAAAATTATCAATTGAGAGTAAACTTGCACAAAATGTCATCCAATATATAATTTTCTCATTTCTGATGGTATAACGTTTACATTAAAATGTGCTGAATTATGTTTTTTTTAAATGTCTAAAACTTTCATTCCTAGTTCTTAATTATGTAAGGTCTAATAATAGGAGGTTTTCCAAATTTGGTATTAAATGTAAAAATAGTAAAAAATGTTTCTAAATATTTCCATGTTTGAACAATAATAAAATGAGACACTGGAAGAAGTTTGAAAATGTTAAAGCCTATAAATATTGTGTCGAGGTACCTTTAATATCCTGAGCATTGAAATATGAATTCCACTGTCAACGCAATGAAATGGTACATGTTCATTTCACCATTGACAATATACAAAATTGGTAAGAATTTTTAACTTCTCACATTTTAAATTGTTTATTTTCTTTTTTTTATCAAACGTTTTATCTCATTACTGTCTTTGTATAAAACAAATGTCACAAACAGTGGTAAACAATATGAACACTTTTATTTCATCTGTAAAACAATCTAAAACTATTTTGAAACAGTTAACACGATTAATTTTGAACAGACTCGGTCAAGTCCTTCAATTCAAGTTTGTTAATTGATAAAGAAACTTAAGGAAGTTATATTAAAAAATGGAAATTATTGTAATTTCAAATTTGTAACTCATCTTTCTGCGCCATTCAATATGTATCAACGATAAAGTGAATTAAAACTGTATCAACAAAATATTGTCAAAACACAATGAACATGGAGATCTAAAGCGTACGCAGCTATCAACTTACAAATACTATTACGTTAAATGTTTGCTGCCTTACAACCCTCCCCCTCCAGCAACTCATTTCCTAATACACAAATTGAATACCACACTTGGCTGGTTTTACATTTTCATGACAATTTTCGCTCATTATATTCCACTACCCTTTAACAGTCCAGATTTTACATCTGTGACAAGTGATAATTCATAGGAGGGGGGTGGGGACTAAGTCCGTGCCAGATTGAATTGCGACAGAAGTTGTGCAGAAGTGAGAGGGGTGATTACTCTGCCATGCAGGCGGAGCAAGGATTTTCATTTCATTGGAAAGTATTGCTGTCCATGTGCGTGCTCTGGAGACAATTAAGTGTCAATTTCGTTTTCCAACTTTAGTTCTAACTTGAATAAATATTATTTTAATTTTGTTAGTATTTGTTGTGTTATTCTTCCCTGTGAAGCTGTGAGACTCTATCCCTTCACATTACTTGGCATTTTCTCACTTTTAACATAACCTTACAAACATATTTTGTAGTCAATTAATTAAATTCCGCAAGAGGTAGTAGCGAGTGTGTATACAGTAATTTCCTTTATATAATTTAAACCATTCTTTTCCAAAATACAACAGTAACTTTAGTATAATTTCAGAAGAACCCACAAAAAAGGAAAGTACCTCATTAACTCTACAAGCATTCAAGGATTTCTCACTATACTGTGTACTGGCGTGAAACTCCCGAAGTTTATAGCTGGATCTACACTTTTGTGCTGGATCGCTTTCTTTCATCTTACCTATCAAGTCTCCCTTGTCTTCCGACCCTGAAGTACGAGTATTCAATGTCTAGGAGTCTATTTTATGTTCCTTTCCTTTACTTTTTCATAAGGCGTTGATAACGGAGAGGTTTCCGTCCTTAAACAACTAGGAAAAATCATCTCTACTGTGAAATAAATGTTTGAAAATAAGACATTTTAGTATTTATTTTACTTCTTTATTCTTTTTAACTTCTCCGTGATATAACAACTTTAAAATGGCTTGCATCTGCTAGATGCATTTTCAGTCTGGTTAGCATATGGAATTCTCGTCGCCGTTGTTTCTATCAACCAGATTTCGCTACAAATAATATCTTTCCAATTTAATATCATGTTCGTGGGTTAAAACCGAAACTTTTTGAACCCCTTGGGGGATTGAACTCTAAAATCTAACTATTAAAGCTAAGATACTAGCCACGGGAACATTAGAAGTTGAAATGTATGTGAAATTTGCTTTTAAAGAATAAACTATATTTATTATAGCTTAAATAGGTTATATAATAGGAAACCGAAAATTTAAAAAACTTGCAGGAATTTTTTTAGTAACAGTTTGTCTTTAAACACACTATATCAACGTCCACACATTTTACAGAAAAATATTAATTTTCAACTAGTTTTGATGTAGAGTCTATTTCTTTAAACATAACAATGTTAATTTTACAAGTTTTTATGTACATGTATTTGAAAAATAATTTTACTTGATTTTTTTTATTATTTAGAGACTCATTTTAAAGACATGTGGGTCACATCCCAAAATATCTTTCGAAAACTTTCATAATTTACAACATGGTCATATACAGGGTGTAGATAAAGTCTCGGGATGGTTAAATAAGTTTTAAACCAGAAAAGCTAGAAGGGTGAAACTTTCGAAATTTGTTTGGTGTACAAAAACTATTTTATGCATTAAACAGTAAATTCATCATCACAGTTAAATAGTGTTTTTAGAGGGCAACTCAATTTTTTTAAATATGAAACCTAATACAGTAATACTTAATTTTAATGAATATGTTTAATATAAAATAACTCCACAAACTAGAGGTCGCTATCTTATTCCAATCCAAAATGGCGACAGGTAGATCATTCAAGTAATCCAATTCACTTCACAATCTAAGAAAAATAATGAGTCAAAATTTTTACAGCAAACATCCAATTATTATTTTATTCATATTTGACCAGGATGTTGAATTACCCTAAAATGTTTTACAGCATTCACCTAACAATATAATGATAAACAATTTAATTATTAATTGTTTTTAGTATTGTGATTTAAAATGTTAGCTGTTAAGAAGTCAATTATAGTTAGAATAAATATATTTGAGTATTCAATTTTGTGGTCAAATTTGAATAAAAAACAGTAAAGTTAATCCTGTAATTTTGACTTTTTTTTCTATAGGATAGATTGCAAAGTAAATTATATCTATTGAATATTTAACTGGCCGCCATTTTGGATTTGAGTAAGAGATCTACAGCATTTTATGTATTAAGTACATATATGGAACGATAAATAATTTTGTTTTTAAGGTTCAATATTAACCATGGAATGTATATTTTTTATTTTGGTTCAAAAAATCAGACGAGACAAATAATTTTTGACACAATGTATTAGGAACTCATTTCGACTTTTGGGTTAACATAATTGTACATCAGGTTTTAAATATTCAGGAATTATTTAAATGGATATACTGTATGTATGGAAGTTGAAAGATTTCAAAATAAAAACTTATTATTTTACTAATTATGAAATACAATTGTAGAGCTTTTTTTTTTTTTTTTTTATAACTTATGAAATTATTTAGAGAAATATATTATTCTGAGTAATTTTAGTAGTTTAATCGGACATTTTTGTGACTTAAAATAATATACTACGTTTTCAAAGTATGAATCAACTCTCGCTCTCAGGTGCGGTAATACATAGAAACCTAAAACTCAAAACTAAAGGAAGATCTACCTATATGTACAGACTATTACAAATCCTAATTATAATTATTAAATTTTGATTTCGGTAATTCCCCTCCCCCTTATGCCAATTTAAGGCTTAGGGTGAGTTTCGGAAACGTATATAATTGCCATCTCCACATGTATAAAACCCAACGTCGCCCTGTCTATTACTAAGTTTATAACTCAAGAACATCATCTGATTGTCATGCTTGTTTCTTTCTCTGATGTCGTTATGTCTTTCAAACTTGTACTTCCCAAGTTATAATTATATTAGATTCACGGGTAATCCTAATTTAGGTATTTTCTAAAAGTGTTTATGCAACATACATTTTGTCATTAATAATGTAGCTATGTGATTTAAGCTCTAAGTCCAACTAAAAAACTGTTTGATTTCCACGCAGTTGTTTCAGAGTTATTAGAATATTTGGCTGCAGAAAGAAAGTAATTACAGATTTATAAAATGTTGTCAATACAATTGTCTGCAACAATATACGTATGTGCCGAAATTATATGTTTAAATTGTTTTCTTTTGTAACATAAGCACAACATGAAAGTTAACAGACTTTTAGTGTTATACAAGCACATGTTCTATATGCCCTTCATTAGGTTTTAGGCAACATTCGTAGAGTTCTTGGAGATTTTGAAACATATTGCTTAAAAGGGGATGTTGCATTCTTTCAACACATCTAGTTATCCCTTCTCAAAGTTCGCCGATAGTAGTAGGTGGATGGTTTCGGACGATACCTTCCTTCATCATTTCCCAAACATAGGTTCAGGTGGAGAGAGATAAGAGATATGCGGTGGGAAAGGAAAATCAGTTCTTCGGGAAACAAGACGGTCCCCAATCATTTCTTGAAGAAAAACAAAAGTGTCTAAGTCGTATGATTAGTGGCGGCATCTTTTTGGAACCACTCGGAACAAAAATCAAGGTTTCTATCAACAAAACCTGGTGATATCTCTTACAAAAGGTTGAATGATTTTCTCTCTGTAACGTACCTGGTTTACAATAACAACATTTCTGTTATCATCTTCAATGAAATACGTACCCAGTATGCTTCTCGCTGACAGCACATAAACTGTTACGCTCTCACTTTGTTGTGACTTCTCTACATCTATGTGGGGACGTCGGAATCCAAGAAAATATGCTGTCTTCTTCTTGATGAAACAATTTAAACATGACTTTCATCTGAAAAACTATGCATTTCTTAGGAAACTTTGTTTTCGTATTCTATTGCCAATAAAGCTTAATAAACAACTCTGTCCCTACCATTTAAGATTGACCAGTTTGAATTTTTTCACGCAAATGCATCAAGAGTCTTAAACATTCTTTTCAAAGACGTATAACTGATAATAATTTTCAGAGATGCCTAGCGGAGGCATCTTTTCTTAGACTGTAAGTTGCTCAAGGCAATTGGTAAATTAATTCTATTCAGAAGAAGGAGGACGGTCTACGAGTAAGTTAGTAAGCAACGTTTTAGTTTTACAAATCAGGATTTCGGTGGGAAAATTAATTAATAATAGAAAAGTAATTACAACAGAAAATAAGATAATTTGAAGCACGAAGTTGGTTTGAAAATTTAGTTGTTGAAATTTTGAATTTAGAACTGTAGATAACGTTGTAAATCTTGGTGTGGATTTAAATTATTTAAAAAAAATATATATCTAAAGAAATCATCAAGAAATTCTTGCTGGAAATAGAGCTGCCAACTTCAAACTGACGAAGTCAAAGCTGCTCCCATTGACAACTAAAATAAAAATTTATAAATCTCTATTAGGCTGTTGGTGACATCTGACGACACTTTCAGCTGACAATGGTATTGCGCTACGCGTCTTTGAAAGACAAATAATAAGACAAATCAATGGGCATGTGTATGACTGCGGAAAGCGTAGAACCCTGAGGAATGTGGAGGATGAGGATAGACAGTGCGAATTGTGAAGGCGAGAAGGTTGAGTTGGCTTGGACATGTGGGAGGATGCAACTGAAATGATTGCCGAGACAGATTTTTTTGGAAAGAATAGATATCGCGAAGAAGAGAGCTTGGCCACGAGTGAGATGGATCCAGGAATTGGAACGAGAAATGAGTATTTTGAGTGTGCGAAACTGGTAGAGAGTTGTTGGGAAGAGAACAAACTGGAGAAATATAGTGTAGGAAGTCAAAAGTCATCAAGATCTGTAGAGCTTTGGAAGAGGAAGAAGATTTACAACTGAAAATTCAGAAATCATAAAAAAGACTAGATTTACAATGGCGAGACTTACTTTAACAACTAATTAAAAAGGTTACTCTAATATAGATCATATAATACGCTGCCTTGAGCTGATAACACTAAATAAACGTATAATTCACGTTGACGGAATCTGGGCTAATTAAGAATATATAGTACACACAAAGCCCGATTTCAATGCATTCACATTCAGGTTATATAATAAATACTACTAATAATTTAGTTATTTTATAAAATAAGTTTTCTTCTAAAGAACATGATTTCTCGGACAGCCTCTATATAGATCCTGTTTAAACACATATCGATTATTACATCCTGTTTTTAGTGTCCTGTTTTATTAGATTGTAACCTTGTTACAGCTTGCACCCCTATGAACGGACGCATCCATTGGGGAGGGCTTAGTGGAGTAGGATTTACTCAAAATGTGCTAACGAAGTGCGTTATTCAATTCGCCCCACTGAAGGGATATTTTCTGGACTAGTTGTAATTGTTGCACTGATATCTGGCGTGAACAGGGCGGATTACGCATTATGGTTAATACAATACTGCTGTAGTGTAGACATGTTACTATAGAGGGCGTGTCTGTAAGATACGGAGCAAATTTGGGAGCGGAGATCTTACTAAAGGAACTAGATGTGCGCCATTATGGAACCTATCCAGCCCGGTCATACAAGCAGATCCTGTAAATGTAAATTCTAAACAAAACTAATTCTTGGGGAATTGTAGAAAAGGTTGTATTGGTATTGAATAAATTGTATTGGTAGAGCAAGGTGTTTTATACAGTAGGATAAGTTGTTTAAAAACAGTTATCTGTACCTCATAGAAATGTTTCTATTTAAATGTCTCCACTAGCTTTGCTCGTGTTAGTGTTTCGGCCTTAGTGAGCCTCAAAGCTGTAATTATTGAAAAAGCACATACTCGCTTTGCTCGTGACGTGGCCTTGAATCTCGTAATTAGAATCTAAGGGTTCGAAATTACATTTTTATATAATAACTTTGTTATTGCCATTGTAAAGATGTAGGGTTGGTATCACTACGTGCAGAATTTAAACGTGGAAATTTGTATCTAATTTAGTCTTTTATAAGTTGAATACTACACAAGATAGGAACCAAAAGTATTTTAAATGGTTGATTGTTTTACTTTTTTAAAGTTCAGTAGGTTCTATATAAGGAGACTATAGTCCTCTTTAACAAATTTCATGTTCCAATTTATTATTTTTTGAACGCTATCGTACTTTACAGTCGACAACGACAACGACGATGCCCGGACGGTATGTCGAAAATCACTTTATCGTTTCCCTAAGGTAATGAAAGTGAAGATCAAACAAAACACTGAGGTGCGATTTAAAACTTACCTTATATATTTTGTATACTGGGTAATAAGGAATATATTTTCTACAAACATACTCATATATCAGAAAACGCCTAGTTTTTTATTTATAAACAAATTTTTAACTTTGAATATAAATGAGATATTACTTTCATATTTAATACACTTCATTTTTTATTTAGTCTTTATATATTTACCAAAAACCAGAACTTTATTTTGTAATTTTCAAAATTGCAGCCGATATTGAATATCTCAAAAATCATAAACTTTACAAAAAATTGTCCAAAATATGTTCCTCTTTCAAGGGTGAACAAAATGGTATTTTGATTTGTTTGAGTTATAGAAAGAATTGGGAACAAAATTTGTTAAAGTTCATGTCACTCGTATGGGATATAATGCTACAACACTTTACGGAAGTCAGAGAAGTTGAAAGATAAATATTATTCCAAAACTGCTTTCTACTTTCGAAGACTTCAAAACGGATATACTTTTAGAAAAACGTTTGAGTTTTAGGAGATATAAAAATGGATTTTTCGTAAAAATATGTGACGAGAGTCATCGATATTTTACCCTTAACATAACTTTATACTACATTTATGTCGGGAAGTAAAAAAAATAAATAACAAAAAAGAAGAAACCAAAACAAACAATTTAAAATCAAAATTGATAACATAAATATTAAAAAAAGAACATTTCATTCTGAATGTATTTATTGAGGATGCTCCGTAAAATTGGAAAACTAAGCCGTACCCTACTGTTTTGAAACAAACAGTCACGAGTTTTAACAACTGTACACAAATATTGAACAAACTTTCAATCATACACACATACAAGTAAAAAAAACAAAAAAAAACAAATTGACTAAACAAAAAATTCACAATCTCCATATAAATGTATTTATAATAAAATATTTAAATATTTAAATAGAGCCTGAACTTGCTCCCCTTGTGCCATAAACTCGGTCTAAACGTAAATCATTTTAAATTGAAATTTATTTGTAATCTTTCAGGTAATTTGAAAATATATAAATTTTTTCGAGCTATTGGGTATTATTATTATTATTATTATTATTTGTGTTACTTTAAACAAAATAAAAACACAAAAATACAATTGTCAAATAAAATAAAAATCTACAAACGAAACAAACGTATCATTACAAAACGATACTTTTACAGTGAAAAAACGGAAGTATAAGTAGAAAAAGGTTGTATAAATTTTTCTCCCTATTTACAAAGAAAAAAAGAAGAGGAAAACTATCAAATAAAATAAATATCTTCAAACACAACAAACTAATAATTACAAAACTATACTTTACAGCGCAAAAAGAAAGTACAAATCAGGTAGTGAGAATGTTTTTACTCTTTATAAAGAATAACAGAACAAACACCTTTCAAATAATAAAAAAATCTACAAACAAACCATTACAAAATTATAATTTACAACGTAAAACCAAAATATAAATAAAAACATGCAGTGAGGATTTTTCCACTCTTTATAAAGAATAAAGAACAGAAAAACATTAAAATAAAATAAATATCTTTAAACAGAACAAACGAATCATTACAAAACGATACTTTATAGTTCAAAACGAAAGTATAAATGGGGAAACAGGAAGTGCGAAATGTTCCCACTCTTTATAAAGAATAACAGAACAGCAAAAGTTTCAAATGAAATGAAAATCGTTGTTACTGGACGAAAGTTATTCCCCATCTCACTTCTTCACACAACTTCTTTAGCAATTCAATCTCGCAGAGGCTTAGCGCCTCCTCCCTCTTACTCTGAATTGTCAGTTGTCACAGATGTAAAGTTTGCACTGTTACAACCCCCGATATTTGAGGGGTAGTAGAATATAATGACGGAAAAGTGCCATGAAAATGTGTAACCAGCCAAGTGTAGCATTCAATTTCTTCATTAGGAAAATGAATCGCTGGTTGAACATTGGCATGGGGTGGATTGGTGGCCAGTACGAGGGTGAGGTAATTAACGAATGGGATGAAGGGAAAATGTAAAACAGTAGGCTATACTAATAGTATACATAATATAAACAAATGATTGAAAACACGATTTTCCACAAACTTCTGATGATAGTGTATAGATCAATAAATGTCAATGCTTTCCTAAACGAATAAAAATTAATGTTTCTATAATAAATCAGATTACTTCAAGGATTGTAGTGAAGATAAACGGAACTGGTCGAATTAATTCAAGTCTAGGGTTATTAGGAAAGCAAAAAAATGTATGGTGTACTAACTTAGTTTGTTAAAAAAAAAAAAAAAGAATTTTTAATTTGCCTAGAATTACACCAAATTATCTTCCTTTCATGGAGACAATGTTTATGGAAGCATATTTGTGTACTCTGAGATTAAGTGATACGGTTTTTGACTTTTCCAACAAATAAATTTCCACACTTTCTTGCTAAACATATTATAAGTAAAATCCTGGTGTCAGAAATGGGTAGACTTTTACGATATTAATATTGTGGCGTTAATGATTGTGGAAGGTTGTGTGTATAATTATTTAGTGTCGAGAAAACAATTAAAAATAAATTGGGACAGTTTGTTTCCAAAAGGCAAGAGAAGCAAAATTTCATTTCTAACAACGGTACCTTGATTTCGATGTAGGTGGCTTCCTTACAGATAAGTATGATGAATCTACAATTCGTGGATGCAACAAAGCAAGGGCGAAACTGATAGATTTGAAGTATATTCTTTTTCTTAAATACAATTTTATTGTATGTTCATTGTGCAATTAAACAAAAACTTAACAATATTCAATTTTATTGCTCATTGTCCAGTATTATAATTTATAAGAAAAACTTGGTTACCAAAATAAAAATATAAAATATAAGAAAACTAAAATTTATATAATAAAATAATGTTTTTGGATTCAAGAGTGTGTGAGTGTAGTAGATTGGTATTTTAAAAGTATGTTAAATTATTTATTAATGTAATATGATTACTTTTATTCTTTAATAGTTTATAGTTAGTTTATATTGAACATTCGGAGTTGTTGCAGTCCATTCCAACACATGTTTTCTTTATATATTTAATTGAGAAATTTAAAAATTAGGAGTGTACAGTTCAGCTCAGGGTGGTTTGATATTTAAATTTTAAACTAAAAAAAATCATTGCTGTAATAATTTTGTTTTACAAAATTGTAGTACAAGACTTTTAATTGCTTCTGTTTTCTCATTTTATGTTTCTAATTTCATTTCTTTGTAATTTTTATTTAACTTCAAGTATATTTAGAAAAAATTCAATTTGTTACCTAGTTTTGTTTCCTGGCATCAATATTTTAGAGTTTATTATTTTTTAAAGTATATATTGCATTTTTTTATAACTGCAAAATGTGATCAGTTTTTCCCTTATAAAATTAATCTCCTTTATCTAGTTTTTATTCAACTACGTAAAAATATTTATTTATTTAATGAAGAAATGTTATTCTATTATTTGTTATTATTTTCTAATATTAGTTAATAAATAAAAAGTTGTATTTTCTAAGCCATTTGACGGTCTTTTGACCATTGCTGTAAGGTTATGTCATGTTAGATTATGTTATGTTGGGTTAGATTAGGCAGAATAATGTATTTTGTTTAATGTAATCAATACAACATTAAATCATTCATTCACATTTAATATCTCACATAATATCACTATATGATTGAAAACACAATTTCTCACAAAAACACTTCAGGTGATATTTCGTATTAATCTAAATGCACGAAATTTATTATTTTGTAAAATATTTATAACAAATCGAACTACTTTAAGTATTGTAGTGAAATGGTAGACGAAACGTCGTATTCAAGACATGCTTACAAATTGCGTTTGAAAATAGTCAAAGATTTTACCGTATCTGATTTTCAAAAAAGATTTTAGTAATTAGCCATAAGCACTATTTGATGTGGGATAACCTAGAAAAGTAATTTAAAACCCTACTTTCTTAATGTAAGGACCGGAATTGTTAGAGACAATTAACTACAGAATTTGATTGTAATAATCAGGTATTTGTGCATAATTGGTTTGGAGAAACGTTTAATACGTCACCTAGATGGTTCTGTTGAGTAAGGATTTAAAATAATGTCTGCTGAGTAGAAGTAGAGACACAAAAACCTTGTTGTGGATGTTGAGATAAACATCAGGTTCAGTACTAGAGATTTTAAGAGTAGTGTTAGGACAGAGGTTGAAATCGTTTTACAGTTATTGTGGTAATAAAGGTGAAATAAATTAAGATTTAAAAAAAAAAAAGAAAAAAATGATTTTATCTGAAAGAGCATTTCAATTATTGTAATATAGAAAATGGATTAGAAGCCGAGTTCAGTCACAGTAGCCTATGGTTTGCATGCATACGATATAATACCTGATGATGACTAATAAGTCATTGAAACTTCGTCTTAAACTTGTATTCCGCAAATAAAGTGGTTTTTGTTTAAAAAAATGCGTTTTCTTAGCTCATTAAATATACATAATATTATAAAGATTTAATGATAATAAATTATATTTTTTCTATTAATTTCAAAAACCTAATAGGCCTACCTAATGTTCGAATTTACAACATTTCTATGTGTTTCTCATCACAGCTGTTTCGCTAATCGATGCGTCATCATCAGGTAAAAATTACAGAACATTATACAACATATACACTAACACAAAACACTGAATAATTATTTTTTCTACCGTTTGAGCACGTCACATTATTCAAATTTAAATGAAAATTATCTGAACTTTTGTTTTGTTCTTTCTGGTTTGAACTGCTTTCAACTTGCTCCACTAATAATCACTTATGTTAGTAGATTGAAATTTTTCTTTTTTAGTATTAGAAACCACGATAACGTGTTATCGAATGTGCATCAGAAGATTGAAGTTAACACATTCGTTTGTGTTCCTGTTAGGGCGGTTGGGAAATTATCAAATAATATTGTAAACTTCACCACAGTAAAAATTCAAGATTGTATATTGTATTTATTTGTTACACAATAAAATCATCCAGACATAAATATTACAGTCAATACATCATACAAGCAGAACACGGAAAAAACAGTTAAAGAGAATTAATGAACAAGAAACTAGAAATAACAGTACTTTTGCACATAGTTTAATTATAATACAAACTAAAAGGCGGATTTGCTCCACAGCGTTTATGTAAAATTTAATTTTTAATTCAATCCACTCCGACTGCATTTTATTTATCACAATCCGCTTATACATGTAAAACTTTTGTTTAGTTTTAAACATTTGTTGATGTTTGGTAACTTTTTAGGCAATATCAAATGGTAAATTGTTTTAAAATATTGTCAGTAACGTTTTGGCCTCAAATTTACATTTTATTTACAAAAGAAAACTAGGACCTTCCATCTCCTCGTCTGGGGTTATTCCTAAAGTATTTTAGCATACCACCGCCCCATTATAATTCTAGCTTCATTTATTCAATTTAAAATAGAACAATAGGTTGCATAATTTTATTCCCCCTAGATAATAATTGTTGTTAATATGTAAATTTTATATTCTATAATATTACTAGTATTATATTATGTATTTCATTTATTAATATTTTGTTTGTATATGTATATGTGTATAGTCTCTTGAGGAAACATATATAATAATATTTATTATAATTGTCGAATCTCACACTGGTTCCGTTAACCAATATACATACCTATATTAGCCATTTCCTTAATGCTTGGCTATGCTATGAATAATGTACGGAATCCATCCTAACCATAAATCCAAGCCGACACCTGCGGATACTGTCCGTCCCTCCGTATCTACATAGATCTGCAGTTAGCATATTAATACAGAGAGAGTAGTTACTTTCATTGTAGTCTGCCCCTACATTGCTTGTGTTAGGCAATATACATAACAGACATGTACTGTTTGTTGTACGAATGGATTTACAATTACCCGTATATGAACACATTCCGGACCGTGTAATTTATGTTAAACATTGATAGATTATGGTTAATAAAACATTATATTCATTATAATACTAAAAATAAAGGCTACACTATTTTTTTTGTAACGATTTTGAAATAATATTCCAACTTTTATTTGTACATTTTCCAAATTTAAAACAAAGTTATTGGGTACCTTGGGACTACATTTTAGGAAATAGAGTGAAAACGTTTTGAGCAAATTTTTACGTTCCAATAAAAAAGGTATAGAGAACGTTATGTGATGAGCCAACAAATTAATGTCAAGTTTTGTATTATATCCTTTACTCTAAACTAATATAAAGGGGTTTTCTTAATGATGTTTGTATGTTTAACTCGTGTCTATCTTCTATCGTGTGAACATTATATTCAAGGATCACTGTGGCGATAATCATAATGAGAAAAGCAGGATGCCCTAAACCACAAAAACAAGAAACAAAACTAACACTGAAATAAACACAGTTATGTTTATTGTATTACTCTTATGTAAATTTTCATTACATAGACGACATCCTCAGATATTTACAACTGAACTAATACAGACTAAAAATATACCGAAATTTAAATGGCAAGTAGCGCCCATCCCACTCTTAACCGGACAATTAGAATTTGGAGGTAGCTGCCATAAGAAAAATTTATAACATTCGATTTGATCAAAAGCTATAACGATTTTTATCATACTTTTTCATTTATAGCCTACTCTAACATCAAATGTCCAAGAGGCACTGTGGGGATATTTACAATAAGAAAATCATGAATTATTCGCATCACAACCACAAGAAACATAATTAATACTGCAACAAATTTAATATGGTTATTATGTAATGTACGTTTTAATGACATAGTTATCATCCTCATAGGTTTTAAGCTGAAATAATACAGACTAAACATAAACCTAAATCTTTTTGTCAAGTAGCGCCCCCAGCCACTCTTAAGCGGGAAAATAAAATTTGGAGGTAGTTAAGAAGCATAAGAAAAAAAAACATAAAATCGATTTTATCAAAAGCTTTAACGATTTCGATCAAACTTTTCTCAAGTGTACCCTAACATTAAATGTCCAAAAGGCACTGTGGGGATATTCACACTAAGGAAAACAAGGATTCTTCGTTTTACAAAAACAAGAAACAAAACCAAGACTGCAATAAATTCAATATGGTTATTATATTACTCTTATGTACATTTTGATGACATAGTTATCATCCTCATAGGTTTACTGCTGAACTAATACAGACTAAACATAAACCTAAATCATAGTGCCACGTAGCACTCCCTCCCACTTTTAACAGGCCAATCACGATTTCAAGGAAAAAAAAAAGTTTTGATTTTATCAAAAGCTTTAACGATTTTGTTCCAACTTTTTTGAAGTGCACACTAAGAACCAAACAAAACACATTGGTAGGGTATTACTCCTTAAATTTATATTTGTGAGTTATCTGTAAAAACAAAAACAAAAATCGACAATGGACTGTTATAAAATATTTAATTTCTCAAAATTGACTCAGATATTTATTATATGTGAAGATTAATGAACCGAACCCGTGTATAAATTGCAAATAAAAAAAAGTAGGCTGCTAGTGTTTAGGAATAGTTGGAAAAAAACATAAATGAACTGTGACCGCTGTTATTTAAACTTGATTTGTTCTTAAAGACGAGTTTGTAACAAAAGGAAGCAAATTTAAACCTTAAGTACATTATTGATTAAAATCAAATTTTTTGTCTAAAGTAAGATTTTCACAGTTTTAGTGAGAACTACTGAACTGACATTTTTGGCGACGAATATTGTGGATAATATTTTTATTGTTAATGGCTTGTGAGAAAGTGATTGCAATGTTTATTTTCCATTGGACTCAAAAAATAGGTGTTTCATTTCTATTCAATTGACACACTGACATTCAATTTGAGGTAGCCGTAGCCTTCAATTTATTAACTCCATAATATGAATTTAATTTCTCACAACTCTTCAGTAAATCTTCTAAATTGCATCCTCAAAACAAAACTTAGCCCATTGGTCTTAAAGCTAAGCAAGAACGCAATATCCACCCCAAGAAATCTCTGCAATGTTTATTTTGTGTAAAGCAGGCAAACTCTTGCATTTCCACATAAATGGCTATTCCTTCCATAGAAATATCAACCCCTGATCCAGCTCATGTTCATTTAATGTGGTCCATTCACAGGCTCCGGTCGACATATTTCCGGGAAACGGGGAACATTTTATATCGATGCTGTAACCAGTGTTTGGATAATTTATACAACGGGCTTTTGTTCTGTATAAAGGGGAACAGTGTATTGTGTTCCTTATTTTACTTTGAGTTTTAGATATGGAAAACTACCTACGAATGTAAACGTAGATTTGTTTTCTGTAATACTTAAAGGTGAAAATTAAAATAAAGCATCGTACACCTCGAATACTTCAATGGAGATAGGATCGGTAAAGAACAACAGTTGGTCAAGTTAGGAAAAATGAAAGTGAGGAGTCTAGCCTAAGACAACATGGAACAAGGTGTAGATACAGCTAGTTATGCAATGGGCTATAAAATCGATGTCGAGTTTTTTGAAGATACGAGAGACGACAGACATTATTCGAAAACCTACATTTTTAGAATCAGAGATATCAAACCTACACATCTGGCCATATAGCTTCGTGTATGTGAGAAAGTTCAATCTGTCATAGGAAGTTTAACTATTTTGATTTAACTAAATCTAATTATTATTGTATCTAAATATTTTAATTCACACTTTTTATTTCTTTACATACACTTTCTTATGCACCCGATACCTAAATATCTACCGTCCCCCACTACTATTAGTGTTGAACAAGTCTACATCTGCTGCTATACAACATTCTGCTACATCGTTGTCAGAAGTGTTTTATTACATATATGTCTAAGCCACATCGTTAAATATAAATCCTCCCCTTCAGACAAAGGCGTCGCCCCTGACATGTTTAGACTAAATCCCGTTTTACAACTCTTTGGAAACATAAACAGGAATCGGAAACCGGGAAACAATGGGGCGGTACGTTAGGACTCTTCGGCTTCGTCTCTTCTCAAATGGATTTACGACCAGCTTTATGATAGGTCGTAGCTCCAGTTGAAGTAGTCCACGATCCTCGTTGTCATAAAACTGGAGATTGTAATTTAATTAATTGTTTAATGTGACACTTGACTTCATTTTGTGTTTATTTACATTTATTCTGAATAAGGGTTGTTTATCTAAACTTAGAAATGTTTGCCACCATTCAATATGATGAGTAAAGGGAGGAGAAAAATAGTCCGTATAGATTTCCTGCATACATAATATATTTTTAGTAACTTTGTTTACGAAGCACAGGTTTATTCAAAAAGAAATAGACATTTTTTAATAGTAAAATTGTTTTAACCAGCAGGAAAAAATAATTGTTCACAAAACATCGAGTTCTAGTTGAATATGTTATACATTTTTAAAAATGCTCATGGGTAAAATTGTGTAATTATGTCTAGGTTCTTACTCCTGAAGCCACGGTGTTTAGAGAAACCTTGCCTCCCTTTCCACAACCACTCATTACCTTCCGGTTCGTACTTCCTTCTTTTTCTATCTGCCTCAATTCACCCACTAAATAATTTTCCTGTATTTCTTTGAATTACCCCTTCTTATCTTCCCTTCTGATTTTTCCATCTTCCTTTGTACCGTTTTTTCCTTCTCCTCCCTTAAATATTTCCTTCTATCTTTTATTGTACCGTCCTCATTTTCTCCTTCCCTAAGGGTTTCCTCCCGTCTTTACTTGTACGTCATCTTCTTCTCTTCCCCTTCGACTATCCTCCCATATTTTCTTGTGCCATCGTCTTCTTCTCCTCCACTAAGCGAATACCCTTCCATCTTTTCTTGTAGCGTTGTCTTCAACTCTTCACCTCCAAATTTCCAACCGCCTTAACTTGTACGGTCGTTTACTTCTCCTCCCCTACATATTTTCTTGCGTGTTTCCTGTACTTTCCTCTACTTCTTTTCCTAACCGAAATTCAACCTTTTTTTTTTCCGTGTACCGTCTTCTCCTCCCCTCTGAATTGCCTTTCATCTTTTCTTGTACTTTTCTCTTCTCCCCTACCCACCGAATTTTTTCTGTCATCTTTTCTTGTACCGCCCTCTTATTCTCTATCACAATGAATTTCTCACCTCTTTTCTTGTACTTTCCTCTTTTTCTCCACCCCACCGAATTTTCCTGAATCACCCTTTATTCTTAGCTTTAGTTCTTGCTTCCTGCCTTTCTGTTATTAGTTTTATTTTTATTATTCACCAAAGTCAAGACATAATTTTCGATAGAATTAAATCACCTAAAGACATAACGAATTAGACTATACCCACCTCCCCACCTGGTATATATGTTTCCCATATTACATCACTGTAACAGTGTGCAATGAACATAGTAATTAATTTAGTATATTTCAAAACTTGTTTCTATATTTTTCTGAAGAAAATCAATGATACAATATTTAATTACTCTTTTGTTTTTCTTTCATACTCAGATTTGAAGAAACAGTTTGATTCACCACCCTACTCACATAGTGTGGAGATGGATCGTCAAGCAGAGATCAGATGTCTTGCACCTCAAGGAGTTCCTCCACCTCAAGTGTACTGGCTGAAGAATGGTTTACCTCTAGAGTCTGACACTAATGTCATCGTCTCCAGTGAAGGTCACCTGCTTATCAGTCAAGCTAGACTACAAGATACAGCTAACTATACTTGTGTAGCTGAGAACATTGCTGCCAAGCGAGTCAGCGACGCTGCTCTTCTTACTGTATTTGGTAAGTTTCATTCATAAAAGAAAGAAGTTTATTTAAGTTTTGTTTTAATTTTAGTTGAATATGTTTTCAGAAGAATAATTGAACGACACCATAATACTTCCAATCTCTACTGCCGTCAAGATTGGTTGAATTTAAATACAATGTATGACGCACCTACTGTTACCCGCGGCTTCGTACGCTAATATTTCAGATTCAACATTGATCGTTAAGTATGTATTTCCTATGTAGCTTTTTAGGAAATACTATAGTCACAAATCAGATCATTATTTAAACATTTTGTTAAATATTAGTCCTAATGTTAGACTTATAGGAAATCTTATAACAATTAAATATTGTTTTTGATTAGTATTTGTTTCGTTTTCCGATGAGCGTGTGCAAAAGTTAGTAAAATATTTTGTGCACTATTTATATTAGTTTTTGTTAACAATACTTCCATAAACAAAAGACAATACGAAAGAATAGATAGATTTTAAGAAAATCTTGTTTTTGTGTTTACTAACCCAGTTTACATAGTAAAGAATGTGTTTGGGAATCTCAAAAATTCACTCGATTTTTTGACTGATCTTAACATTTTATAGTCTAGAAAAAAAAGAAATAGTTATTTGTGTATTTAGAGTGCAATTTCTCGACGGCAACAAAGTTACGTTACGCCCGTATTACACAAAAAACGTTTTCCTACAGTTACAATTTTAATAAAACTACCACACTTTTTTGTAACTATTTTTATATGGTAAATGTTATTTTGAGGTTATGGAACAATTATAATGTTCAAAACGTAGATCAAATGACTTAACTATCAGCTGATTATTTTAATTTTCCTCACACGGTGTGCTAAGAAAAGTGTAATTTACTGATAATTACTTAAAACTGAATTTAAGATGAGGCGTTTGCAAATCACTGTGGTGTGTAAAGGTGCACTTTACACACTATTGTAGGGAAAAGTTATTTTCTACATGCCTTCAATATGTCGTCGTAGTCCTATACATTAACGCGATAATACCACAAAAATTAAGATAGGGTCATGTAATTTAGTGTGTAGGAATATAAGATCGAATTAACATGATTAAAATGTCATTATTTTTATCATTTATCGTCCACATCTAGTGTGTTATTTAACTAAATAGAATATATGAGATAAAAATATGCAGATTTCATTTCAATGGTATCAACACCAAATCTTAACTATGTCAAATAGCGAAATTATGTTTAAAAAAATGTAATTTTGAATTCAAGGAAATGTTATATTCGTATTGTTGCAAAATTTGGCAGAGCCTAGTTACAGACACGAGCGAAGAGAGAACTTTTTAAAAATAAACAATACATCAAGGGCGTTAAAGTTTAGCCGACGTCAAGAAAGTAGAATATTCACAGTTACAAGATTCAGAAAAAAATCTGTAGCAACTGTTTTAATCAAACCTACCCTTTACTGGGCAAAACTCCTAGATCTACCAATACAATTTAACATTTCCTACAAATCCCTAAACATCAACACTGTTTGTGATTATATTTACAGAATCGAGTTTTAATAGATGGGGCTGGGTAAGAATCATGTTGGTACTTCTTATAGCTGCTACCAACAAATTATATATTATAAAAAGGAAACAAATAATAAGATAAGATAAAAAATATGTAAAACCTCACAATTCTATTTGTAAATATGTAAAACCGAACAAAACTCTATTTACCCCATCACAAAATAAATTGAGTTTCTGACACGATAATATGGGATTTTCTCATTACTTCCAAGTTTCGTGTAACATACAATGTCATGTGATACTACAATATCTTCTATCTCAACTTGAGTTAGACTTTTTCTAAAACCATAATTTCCCCAGAAATAAGAAATTGCTTGTAGGTCAGACAGTTAATGAACACTTGGTTCTCTTCTGGACTGCAAGATCAATTTGCAGTAAATTTATCAGGATTACAGTTTACTTTCCACAATATCTAAGGGTTTATAATCCACGCTTCCTTGTATATTGCTACTTACTATAACGTTTGTTACAATTTTTGTATTTGTAACATTTGTTAAAAATAATTAATTTGTAAATATTAAAATAAAATAAATCGTCATCAAAATATAAATGGATAAAAGAAATAGTGTTTTTAATTTTATCATAATTAGCTTTGCTAACCTAACGTCCCCTAACCTAACGTACCCTCGCGCTAACCTAACCTACCCTAATCTAACCTACCCTACCCCTTACCTAACCTAACTTAACCTACCCTATCCTAAGTTAACATACCCTAACCTAACATACCCTACTTAACCTTACAGAAACATTGCACAAAATTTTCCTTTTCATCTAGCCATCTTTAAAACCACAAAAATATTCTTATCATGTATATCATTTCCAGTAGTTGTCAATGGAAAAGTGAAAGTGATAGTAACAATAGACGTCGTTCTTATAAAAAATATTTTTATTTTTAAGTAAATGCAAAAATTAGCTTCGTGTATTAATCGTATTTTTTTAAAAATCAAGCTTTTAATTAAAGACGGTCTAGATTCACTAATGATGTTTCACTAATTATTCATGAAGCGTAATATAAATAGAGTACGAAATAAACTATCAGTGCATCGTAACACATATAGACCATAGTAAAAGTTAGAATATAGATAAATAAAATAATATAATATTACATTAAAGTAAGAATGGAGATCAACTGTTGTGAAAGACACAAAGTGTAACGGTAATTATTATGATATGCTTACCTTGCAATAAAATTACAATCTTTGTCACAAACAAGAGGGTATAATAAGCTCTGGGACTAAAGGAGACGCTGTCTGTAGATCAGAGGAGGTACCTCGGTTGGGGGAGTGTTTTGAAGATAGCCTAACGTGGCAAGAAAGAGAGAGCACGATAACTCAAGAAGCAACGTTGAAAGTATTTTGCAAGAAAGATGAGCAAAATATTTGTGTATTGAGAAGCTTGTAATTGTTTGATATACAAATAAAACGGTAGAACTATAATAGTAGGAACCATTCTGGATTTATATTTTATATTGTGTTTGATTGTATACATTTAAAGATCAGGAGAGACGTGATTAAATTGTTACTGTATATATATATATATATATATTGTGATTGTTTAAATCATTAACCAGAAAGCATCATTACTAGACCACGGCGATGCCTAACACCACACTGAACGAAAGTTTAAAAGAATGTTTAGGGAACAAATTAGGTTGTACAAATACGAAAAGAGAAATTGAAATTGCGCTACTCATTTACTAAAAGAGCACAATATCCCATATGAAATGAAAGATTCTTACATCAATACAACAAAGGAAGACGTCTAAGTAATGGAATTATGGGAAATTTTAAACTAAAGATGAACGAAGGAAATACTGTTAACGGGAAAATTTATAAATTGAAGTAATGTTCCAAAACCTAAGAAGGCTACAAAAATCAACCAAAGTAAATAATAAGGCGACGGATCCTGGTAATAAGGGGGTGGAAAAGATGAGTCCTCTAAGGATGAATCCTGTACTAAAATAGATCGGATATGGGAAATTAATCTTCAAATTCACTAAAATGTAAAGAGTGTAGCAAATTTTGAAAAAATATTTACTTTATAAAATAAGATGTGGATTTTTTTACCGATAACACGAACGGGTATTTTTGAAGAGATGGGAACAAATATATTCTAATTTTGTTCTTAAAAAAATATTTGATTAAACCTGATTTTCAAAAAAAATTGTACAATACTCTTATATTTGCAACTCTTAAATTTTGAATTATTATCAAGAAAATATCTCGAGATTGGCCAAAATATATTCAAATTTTAAGTCGGTATGCACATTTAGTTTGCAGTGCAGATACTACACAAATTAGTCGCCAGATAGGCCGATAAAAACAGAGAAACATAAATTTCAAAACCACATTTTTGGACCTATGTGGCCAAAAAGCGGAAATATCTGCAAAAAATTACATTTCTATATATATCAATTACATAACTTTCTCTATATTTTAGATAAAAATTAATTGCAATTTATATTCTATCTTAACCTTGCCGACGTATTAACTTTTCGTTATAAATTTCCTCATTTAACCAAAACCAACTTGCACCGTTTTAAAGTCACAAATGTTGTAGTTTATTTTCTCATATAGAATGGAATTTATTTACTTGTATATTCGTTATTAAAAAAGCTTTAGTGATGATTACAGTACTCTGTCGAAACTAGTAATCATTTGGAAAAACTGAAGATTCAGACTGAAAAAATAAGACAATAATTTATCTAAACTAGTGATTCAGAATAAATGAATCCATATATTTACATTCACTTCCCACTCTTTCCAAAATTCACAAATTATATTCTAAATTCTCGACTTCATACAAGTGAAATACCTTTTACGTTTAAACTCTCATTAGCACACCGAGAGTGAGTACCTGTGATGCAAATCTGTGGTGACTAGCTGGATTTACACCTTTCTTTGGTTAGATCAGTTTTTCCCTCTTACCTATTTTTTATATTATTTTTCTCTCAACCAACTCTTGTTCTATTTCAACACAGACGTTACTAGAGTATTCGGGTATAGTTTCCTGTAGTTTATGTTTCTTGTTTTTCGACGATAATGACCGGAAGGTTTTTTACATTTTAACAACAATAACAAATTTCTTTTTCGTATAAATGAAATAAGATTTAATTTATTTTAAAGTCATAGAGAAAATTAATTCGTGTAACATTTTAATACTATCTTCATCTTGTCCACCCAATAACATTTTGCTATTATTTATTTAACCAAAACCAACATTCTCAGTTTTATATTCACAACAAAACGACACTACACACTGTAGATTATTTTTCTCTTATATTTCAAGCAACTCTTTTCTGTCGTAATTTACTGGGAAACACTATCGTGCCGTCCCTAAAAGTGCTTTCAAGCCAGGAAGTTCCGTTATTTATCAGACTAAAAACTCAATACCACTTTAGTGCTTTCACCTGCAGCGGGACATCATTTGCAGTAAATTTTCACAACATGTTACTTCAAAAGAAATTGATGTGTATACGAAACAAACTTAGCCTTTTACCTCGAAATATAAAATAATATTTGCGTTTTGTAATGTATGAGTAAATTAAAATTTTAAAAACAAAATGACAACTTAAAAACTCAAAATACTATGTACTCATTTTGTGAACCAACTAATTATTTTAAAGCGTAAAAATCGAGTCTTCAATTAGATTATTTTCATGTTGTATTTGAGGCAACACTTTCGGTCGGTAATTTACGGTGAAACGCCAACGTATCGTTCCTGAAAGTGCGTCCAATCCTGAAATTTCTGTTATTTATCAGACTTAAAAATCAATACCACTTTAGAGCTTTCACCAGCAGTGGAACAAATTTACAGTAAATTTTCTTTATATGTTACATGTTACTTTAAAAGTAATTTATGTGTTACGAAATAAAAAATAAAAAACAACTTGAAACTTTTACTCAAGTGTATAAAATATTTTTGAAGTGTAATGAAATTTAAAATGAAAATAATAATAAAATAAACATTGCAAAAAACATTTCCACGATATTTCTCACTCTCACTTTCCCAAAACAACATTGTCAACCAAAAATATCAGTTCGGTAGAAGCAATCAGTCAAAAAGTGAAAATAAATCAAGGCCTTAACATTGTACAATAAACGTGTGTTCATCGTAAATTACACTTATAATGGCGGCGTTTGTTAACATTTACTCATAAACATTTTATCCTGTGATTTAGAAAAATGATTTGAGTCAAACTTTAGATTTCTTCTAAATTAAATGAAAGTAGTAGAACCAAGTTGTCAGTCACTCGGTCACGTATTGTGGTCGCGGTCGGATTGCAATATTAATTGTAATTGAGATTATCACCAGACTTAAGTTCTCCTCATTTGTTCCTTTGAGGTTTCATTAAAAGAGCAGAGTGTATACAGAAGACGTGAACATCTTCGAAGTAACGCCACTCAATATTGACGTTAAATACTTCACAGAACCTCTGGAAACCTTAAATTCTTACATTGTTATATGATATGGCTGAGTTACATTTGAATACAGGAGTAAGACACTTCCAATATTTACTTTTAACGAAACATTCAGAATTTCATAAATCTCTTTAAGTTTTATGTAATTTCTCAGCTAAAACATATTTACTATCCAAAAATAGGAAAAGGTTCACTTGTAAATACATAAATAAACCTCACATATCAACGGCAATGATGACATCTATATCCAACTGCTTTGAATGTCCCAAGGTGTTTCAATAGATTTGATACAGTTTTCTGTAACTTTAGTGATTAACAAAATAGTAATTATTTTCCAAATTACCCAGTGTTATCAAATAAATCGAAAACGGAGTTTTAGTTAAGTATACATAGAACAGAATATACATATATAGAACGATATAGAATTCGGGAAGAGTGGCGTGCCTTAAATTGTTTGACAACTTTCTAAATAGTAAGGTGATAACAAATGGCCTTTGTCTAACGTATGTATAATACAAATTATAAGTTAAAGTTCTTATACTGCAAATAAAAATATAATAGGCAAATTGTGTTGACCCAGCATGTAAGGGTAGAGTTATAAGTTGAGATTGGTAGATAGAGAAAGGAATATAGTGATAGGAACTTGATTTTCCAACAGCCTATAACCAAACTGTAAAGCTGAGCACCAGGCCTAATCTTTTAACGAACTGTTGCACCACAGTGCTATTTATATTTATTTTAAAAAACAAAATTGATTCAAATTTGACATTGATACATTATCCAAATATTGATGATATATAGATAACGTAATTTAATAAACGTAATATAGTCGAAATTACACTAATATATCTCTTCACTATCTTCATCTGAATTCCAGATTACATAGCAAACATAGATATTGGAGCCGAATAAATCAAAGTTAAATATCTCCCAGACATTGGTATTCCACAAGGATCCCAAATAGTTTCCATTCTGTTGTAATCTGTCATTGAAATTCACGTTACTAAACTATGCATAGAACGGGTTTTCAATTTAGATTTGTTTGACGAAAGTGATGCATTGCTTAATACGATCTACCTGTCGTTAATCATAGACGGGTAATAACCTATTTGTGTGTGCATGGTTATCTGATGTAGAGTGGTTGATGTATTGCTATAATGGGAGAGACGCCGGATCATTTACAGTGAGTGATATGTTTAGGGTGGTATGGAACTAGTAGGCATATTATTGGTTGCAATGTATCTATACGTCCTCACATATACGTAGTATAAAGGAAGTTATGTTATAGGTAAAAAAATTGACGTCAAGTTTTAAGTTCCTTCGAGTGCTATAATTGTTTTTGAAATGATGTACGTCTAGCCTGTTTGTTTGTAGTGTTTTACAGCTCAAAGGCATGGACCGATTTTAACCAAACTATATATGTGAATAGATTTACCCAAAATATTTAAAAACTCTGCTTTTCGTTTTGTAACAATAATAAAAAATATACGATTTTAGCAAAATAGAGTCGAACAATAATTATAATGAACTTTTTTCAGTAGCCTAACTTAACTACAGCTAACCTAACTTAACATAACCTAACCTATAAATAATTATTGAGCTTGACTTGTGAGATAATATTAGATTTAAAAAAACTCGAACACATGATCTCACAAAAATTACGTTTATTTAATCAAACGCGTTTCAACGAAAAAGACGCCATCTTCAGTGGTACATGAGCTACAATAACAAAACTATAACTTTTTTTAAATTTAAATATAAAGTTACTAGTGTTTTAGTGACATTTCAAACGGCCACAATTTTGAAAACTTATAAAATACAGTTTTGATTCTTGGTATAATAGTAAAAGATAGTACGAAAAATGTGTATACCAAATTTATATGAAGTTGAATGAAAGGATAAATGATCCTAAGCAACGGAGTATTTTGTCACCAATTCTTCTAACTACATAGAGAATTAAGTCTTGAAAGCACCCATGTTAAGAGAATTAAAACTAACCTTCAACTTTAGTAAACGTTTACTTTCGCTTTCACATTCGTTTATTTTTGTAATTAAAAAAATTATAGGCGTCCATTTTGAAAGTTGTTTAAAAATTTTCAATAGAAACACGGTCATGTGAGACATAGTTTTACACTTATGTTTTATTGTGTAACTAACTTTGCAACATGTTTTTAAATATTTCTTTCAAGAACTCTACAATTGGCTGTTTTTGATAAAACATGTTGTGGTAAAAAATGTAATTTCGAAACCTAACCACCAAAGAAAATGTGATATTTGGAAGCTCCTCCACATACGTATAGCTTCGAGGACATCCGGAGCCGAAACAATGAATGAGCGAAGCGAGTGGAAACATATACACTGTTAGGTCCTATCCGACGTCAAAAAGTAGTGACATACTAGGTTCAGGCAACCTCGTTGGATACCAATACAATTAGACATTTCCTACAAGGTCTAGAAACCAAATTATAGGTAGGTATATTTGGAGGATGGTTGTATTACATTATACTACAGAGCGGGGTAAGTGTCATGATTACACTATCTTGTTTTTGTGTACATTCATTGTTGTTTTGTGTTATGTTTAAATTTGTTAACATTCATAACCCTTGCTCCACATTTGAAACGACACCAGTGGTTCACGTGACGTACAAAATCAAGTATTTACTACTAATATATTTATTGAAATCATTGATCCGTTTACTTGAATGATGGATTTCTTTCAGCCCTTAGCTCTGTTATTAGTAACATGTCTGGTTTCTCATAGTACCATTAACATGCGTTGTTCTCTTTCCTTGATATTTTAGTTAGAAGATAATAGAGGCCGAGTTTTTCATTTTACATCTAATACTTGTGACGAAAACATTTTTAATTCTACACTTTATTTTCTAACCGTTCAATTATTCCTTAGAGTAGATTTCGAAGTAAATTGATTTTTTTCAATGTATGACTGGCCGCCATTTTGGATTTAGTAAAAACCTTTAGTTTGCGCAGTTACTTTCTTTTAAACAACACCTTTAAAATGAAGCCTCGTTGGGGCTTTACATTTTTAAAATGTTGAGATTCCTCCCAAACAGCCCATAAAGGAGAGGGTATTTATTTACCGTATAACACCAAAAGTAGTTTTATACCCCAAAAAAACATTTCTAATATTTTAGCTGTATATCTTAAAAACTGTCTAGTTTAAAAAAGTTGCTTAATAATCTTTAAACGTTTCAGGACTGTTTTACAACCTATGTTAGGTTAAAGGTTGTTTCAACTATAATGTGAACCAATAGTTAATTTTTAACTAGAGTTTTTATTTGGAGATTTCTCTTACTTTAATGTGACTTTTTGGGTATTTATTCAATATTTAAATTTCAACTTTACACTTTATTAAAAATTTCTAATAAAAACCACTTTTATTGATATGATTTCAGATAGAAAATATAATTTGAAGACTTTTTTATTTGTTGTATTTTTTCAATAAATGTAACCGTTATTTTTACCTAGTCCCGTAGTGGTTTGGTCACTCAATATTTATTTTAAAATTAACTTTGCTTGAAAAAACCTATATCATTGTAAGAAACTTGATTGCAAGTTTATTGTTTTCCATTTTAGATTTTATAGTTTTGTGTTTTTGTATATTCTGGAGAACTCCAGTAAAAGTTATTAATGATGAAAGAAATAAAGAAACGTGTTTTTTTTCTACTTTGTTTACTATTACTTAAATTTATAAAAATCCTTACATAAACAGGATACATTTATGTCTGAAAACATGTACAAAAAATATTTTTACAATAAATGTTGAGCGAATAAAATGAGTACATTGCCCCCTCTTTCCCAGCTCCGTTAATCTCACTTTTGTTAAAGTATTATTAAGTGTTTTGAAATTGGAGTGTATCCGAAACGCGTCAATAAAAATGAGACTAACAAAGCTGGAAAAGGCGAATCAATGTACTCATTTTAATTAACATTCCTAGTTGAGATAGAAAAGATCTAAACAATTTTAATTTGGTTAGGCTGACTATAATTAAAAAATTGAGCTTTGCATCTTATGTTAAATTAAGTAATACTATTAGTTACAGTAAATAGCATAATAGAAGATATTTAAAAATTGAATAAATAAATAAATAAAAATAAAATATGTGAAGTTTAGACAAAAATTATTTTTATTTAAAAAAGGAGGAACGATAACGGAAGTGATAATAATAATAAAAAGAACATTTTTTACGAAAGAATGGTAAATTTAGCAAAAGTAGATTTAAGAGAAGAAAAAAAAGAGAGTACTATTAATTGTTTTGATAATGGAGTATATCCGAAACGCATCAACAAAAGTGAGATTAACGAAGCTGGGAAAGGCGGAACAATTATAAGATTCCTAGCTCAGAACAATATTAAATATTGAGTGAACAAACCACTAAGGCACTAAGAAAAAGTAGCTCTAACAGCTAAAGGGTTACGTTTATGACCAAACACAACGAATAAAACATTTCCTTTCATAATAAAATATACAAGTTTTCATAAGAAATTTTCAAGTTAAACGCCATATTGGAAAATGGAGGACTAATTTTGAAAAAATGTTGTGTAAAAGTAAAGGGAGTCCTCTATTTGTGGTATGGTTAAAAAGTTAGCTACTAGTTCACTTTAGGTGAGACACACGGTACATCGTACATAGGTTGTAAGAAATTCCTGTGACGATTAAAGATTAAATAACTTTTAAACTAAACGTATAGTATGAAATAAAAACAATGAAAATCTCATATATGAAACTAACGGGGAATCCTATTATTAACAAAACCAGTGTAGGCCGTTAAAGAATTGTTCTCGCGAAGACAGTTGGTATTTAAACATAAAAATACATCTTTGTAAAATACGAGATAACTAATTACGTTTTTGCAGAGTCTCAATGATTCCAGTTTGTTTATATACGACCCATTGTCTTTCCAGACATCAAACGAAGAGCCGAAGAATCTCCAAGAGCAGGATAATAGGTGAAACGGTTTGGAACGAAATAATTAAAGAACAAAGACACAAATAAAATATAATTAATTTGTTTTAAAGAAGGGAAACGAATTTTTAATTACACACGTGAACAGAAACCTGATTCTAGTATCAATTAGTTTCTTGTTTTTTGTCGACCTGAGACAGAATTGTGTTTTATTAAAGTCTTTGCTTTTAGGAGATTCTTTAGATGGGTGAATATTTTAATTATTTCATTTTAATTTCTAATTGACGAGAGAAACAAGGATTTGTTGCAATCTTTGTAAAAATGTCTGTTTGGGAGTTAATATATATTTTTTAAATAAATGGTTTACTGTAACATATAAAAAAAGCACGGTTTTATCACCTGTGACTGTTTACGTCCGAAATAGATGGCCAAACAGTAAAATTACAGATAGTATAAATTATTTCCTTTATTTTTATTTGAAAATCATCAGTGAAAAGTAATTTTAATACCTGTTCCTTGGAACTTTGATTTGTAAATATCTGGACGAAAATTCTCCAGACACGTAATTTGGTGCAAAGTTAAGTTTTAAAGTCACTTTAATAAGAAACTATTCAGACACTCCAGCTCACTGATAGACACCCCCCCCCCCTGGGAAGGGTTAAAAGGTGGGCAAAACAGTTTTATGTAAATATTTCAAAAACCAAACAAGATATCAAAAAATGTTTATCACAAAAGTTGTATCTGCTTAAATTTCCCATCAATATGGCCCTTAGTCATTTTGTCGTCAGACGCATTAGGACAGAGATATGAGCGCTCAAACTTGAGACTTTTTTTTGCAATTGTTCGTAAAAGGCATTTTTACGGAAAAATAAACTTGTATTTTTTGAGTTTAGGTCAATTTTTGTATAGTAAAAAGCATTAAATATGGATATGTAAGTGTTTGTACATGTCAAACCATGTATTTGGATATAAATATTTGCTTGTACATATTTATGAACATATATACGCACACTAAAACTACAAAAACGTGCATTTTTTTTATCGTAAGCATTTTTAGTTGTATACATGTATATACAAAACATTTTCATGAATCCGAAAATGCAATTCTATGCGTATGGATTAGTCAGTACATCCATGTAAATGTGCAAAATGAATAAATCCACGTTTTTGTAGATTTTAGTCTGTGTATATTTGTGTATAAATATATACATCCAAAAATGTATGTCCAAATACTTGGTATTACATCTACAAACACTTCATACCCATTATATTTAGCGCTTTTTAATATAAAAAATTGGCCTAAACTCAACCCCCACCCCGTAAAAATGCCTACGAGAAAACATTTGCATATGTGAGAAAGTAAAGTTATGATAACAAAAATAACACATTAATCTTACAATGATGCAACTTTAAAACTAGGCCCGGCGAGCTTTGGTCAATCAAGAACGTTCCGGCAGAGTTCAAGATGTGTCGAAACACTTGTTAACATATTGGCCTCCTTGTGGATAAACAAATACCAGGAATGAAGTCAAATTAGTCTTTCTGACAAGTTAGATCATTCTGTTTGTTATTATAAAGTTTTCATCATAAAACAAAGAAAATGACGTCTTTTGTTTTACTCTTTGACCTCATGTGTAGTTGTAATTTTGCTTTAATTTTCTCATTCTATCAATGGAAACACAGTAATGCGACGAGAGAAAACTATTTTTAAATAATAATAAGTTTTTTCTTAGTTTAAAAAAAGAAAAAAAACACAAACCTTTTTAGCTACTTCTTTGGTCAACAGTATCAGTAGAAGTACTTTGAAGAGGGGGAAGCAAATAAAAACAATTCAACGCTTCCACTACAGCACACTCAACTATATATAATCACAAACTATAACAAAAAGTTTGAGTTTTTAATTAATTTGAGTTTTTATTTAATAGGACCAACATTCTTTTAGATTTTGCACAAATAAGAATTAACAAAGAAATATACTCTAATAATAAATTGAAATAAGAAAACAAAACAAGTTGATCGGCATCATGGTAGTTACCTAACTCCAACATACAATATAATACAAGAAGTTTAAAAGGGAATGCCCGAAAGTTGGTCTCTTGGGCCTTGCAGGAAATGTTAAGTTGTATTGATAAATCAAGGAGTCTTATCAAACAAGATAATTTTGTTTAAAACAATTATAGAGTTTTCTGAACTTCGTAATTCCTTATCATTATATTCTCAACTTCGACTAGTCCCGACGGGCCTCGTAAATGTGTACAAAGTCTAAAAAATATGAAGGCAGCTTATTTTTCAAGAACTGATTTAAATAGAAAAAATATTCGACTTATTGTTAATTGTTTCTTCTTTAAGTTAGTTTGTTGTGCATTTAATGCAATTTATTTATACTGTATATAATTTTTTATGGGGTTGGATGGAAGTATCGCGTCCCAAAAATAAAGAAACTTATTATTAATATTTTAACAAAAATCGGCTATTTTGACATTTCCAATTCAATTTTTCGATCTGAACACACTATAGTACTCTGTAATAAATTTCATGTGTCTGCCTTCATTTTGTGTCCGCTATCGTGCTTACGTACAGACAGCAACGAGAACGATATCAACGACGGACGGACGGCATGTCGAAAATCACTTACGGTTTACAGAGGCCATGCAATACGAAATCTGTGACTAAGCTTCGTATACTTGGCTTCACGTTGCACTGTCTACAACTTTCCACTTTGTTTATTAAGTGTTATAATGTTTAATTACACATCGTTAATCAAACATTTACACAAATTACGCTCTCCAGAATGTGTTGATATACGGGTAATTATACAATGCAAATCCATTCATACAACAAACAGTACATGTCTGTTATGTATACTGCCTAACTCAAACAATGTAGGGGCAGACCACAATGAAAGTAACTACTCTCTCTGTATTAATATGCTAACTGCAGATCTATGTAGATACGGAGGGACGGACAGTATCCGCAGGTGTCGGCTTGGATTTATGGTTAGGATGGATTCCGTACATTATTCATAGCATAGCCAAGCATTAAGGAAATGGCTAATATAGGTATGTATATTGGTTAACGGAACCCGTGTGAGATTCCACAATGAAGTTGTTATTGATGTCCTGTTTAAATCGAATAAATGGAGTTAATAGCATGGATAGAATATAAAATGTGGAGGGAGGAGGGTTTTAATTCTTGCGGAAAATAACCCTCAGATGAGAGGATAGGAGAAATCAAAGCCCACTACTAAGAAAAATTATTTATCAAAAGTCAAATTTTGACTTGTAAACGATATTTTGAGATTATTTGCTGTCTAAAGAGCTTTGTATTTAAACTTTACAAGTTATTTTGAACATTTAAAAAAAGCGTTTTATATACAAAATGTGAAAATACGGTGATGTAGAAGACAGAAGGAGCTAAATGAGGAACTAGAATCGATATTTTAGTTCATATTAAAATTAAGAGAAGTAAAAGTTGTATTTGTGCACCCCTCAGGCGCTCACTGTAGTGAGTGCGGACGTGGCAATTCAGAGAGACCCTAACTGGATATACACCTTTTTTGATGTCATCTTTTGTAAATCCCTCTCTTTCATTTTTTCTATTAAATCTCTCTCTCCAAACTCTAGAGCTATTCCGTCCCTGACGTTAAAAGTCTTTATTTTATCTTATTTCCTAACCGAGAGTTTTTGGGCTTTATTTTGAAAAGAAAACAGTTGAAGATTTTTTGTTGTGTTTTAATCTTATTTTCTTATTTTTAACCCTTTTTCATTTTGTTGTATATGTATTGATTGCAATATTATGGCTGAATGGACAATAAATACATATTTCTTTATAAATATACATACAGTTTCAGTATTTAACCTATTTCTATAACACACAAATTAACATAAATATGGATATTCTTTTAAGGCGAAAAACCTCGCTGTCTTCACACCCCTCAAATAAAGAAGAAAAGATCATAAAATGTAATCTCCTAGCATTGGAATACCCAATGGGCTCAGAATCGTGAGGAAACAAGATATGGTTAAGGGAAATCTAATAAGGAATGAAAAAGGTGTCTAATCTTATTTGTAAAATGGTGGAGATCCAGCTAGGCTACATCGGGATTTTCACTACTTTATAAGTGAACCACTGGGGCGAAATAACAATAAACAAACAGCATGACCTTTTGCTATTAAATATGAAGCACACAGCAAAGAAGTCCATTTTTGACATTTTATTATTTTTATATATTTTTGTACCTTTAATTGTATATTTTCTAAGAATAACACAGTACAGGGTATTAACAGGATAAGTCTCAAAATATAAACTATTGAAAAAAAACCCGTAAAGGGTAAGAACTTGACATGTCAATTCAAAACAGGGGGAAACGTTGATAAGTCCAGTTACGCAGTCACTTTGTGTCATTAAATCTAAGGCTTATTATGACAAACTTACATTCAAAGATAAGAAATAAACTATGACAAGTTATTGAACTAACCATAAAACTGTAAATATGTTGTAAAATACTTGTTTCTTCCATTATTCAATTTCATACTTTTTCGATTAAAAATATAATTCCTCTATTTTCGTGATTTATTTTTTTACATACAACGCTCATTAAATAATTTTACAAGGAAGTAACATGATAAGTCCTTCATTATAGAAGAAAAACTTGATAAGTCCATGTAGACGAATTAAAAAAATTAATTACAATAACATGTATTATAAGTTTTAATAAAACTAAAACATAAATCAACTACCAATATAGCAAACTTTTCAAAAATTTTTTTGAATATTTGTAAGGCGTATTTTAACATATTTACTGAGTTTAAATTTTTTTAAATGATCCTCTGAAAAAATGTAAAATGTGACTTATCAAATTCATATGTTATCACTATAAATATTAGAACAATCGCTCAATATTTTACAATGACTGAATATTTATTATACAACACGTGTATACAACAGAACATTTAGAAGAAATCTCCAATGAATAATTAGTAGATATCAATTAATCTATACGACAAATTTCTGGTTTCAACTGCTTCAACTTTAGTGTTTTTGCTCCTACAACATTTATGGTAATAATTAGAATATAAATTTTGTGTTTTGCACAAATAATAGTTTGAATGCTTGTGAAAAAGTTACAGCCTGTTACAATCAGTTTATCATACATTGGAATAAGAAAGTGGTGATATACAGTTGGTTTCTCCGATTGTTGAATTTGAAATAAATACACAAAGTTTTTACAGACAAAATTGTATTAACAACATGGTTTAATCGGACATGTGAAATAATTTGTGTAAAAACTAATACTGGACGTTTAGAGAGTATAAATCAACTCTCGTTTTCAAGTGTAAAACTAGAAAATAAAAGAGAAAAACCCAAACCCTTGGAAACTACAACTAAATCTGTAATCTAAGAAAAGTACTCAAGCCCAACACTAAGCCTGAGTAGTCAAAGCTAAGACTAAATACAAACGTAACACGATATCAGTTAAAACCACAACAGACGGGCTTATACTACACAAAGGACTGTAAGCAACTGATTGTAACGGAATGGAGCCAAGAGAAAGTTGTTTTAACTGATTATAGGTCTAAAAAATCTTTTTCGACCCCCATCTTTCAAGAGTTTAGTCCTCGATTGCGTTATGATTTCCATTCGTGGAATCGGCGACAAACTTTAGCCTTGTATATATCTTATTTCACAAATGGAAATCATGTCGCGATCGAGGACTATACTCTTAGCTTTGCTCGTGTCTAGTGATATGCTTAAGATTTTTTCTTAAATTATAGATTTAGTTTTAGTTTCCAACACGGTCCTAGTGTTGGTGTTTTTCTCATTTATATTCTAGTTTAGCATTTGATAACGAAAGAGCATATCAATCCAACAAAAATCTTATTAGATATTGTTAATATCTAGATATACCATCCTACCCAAATACTTATATACACACACATACGCAAATATCTATTAATCATACATTTGGCATCATTTCCGTATATGAAAAGTAATGCACGACGTTTCGTGAGTATAAATAGACTCTCGGTATCAAGCGTAAAACTAGAACATACAAGAAAAAGAAAAAAATCTATTCAGCAATCCTATCAGTCAAACTAGTTTAGAAATATGACCAATTAAAATCGGAATTAAAGATGCTTCTACAGTACTTTAAGTAAGCCTGAAATTTTGCCCTACCCGAAAAATGGGAATCATGACGAGATCGAAGACTAAACTCTTCACATATGGCACAAAAGGTTGTTTACTCCGATAAACCGTTTGGAAAACTTTCTCTTGCTTTCATCGCTTACAATCGTTGCTTACCGTCCTTTATGTAGTGTAGGCTTGTGCGTTGTTGTAATATCTGATGACTTTTTTTTCTTAAATTATAGATACAAAATTACGATGTAACATTGTTAAGTAATATTTATTGCAATTTTGAATCACCCTGTATAAACAATGTGGAAAGTTTATTTTACTTCTTCACATTTGTGGTCAATTAATGAATTAAACTTTACAGCAACAACCTAGGTTAGAAATAATTTTCTACAGAAAGAAAAATGATTGGATATAAAAAATCGAAGAGTTACTCAAGAGATGTATAAAACAATAGTCATTATTTGATTTTATGTAAAGCTTCAAAGTTTTAATTCACATAAGCATACCTCGAACATGTTCATTCATTCATTCACTTATTTCGAAGATAATTTCAAAGTTAGAATATATTTTTGAAATGTCACAGTTCAATTGTGAATAATTTGAGTGAACACTGATTTTAAATTAATATAATAAAAGTATACACAATTAAACTAAACCAAAAACATTTATGAATATATTGTATATTCTTTAACATACTTTTCTATTTCAGTGAACGGAGGTTGGTCACTCTGGTCTCAATGGTCAGAGTGTAACACTGCGTGTGGTCGTGGGGTACAGAAACGGACACGCATCTGTAACAGTCCTCCGCCCCTTAATGGGGGCCGCCCTTGTCCAGGACCTGGTCTTCAGAAGACAGACTGCATTACCACATGTCCAGGTAGTTATTAGTTATATTTTTAAACATTTTCAGAGGGGACGTACTATGCTGGACTTTTTTCTTTAAATTAAACTGTTTGAACCGTCTATTTGAGAACTCAAATTAGCCTTTGAAGAAAACAAGCGATATAAAGAGTGATTGAAACAGTTGTGGCTACTGTTTTACTCGATAAGTACAAAAGTTACAAGAAAATCTAAGATTATTTTAGTTAAAACTAGAGGTAATAAACATTTTTTTCATATCACTTGCTACTTTTTCCAATATGGCAGTCATCTCTAAATTTTCTTACGGGTGACCTATATATTTATTCCAATTTTTGATAAAACAAGTTGTTTTAAGACTTTTTATTATCGGGTATTTCTCGATGTCTCTAACCGTTTATGAGCTACACTCATTTAAATGTTTAAAAAATTGGCCAATTTAAGCTGTTTCCAAAGACGATTTATTTTGTTTTTCAAAGTCAAATTTAGGTGAAAAATAAACTAGATCTAGGATAAAAGGTGTAATAACACTACTGTTCTGTTTATTTGTTCTGTAGGCTGAGGAATAACAGAGTTATCGATAGAAAACAAAAATCATAATTTTCTGGTAATTAGACCTACAACATCTACTGTTTTACACCAGCTCTTTATTTTCACTAAATGTATTACACCTTGTAAATAATTGACAAATTGCATCATTAAGCACTGTTAATACATTAAATTTTGTTTAATGTATAATTTTGTTTCGGCTATAATATCTTATTAAGAAGATCTAATACATCCAGTAATAATTATAAACTGGTGTAAACCTGTAGGTATTCTAGATAATTATCAAGGAAATTCAATGAAAGAGAGTCGGTAAAATAATATCTTCTAATGTCAACATAATTGTTCAAAACTGTTTTGCGTTGTAAAATGTGCGTAACAGCTGTTTTAGGGAATTAAGATTATCAATTAACAACCAGGTATTTATAAGTTATTGCCAAAATTATTTTTTTCTCGAAAATAATTAATTTTTTCAATGTTCTATTTTTAGTCCTGCTGTGTGATTAAAATAAAACTTGCTTTTCAAACTTTTAATATTTTATAGATTACAAGCTATCCATGTTCAATTGTTTTAGGTACCGTACGGGAAACTAATTTCTGAAAACGTTTAAAACCTTGTTTGTTTACAACTTTGAGCGCTTATATTTCTTAAATAGTTACAGATATTGAAAAATACTCAAGAATAAAAAAAATCTTAATATAAGTTTTTCTATGCAAATTCGCAATAAAGTTGCTTATAAGGTCATTTAGAGCTGACGGCAATATTAGAAAAATGGTGGGTTATATGAAATATCTTTAAATTTAATAGCTTTAATTCAAAACTTTTTGTAACTTTATACTTATCGAATAAAATAAGGATTACAGCTTTTTCAATCACTCTGATAGATAGGTCTTCTAAAAGTCTAGATAAAAAAAATAAGTTCATAACACTTTATTAGTTTTTTCTTTAACTACGTACGTTTCGTTGTCGTTGACAACATCATCAGGTTTTCTAGAAATAAATACAATAAAATATTGACACATACACACAAATAAATACAGATTTTAAAATTGAAGACGACATTTTTTAATGATGTAGAAACTTTTTTTGTCTTTACTCTTCGAGATCCCAAACAGATATTTTTCTAAAAAATATATGAGTGGCAATAATTGCGTAGTTGCCTCTGACCTACAACTGTTCACACGGCCCCTCGGTGCGGTACCCACCTGCCAAACCTAACCTAACTTAACCTAGGATCTTTGACGTATCTTTAGAAGTTGAAGTTGATACTGAAATATGAGCTACAACAGCTGATTGTTAAAATATAAATCTCAAAAGTTTCCAAAAATAAATAATTGTGTATTAACAAAATAAATTAACTAAATAAAAATCACCACCCCCACCCCTCCTTCAATCTAGAGTGTAAACAAATTTTACTTCAAAGAGCTGACCCCCTATCCTGTTTTACACGTGGACGAATCATTGAAAAATCCTTATGTACACATCTGTCGCAGTACGTAATTGTCAGAACACCATTCATAGTGTAATATCATTTCTAAAGATTCTCTTTATCTTACAGGAATGAGTGTCCTGATAATCGAAGGAAATGTACCTAATGCGTTTTTTGAATTTTAATTACTGTTCTTTTTCTTGCATTTCTTGTTTTTTTTAAATTTATAAATTATAGTTTATATCCATTGGTTTACGATATTCTCTTTATAGTAGGCAAAGTCTCATTTCGATGTTCATCTGGAATTAGAATCATTGTCAAGCTGGCAACTTGACCACAGAATTAAACATACTTAGTTAAAAGTAGGAAAACAAACATAAATCGGTGACAAGATTTCGTTAAGTTAAAAATACTTAATTACGTATTAATATGGAATGTAAAAATGTAATTTTATTTCGTACTGGAGTGAATTGTATCAAACTACATAAAAACCCAATGGGTTAAATCAAGAAAACACTTCAATCTGTCACTATTGAAGTTCTAACCTCAAATTACAGCCACCACCTTATAAATAACCGACGAATCTGTGCAAAGTTTTGGGGTCACGACAGGTTTACGCCTAATGCCTCATTACTCAAAGTTACACTGCGTGTTTTCAATTACCCGCAGATAATGGCGCCACCTTAAAACAATCAAGGGAATGAAGGGTGGCCATTAACTTAATCACTTCGATAAATTCTCCCACCAGAACGCAGCACTTTAGATCAATACATCTTGCGACTTGAAGGAGGTTAAGTTGAAATGACATGTGATTATCATGTCCTTCCAACAAACGTTAATGCTTTTAAAATGAACTATGCACACGAGTTAGGTTAAGTTTTTAGGAAGAAAATTACTTTTGGCAGTCGTTATTCTATTTAAACTTGTACCAATTACGATTTTTAATACTGGTGTAATTCATTTGAACATTTTTAATAATTTGTGTATGTAAAACTTAATGAAGGGCGTTTTAAGTGTATTAATCAACTATCTTTATCAACTGATGAACCTAAAACATAAAAAATACGAAAAGAGTAAACGTACCCTAGTAGCAATGAACTACAACTAAAACAGGTGACATAAGAAAGGTTTCCAGTCCTGTAGGGCCCGTGTAGGGGTAAATTTTTTATTTTCTTTTCTTGTTGTTTAAAGGCGAGACACATCTCGGTCATTATCGCCTTATAAAAAAGAAGAAGAAGAATAAGAAGACAAAAAGTGTAAAAATAAAGACTCCTAACTCACTAATAATCTAATATTTTCAGAGTAGCAAGAGAACAAAAATTGGTCAAGAGAGACCTAATCGTAAGAGGTATCTAATCAAAACTACACGAAGAAAGGTGTAGATCCAGCTGGATATCCTCGGGATTGCCACACCGTTTCTCAATATGAGTAACTGAGCGATCAAAATAACTAAGAGTATATTCGTAAAAACATGAAGAAAGTTACCAGTCAACGCAAGAAATTTGAAATAATAAATTTATCCGAAAACATGCAATGTTGACTGAGTAAAGGACGGGTGTGTGATAACGGGAGAGTTACCTAACGGTTTTATCAGGAGACTAAATTTTAGTACCTTTTATTATTATTATATCGCATGACCTTGTATTCACGCTTTGTGGTGATTTAACCGGAAAAAATTAGCCTTACTTAAGTAAGTGTAATTTTATTGTTAATTTGGAATAAACAGCATTATTTTAATCTAATAATAAACACCTTTTCGGAAGGTTGAATTCTTACAACTCCCCACCTCTTCTCATATAACTACTCCCGATAAATCAACTTTTTCCATATATAATACTCTGAAGAAACACAACTTTACTTTTACATGATAACAAAAAATGTCACTAAAAGATAAATCATGATAGGTTTCTTTCCAATTTCACGTTGTTACGCGGAACCGTAAGTCTGATATATTGCATTTATTTCTACTAAGTTATAAATGTAATCATTTGCTCTGAGCTCGATGTTGGAATGTAGGAAGAAAAAAAAACAGTTTGAAAAGGGTTGCTAGTTACATGGAAATAAAGAAGTATTTGATATACAGAGTGTTACAAAATTGTGTTTCCAAACTTGAGGAGATTGTTTCCACATCAAAGCTAAGAAAAAGTTACAATAAACACATGTCTGGAATTGCCTATTTTTAAGATATGGTCTGTTTTTTCCATTATTTTTTATCTTCAGAACCAGATCTTGCCGGATTGAGTTGAAACTTAGCATTGTAACTAATATGCTAAAGAGCTATTTTGAAAAAAAAAAATCAATGTAATCCAATAAACTTATTGATTTAAAAAATCTATCAAAACGGGAACTGTTTATGAAAATTGTCAAACGAATTTTCTTGTTGCTCTTTTAATTTTCCGTTGAATATTATAATTTCCCAACAATCGGACGAAGGATTTGAGTAGAACTGTATCCATTAATTATAAGGACACGAAATGCCTATAGATTTTACCATCGATTTCCTGGCCGACAAATTAATGGACTTCGACCGAGTGTTTTGACAATTACGTTATTCGATAGGAAATTAAGAGAGCTACAAAAATTGTCACGAAATTTTTCATACAAATGTTTTTCAGTTATTTAGATTTTTTAAAAGTAAAGAGAAGCCATTTTGAAACAGGATATTGGATTAGGTTGATTATTTTCATAACAAAGCATTATGATGTTAGGTTCCATGCCAAGTTTCAATTCAATCCCTTAAAACGTTCTGGAGATAAAATATATTTTGTGGAAAATAAAATGGCGGATATCTGTGAAACTAGATAATTCTGGACATATGTTTATAGAAACCCTGAAATTTGGAAACACAATTTCAACACACTGTATAACAAGTATGAAATAATAAGACTGGAGCTTTTAGAGAATTTCAAATCTAGTAAAATATACAAAAACTTGCACGAACTTTCTCACACATCAATTCACAATCGAAATACTAACAAAATGATACAATGCGTCGTAAAAATATCAGTTCGGCAGTCAGTCAAAAAGTGAAAATGAATATTTAATATTTAAATAACATTAAAATAAAACTTGAACATAATTTCTCTTAAATACGTTTATTAAATCAAAGGCGTTTCTAAGACAATTCGCCATCATCAGTTATGGATGAGCTAATATAATCAAACCATAACTTATAATTTGATTAACGTACCTCGTGTAGCACTAAAGAAGGCTACTTTGTTGTTGAAACGTGTTTGATTTAACAAACATATTTTTGAGAAATGTATTTCAAATTTTATTTTTAACAATCTCACAAGTGAAGCTCACTATTTATTTATATTCAAATAGGATAGGGCTTTGTTTGACGGAAAGGTTTTGTATTGTTTATTTTTTAATAATTATTCCTAACTGTATGCTATTTATTCATGCAATATTTCACATGAGTTTGGGTAATTAATATTCACATTTCATTCAAATTTGAACGAAATCGTCGAAGTCAATTTTGAGAAATTACGTATTCTATACCTGCCCCATAATCAATTTTTCATTAAAAAAAAACTTTTATTGATAACTCGCGAACCGGTATTTTTCAACAGATGACTATCAATTCACTTTGTTTGGGTTCTTAGAGGCTACACTTGAGCAAAGTATTATCAAAATCATTAGAGTCGTTTTTATAAAAAAAATACGTTCATTTTTAATTAGGAACTACCCCAAGATTTTTAGTTGTCAATAAAATTTTAAAACCTCAAGAATCTATAAAATGCCTCGAAAGCGAGTTTTTTGTATTCACTTATTCGGAATTTTGAAAGAGAGGTGGTGGAATGGATTTTTGGGACAACCGATGTAAAGTGTTTAGTTTTATAACCGGATTTATTTATTACATCATTTTCACACTGAATTAAATTCAACAATTAAATGCATACATTTTATCAGTTTTATCTTAGGTTTCGTTTATACATTAATTTATTTAATGATTTGTAATAGAATTTTCATATTCTACTTTGTACATACTCAAGTACTATTTTTTTTATTGTCTTTATTTTAGCTCAATAACTTAGTATAGTAGGACATTTCTCATCATTTGTGTATATGAAACGTCATGTTTCGAGTATGGAACGTTTAAGTATGAAAACAGCTTTATACTGCATAACTGAGAGGTACTTGAAGGTAGAAAAACTGCAGATCTACATAGTTAAGAAACAAAAACTTTGTTGTAGGTTTAACATTTTTGTCCGGCATGTTGGATCTGTCATATTGAATCAAACTTAATTTGTAATAGGAAGATGGACATGTGATACACAATTTCATGAAAATGTTTACAAGAAAAGCGATGGTGAAAGACGTTTTTCAATTAAAGTTTTCGTTTTAAAGTTATAAGCATTCAAAGTTGCAATGTGGAAAAATCGTGTTAGTAATAAAAAGGGGTAAAATGCGCCTTCAAAAATCCAATAACGAACAAAGAAAACAATTTTGAACTACAACAACTTAATTTTGCAGGCGAAATTGTTGTAACGTAATGCAAACAGCTGATGTATAACCAACAGCTGATTTAAACTAGGCCTTCTTTCATAAACGGATATTACTTGAGGTTAGCAAACTGCCAATCTGTAGAGGGGAATCACTGTGAAAATTTATTGTATTAGTAATGTATTATTAAAAACATTCATTTAAATTAAAAAATTAAACATTATAATATTAAAAGTAAATAATAACAAAAGTTATAGAATTTATATTGCAGATTTGTTGTTAATTATTATTAAAGTGTTATTGTTTATTATTACTTTATTACACCTGTTTTATGTTCGTTATTGGGTGTATTCTATAGGAAAAATATAGTTGAAAAGTTTTGACCACAAATTTTACCCTATTTTATTGTTAACACAATATTTCTGTCATTGCAACTGTGATTGTTTATAACTCAAAAACGAAGGTATTTATCAAAAAACTGCTTTCACCATCATTTTTCTTGTAAAAATATACATAAAATCATGTACCACATATCCACTTTCCACATTAAAAAGTAATGCTCGATTAAATATGGCGAATCCAAGATGGCGGATATAAAGTTCAAACCTACAAAAAAGTATATTTTTTTAAACTACGTATACCCGCATTTGTTTCTGCCTCCAAGTACTGTACCTCTCAGTTATGTAATATAAAGTCGTTTACATACTTAAAAACCAACCTGTTGTATAATTTTATATACTTATAGTTTGTATGTATTCATATTTCACATTTAACAAAAATTCAATAACTATAATTGATGGATTTATTTAAAAATTAATAATTTAGAGCAGTGAAACTATATCTGCACTTATTAAGTATTCATATGTTTTTATTGTTTTCTGCTTCCACTAAAGATGAATATCATGAAGACATCGGTAACACAGGTAAGTTGATATTTATTTTATTTGTTCAAATGATTTTACATAAATTCACAAGGGAAAAATAAAGTTATAGTGTACAATTGTTACCTTATAGAACGTATTTTCATATAGAACATAAAATTCACAGATGTGTGTTTGAGTTCTGGATAGTCTCTAGACCACTCCTTCCCCATTCTTTAAGTTAAATCACTCATTATACACTAAATGAGTAGTTGAAAATATTAACGATTCATTCACCTCCCCTCTAGTTAAAGGTTCAACTTTATCATTTCAAATACGACGGTTTTGTAACCACTAAACAAAGGTGGAATTTCGATTTTTTTTTTAATATTAATAATTAATTGTACTGATTGGAGAATAGTAGTATAGGTATGAAACTGTGTCCTCTACATATTTAATTTGTTTACGTCGAAGTTGCTTCATTTCACTGAAATCGGTCCATGTTTAAAAGTCAATGGGGTTTAAGTAGAAAAGTGTATCATCAAGAAAACTATTACATCTGTACACATCTTTTACGGGATAAAAATACATTTCTGTACTTTATCACGCCCCTCCCCCTCAGACAGCATTCTTTAATGGTTGAATACTAGTTTTTCGGAAAACGTTTATATGTCTAAAGAATGTACTTTATACTGCAATTTTTAACTATCCATTTAAAAAATATAAACAAATAAGTTACGTTTGGTAGTGATTGTAGAAAAAAGAATTTTTTATTATTGTTTATGTTCGCCATACCGACTATTGTTTATTAAGTAAACTTTTTTGAACTTACCGTCCAATAGTCTTATTTAAAACTTCCAACGACGGCCGTTTCGGCTATTCAGCCATTTTCAAGTTAAGCACTATTGTCCTTCGTCATTATAAAATTAAAAGCACATTACAATAGTGCTTAACTTGAAAATGGCTGAATAGCCGAAACGGCCGTCGTTGGACGTTTTAAATAAGACTATTGGACGGTAAGTTCAAAAAAGTTTACTTGAAGAATTTTTCTTGAACCAAAAATGTTGCGACAAAAACTATAATTGATTTTTGATTGTATGTAATTCAATTCCTTGTAATAGTTTGAGAAGAACCAGTATACAGAATTTTTAAACTATCAGGCACTTATTACAGGCGTTAAATTTTAAATATATTTATGTATAAATAAATAAGTCATATTTCAAGTGAAAAATATACGACCTAGACCGGGAATTGAACCCAGGACTTTTGGCTTTACACTACCAACTAAGCTATCCTTAGTCTCTTCCCAGCATAAGGCGTACACTTCTCACTTGACTTTGATTTTTGCTGCAATTTTCGAGAGTTATCAAATTTTTATCTCGTTAGAAACGACATTGAAATTAATATTTTACTCAACTTACAGCCCTTACGTAAGCATAATTGATTTTAACGCTTATACGTTTTTACCAGCTAGTATTATTAAATTAAATACTATTTCAAGTGAAAAATTACCTATCTAGACCGATAATTGGACCCAGAACCATTGGCTTTATGTGGCAAAGTGACTTTATGCTGAGAAGTGACTAAGGACTGCTCGGTTGGTAGAGCATTGGCGCGTAAAGCCAAAGATCCTGTGTTCTATTCCCAGTTTAGGTCGTATATTTTTTACTTGAAATATTATTTTTTTAATTTAACAATACTCGCTGGTAAAATCGTACGTGTAAGCTTTAAAATCATGAGTATAAATAATTATTTGTTTTCTATTTGGCTGTGTATTGTACGAAGCTATAGCCTATCTATTAAGTGGATTACAAAATAAATTGCAATTTAATTAATACGTTTGATCTACTTCATTTTGAATCTTACACTCATTACCTGTTGTTTTCCTGTATTTTGTTGAATCACTTTACAGTTGCTTCATTATTTATGAGCCGTTTATTATTACATGTGTATATTCTTACAGCAGTTCATGGTAAGTGGTCTTCGTGGTCAAGTTGGTCAGCATGTGGTCCTGACTGCAGACACCGTAGGAGGAGAACCTGTACCAATCCATCACCTAGCTTAGGAGGGAGGTACTGTGTGGGCCCTGACTCAAACACAGCAAACTGTACTGCAGGGATGTGTTCATGTAAGCTGAATTAACTATTTGGTGTTTGTAGTTGTTTTGTTCTTTAATTTAATATTTAATGCTAAAATCAATTCTCGAACATTTTCCAAACATTTCTGATGAAACACTATATAGTGTAATCTTTCAAACATCATGCAATATGGGTAATTTTTCATAAGTTTTCTAAAATTTTAATTTCTGGAGAATGTGAAAAGCCCAATTTTTAACATTTTCAAATAGCAAGTTACGTCGTGTGGCATATCAAATTAAAGGTATCTTGAAGCTATTTTTTGTTTTTATTCATACTTCGATCATATCTCAAACTGTTAAAAAATGACGGCAAAAAAAACTAATTTTTTAATTTTGTGTATTCTTCGAATGTATTTTTCATTTAATTATATATATATATATATATATATATATATATATATATATATATATATATAAACACTATTGCACATTTGCTTTTTTGAAAATAAGTTTATAAAATACAAACATACACCTATTTAATATTTATTGTTAATATTACTTATATGTAGTACCAAAAAACAGACATTTTGATTAATTCGTAGAACTAACTGTTTCGAGGTCGCCTTAGCCCTCAGAAAATATAGTCATCTACAGCAAAAACAAATGGACCAATTTCGCTAAATTTTTCTTATAATGTATTTTTTCCCTATCCTAATTATTTAGATAACTCAAAATTTGGAGATAAATCAAAGCTAAAAATTAAAAATTGTCATTTTTATTAATAGACGGTCAGGATTAATTTTTGGGATTTTTCAAATTAGTCATGCATTTTTTTTACTTGCTGTATTGCTTATTGATTTGTGTTTCTTAGCAACATTTGAATGAACTTGCTTAGCTGATTTTGAGATTATATAATCGTTAGAATCATTTTGAAAAAAATGAAAATTTTGAATAGTTGTCTTAAGAGAGCTTTCCCTCTAAATTTTAAATCATTTTATTATTTGCTTTTGTGTATGTATAAGTATGTAGTATTTATACGATTTTTTAGTTTTTGGCTATATTTGCAAAAACTGTAGAAGTACAATTATTTGTTATTGAAACATTTTCTACCATAAGAACTAATAAAGAGTGAAATATTCACTTCTACTATGCTTTTTGTATCCATTAACTAATACACTAACCCATGTTTTAGCAGTCAAAGAAGCAACAGGATTTGAACTAGCAGAACAAGGTAAAAAAACCTCTTTGAAATGTCTTGATTTATTGTATTGCCTTGTACACATTTACTCCCTCACTAAAAATTCGTTTATTATTTTATACTGTAATAATGATAATAATGATATTATTAGATAAGAAATTATTGTAAATATTTTTTAAACGTCTGCAGGATTAGTCACAGACTGCAGTTAATTACTTCGATAATGGTATTATTGCCAATTACCTGAAGGCTAATGTAGGGAAGTATAATCTAGTTCTAGAGACAAAAACTTTACTCCAGCTCTGGTTGATCATGATGGGAACCGTGTAGTTCAGTTACACTGTGCGCTTATCTTCTTGCACTTCGAACTAATGAACAGTCACAGATTACTTTTTATTTTTTAAAGCCAAAAACCTCACGACCATCATCGTATTATAAGAACAGAAGAAAATAACATAAAATAAAGAAACATATCCCTCGAATACTCTAATAGCGTCAGAGTCAAAGGAGAACGTGAGTTGGTCAAGAGAGAGTAGATAGGAAAGACGAAAGAGAGAGATCTAATACAAAACTATATGAAAATAGGGGTAGATCAAGCTAGGGGTAGATCCCTCATGATTACCCTTGCCCGTACTAACTATAATGAAGCCTTGAGGGCACTTGTAGTTACTGTCATCATTCTGATATTTTTTATAATACCATGAACTCAAACTTACTAAATATTGGGAATTACCTCATCCAGCTCCTATAGAACTTTTATTAAAGCAAATTGAGTGTGGTAGATTACATTGATTATGCTAGAACAATCACGATGTTCCCGAGACGTTATCATTGATGATCAGAAGATTGCTAAAATCTCATAGTCCAAGTATTTGACACAGGTGAGGTTGGTGGATACTGTCTACCACAGGAATACAAATCAAAGGTACGACGATGAGACTCTACATGTTACTGTGTAAATAAAAACTCTTGTAAGCACTTAGTTTCTTAAATTTTACAACCTTACTTGGGCCAGAACCCTCTCTTTCACATTACGCCCCTTTTGACCAACTCTTGTTTTCTTCCGATGCTGACGCTATTAGAGTATTCGAGGGCTAGGTGTCTTTATTTTATGTTTTTCCTTCCTTTTTAGATAAGGGGATGATGACCGTGTTTTAACGACAAGAAAATTGAAAATATGACAATGGCGACCATTTTAAACATGTAATTTCGAACACTGACCTCCCAAGAAAATGTGTTACAAGATCCGTCAGAGCTGAATCGCTAACACGAGCGCAGCGAGTAGATGCCCTCTATTATCCGATTCGAGGCCCAACACTCACAAGAGCGAAGCGATTATTTAATGTATACCCTACGTGAATTTATTATTTGCCGACGCGACGTGTAGAAAGTGGTGATACTCATAACAATTTGATCCACTAATAAAATTTAACATTCCTAACTTTGAATGTTAGGACCAACTTTTGGAGATTACATTAAGAATGTCTGCTTGTATTATATTTCATGATGGAGTTGGGTAATTATCATGATGGCGAATATTAACCTGTTTTAAGTAATGGCAGTAAAAGCAAGTATCGGCCAGTATTGGTGGTTCGTTAAGGCCTCTAACCTAATCCCACTCCTCACAGTACAAATGCAACATTACAATTTGCAATTTAAATTATTTATGGGTAAAATGCTGTTGACATTGTGCAGTTGTTCGTGAATTTCAGCGCTAATTAACATAAAGTCATAACATTTATAACAATCATACTGTATTAGTTTGTGTGTTTCATTTTAAATTTGATTAATAAAAATGACTGTAAAAATCCAGGAGTGTTTTTGTCAATCAGGAAAATCCGGGTTGAAGTTTCAAAATAGAGTGCTTAAAATATTTATTAATAAATTATATCTAAATTAAAAAGACTTTATTCATATTATTCGATGATATTGGATGTTTTATATTACTGGATAATAATGGATTGTTCATATTATTATATGATAATGGATTATTGATATTAATGAATGTTTTTGAATTGTTCGTATTATTGTATGATATTAGATCGTTCATATTATTGAGTGATAATGAATTGTTCATATTATTGAATGATAATGGATTGTTCATATTATTATATGATAATGGATTATTGATATTAATGAATGTTTTTGAATTGTTCGTATTATTGTATGATATTAGATCGTTCATATTATTGAGTGATAATGAATTGTTCATATTATTGAATGATAATGGATTGTTCATATTATTATATGATAATGGATTATTGATATTAATGAATGTTTTTGAATTGTTCGTATTATTGTATGATATTAGATCGTTCATATTATTGAGTGATAATGAATTGTTCATATTATTGAATGATAATGGATTGTTCATATTATTATATGATAATGGATTATTGATATTAATGAATGTTTTTGAATTGTTCGTATTATTGTATGATATTAGATCGTTCATATTATTGAGTGATAATGAATTGTTCATATTATTGAATGATAATGGATTGTTCATATTATTATATGATAATGGATTATTGATATTAATGAATGTTTTTGAATTGTTCGTATTATTGTATGATATTAGATCGTTCATATTATTGAGTGATAATGAATTGTTCATATTATTGAATGATAATGGATTGTTCATATTATTATATGATAATGGATTATTGATATTAATGAATGTTTTTGAATTGTTCGTATTATTGTATGATATTAGATCGTTCATATTATTGAGTGATAATGAATTGTTCATATTATTGAATGATAATGGATTGTTCATATTATTATATGATAATGGATTATTGATATTAATGAATGTTTTTGAATTGTTCGTATTATTGTATGATATTAGATCGTTCATATTATTGAGTGATAATGAATTGTTCATATTATTGAATGATAATGGATTGTTCATATTATTATATGATAATGGATTATTGATATTAATGAATGTTTTTGAATTGTTCGTATTATTGTATGATATTAGATCGTTCATATTATTGAGTGATAATGAATTGTTCATATTATTGAATGATAATGGATTGTTCATATTATTATATGATAATGGATTATTGATATTAATGAATGTTTTTGAATTGTTCGTATTATTGTATGATATTAGATCGTTCATATTATTGAGTGATAATGAATTGTTCATATTATTGAATGATAATGGATTGTTCATATTATTATATGATAATGGATTATTGATATTAATGAATGTTTTTGAATTGTTCGTATTATTGTATGATATTAGATCGTTCATATTATTGAGTGATAATGAATTGTTCATATTATTGAATGATAATGGATTGTTCATATTATTATATGATAATGGATTATTGATATTAATGAATGTTTTTGAATTGTTCGTATTATTGTATGATATTAGATCGTTCATATTATTGAGTGATAATGAATTGTTCATATTATTGAATGATAATGGATTGTTCATATTATTATATGATAATGGATTATTGATATTAATGAATGTTTTTGAATTGTTCGTATTATTGTATGATATTAGATCGTTCATATTATTGAGTGATAATGAATTGTTCATATTATTGAATGATAATGGATTGTTCATATTATTATATGATAATGGATTATTGATATTAATGAATGTTTTTGAATTGTTCGTATTATTGTATGATATTAGATCGTTCATATTATTGAGTGATAATGAATTGTTCATATTATTGAATGATAATGGATTGTTCATATTATTATATGATAATGGATTATTGATATTAATGAATGTTTTTGAATTGTTCGTATTATTGTATGATATTAGATCGTTCATATTATTGAGTGATAATGAATTGTTCATATTATTGAATGATAATGGATTGTTCATATTATTATATGATAATGGATTATTGATATTAATGAATGTTTTTGAATTGTTCGTATTATTGTATGATATTAGATCGTTCATATTATTGAGTGATAATGAATTGTTCATATTATTGAATGATAATGGATTGTTCATATTATTATATGATAATGGATTATTGATATTAATGAATGTTTTTGAATTGTTCGTATTATTGTATGATATTAGATCGTTCATATTATTGAGTGATAATGAATTGTTCATATTATTGAATGATAATGGATTGTTCATATTATTATATGATAATGGATTATTGATATTAATGAATGTTTTTGAATTGTTCGTATTATTGTATGATATTAGATCGTTCATATTATTGAGTGATAATGAATTGTTCATATTATTGAATGATAATGGATTGTTCATATTATTATATGATAATGGATTATTGATATTAATGAATGTTTTTGAATTGTTCGTATTATTGTATGATATTAGATCGTTCATATTATTGAGTGATAATGAATTGTTCATATTATTGAATGATAATGGATTGTTCATATTATTATATGATAATGGATTATTGATATTAATGAATGTTTTTGAATTGTTCGTATTATTGTATGATATTAGATCGTTCATATTATTGAGTGATAATGAATTGTTCATATTATTGAATGATAATGGATTGTTCATATTATTATATGATAATGGATTATTGATATTAATGAATGTTTTTGAATTGTTCGTATTATTGTATGATATTAGATCGTTCATATTATTGAGTGATAATGAATTGTTCATATTATTGAATGATAATGGATTGTTCATATTATTATATGATAATGGATTATTGATATTAATGAATGTTTTTGAATTGTTCGTATTATTGTATGATATTAGATCGTTCATATTATTGAGTGATAATGAATTGTTCATATTATTGAATGATAATGGATTGTTCATATTATTATATGATAATGGATTATTGATATTAATGAATGTTTTTGAATTGTTCGTATTATTGTATGATATTAGATCGTTCATATTATTGAGTGATAATGAATTGTTCATATTATTGAATGATAATGGATTGTTCATATTATTATATGATAATGGATTATTGATATTAATGAATGTTTTTGAATTGTTCGTATTATTGTATGATATTAGATCGTTCATATTATTGAGTGATAATGAATTGTTCATATTATTGAATGATAATGGATTGTTCATATTATTATATGATAATGGATTATTGATATTAATGAATGTTTTTGAATTGTTCGTATTATTGTATGATATTAGATCGTTCATATTATTGAGTGATAATGAATTGTTCATATTATTGAATGATAATGGATTGTTCATATTATTATATGATAATGGATTATTGATATTAATGAATGTTTTTGAATTGTTCGTATTATTGTATGATATTAGATCGTTCATATTATTGAGTGATAATGAATTGTTCATATTATTGAATGATAATGGATTGTTCATATTATTATATGATAATGGATTATTGATATTAATGAATGTTTTTGAATTGTTCGTATTATTGTATGATATTAGATCGTTCATATTATTGAGTGATAATGAATTGTTCATATTATTGAATGATAATGGATTGTTCATATTATTATATGATAATGGATTATTGATATTAATGAATGTTTTTGAATTGTTCGTATTATTGTATGATATTAGATCGTTCATATTATTGAGTGATAATGAATTGTTCATATTATTGAATGATAATGGATTGTTCATATTATTATATGATAATGGATTATTGATATTAATGAATGTTTTTGAATTGTTCGTATTATTGTATGATATTAGATCGTTCATATTATTGAGTGATAATGAATTGTTCATATTATTGAATGATAATGGATTGTTCATATTTTTTTATGATAAAGGATTACACAGGATATTAAAGAAACGTGAACACAATTCTCACAAAAAATACGCCTAAGTATCAGACGCGTTTCACCGACAAGATCGTCCTCTTCAGTGATACATGAGCTACACTAATCAAACTATAACTGATTAGTGTAACTCATTATCAGTTGCACTATATCAAATTATAACTTACCAGTTATAGTTTGATTAGTGTAGCTCATGTATCACTGAAGAGGACGACCTTGTCGTTGAAACGCGTCTGATACTTAGGCGTATTTTTTGTGAGAATTGTGTTCACGTTTGTTAATTATCCTGTATAATTTGTCTCTTAAGTCAAGCTCAACATTTAATATGATACTGGATTGTTCATATTATTGAATGATAATGAATTGTTCATATTATTGGATGATAGTGGATTTTTTATATTATTGTTGAAGTTGATTTGTTAATTTACCATCATTTGGGTACAAAAATAATACACGACGTTTCAAGAGTATTGATCAAAACCGGTTATCTACTTATAAACCTATAACATGAGAAATGATAAGAGTCAACATAGCTAATAGTTTTTTAAAACGAAAGAAGATAAGTGGCTACTTTCTATTAAGCACGCGCAGAGACAAGATGCGCAATTAGTGACTCTCCCACTGCAAAATATTTGTATACAAATGCAATATTCTTAAGTCTACTTGATTTTTAGGTAATACCTAATGAATGTTAGTGTACCTACTATTTGATTGAAAACGATTCCGAACAAGCTGTTGATAAAACTTAAGGTAGAAATAATTCTGAATAAAAGAAAAGTATAACAGTTAACAAAAAATCTTAAATATATTTGTCATGAATGATAAAATCGTCTTGAATAATTACAAAAAGACGAAAATGTTTTGTAACATGTGCTAACTTTATATATACAATATAATTGAGTAAAAACATTTCAAAAAAGTAAAACAGTAAAATCTACCTCCTTTTTTTTCTTTTTTAAACTGAAACCTTGTATGAAATAGCGATTCGGTTAAGTGATATTCCATTGAGACTAGTACATTAGGAATAGCAAGACGTTATATACAATATCGTACTGTTTACTCTTTAGTGACTAATGTCTTTTCAAATCTTCTACTCACATTTGGATGTATGAATTACTAATGGAACCTAATGTGGTCTCAAGTTTGGACTATTAAACAGTTTAATGAAGTTGACGACAGCAGTGTAATCATCTCTTTAGAAGACAAGTAAATGACTGCGATTGTTTGAAATTGGTTCTTGTTTGGTATTATTTTTCTTAAACGTTTACGCAGAATAATAATTTTTAATATACATATATATATATATATATATATATATATATATATATATATATATATATATATATATATATATATATATATATATATATATATATATATTAACATGGACTGTAAAAAATTCGATTTTGTAATAAGGTGAATCACGCCAGTAGATGAATCACGCCAGTTAAGTGTTATTTCTGACGGTTTTTAGTGGAAGTAGTTAACCTGTATCATTTACGATGGTTTTCGGTACCCCTAATATTTGATCAACACGTAGTTCACTTTATTGTATATCTAACCTAACCTATCCTATCCTAACCCAACCTAACCTAACCTAACCTAACCTCATGGCCCTACTATTGTGACTATGGGCGTCGAAAGCTAGAGAATACTAGCTGGATGTACATATTAAAGAAATATTGGGTTAGATCCCTCTCATTCATTTATTTTGTAAGGCGATATTTCCGAAAAGTGTTTCTCCTTCAAACGAACCAGAAAACGTTTCTACATAAGTCAAACGTCGTTACAAATTATTATACTTTTAGAATTTTACCTGAGAAATTTATTACAATATTGGTATATTATTTTATTACTTTATTTACAGCTACCAGAGCAGAAGGAGAAAACAAAATGGCGCTGTATATCGGTCTTGCTGTAGCCTGTGGAGTGTTTAGCCTAGTGGCACTCATCATATTCCATATAGTACGACACAAAGGTCGGGATCATAGCCTGTACAACATGGCAGTTTCTCGTAAGTTTTCAAAACAAACTTTTTAAAATTAATTTTAATTTTAATTTGTTTATAAAGTTCAATTTCTTGAGTTTAAATTGTGATGTTCCTAGTTAGAAAAAAGTTTTTAACTTTAATATTTTTACCAAAGTCCTGGTTAATTCTACTATGATGGTGTATATTTTTCTTTACGTGTTATTAAGCAGTTATAGTTAAAGGCGTTTACAAATTGTTATGTAATTTAGCAATAGGTTCTATGAAACTAGACCGAACGGTGTATGTAAAAGCTTTTTTAAGTTTTATCATTCGATTTAAAAATGGCGGCCACTCAAAACGGTACTTCAAGTTTCAATGCATGGACGAATGTGTCACGACAAGGAATACAGAACGCAATAGCAAGAACGAGGCATACCAAGGCAGTCCTACAAAACATAATATCTTGTGCGAAAACATTGCACAAACGTTCTTACACGCGCATTTCTAAAACTGAAAGAAACTTTTCGTCACACAAAAAAAAAAGTCATTTCGGTCGTTAGCTGATGGCGATTTAGGCCTACGTTCATTTTGGTTTGTGGTGTGTGCTTCCTTTACCTTATATTTGTTTACTTGTTGTTTTATACATTTGCTTTGAGTTGTTAATCTGCACATTTCACTAAAATTTGATCAAAATCGTTAGAACCGCAATTTCTTGAGATATGATAACAAACATAGTTTTGAACAATTTTAAGAAAATTGTAATATTGTGTATTTATCTTGAAAGCTGTTCAAAACATTTTGAGATATTGGCAAAATATCCCCCTCCCACATAACAAATTGGATTATGTATGACATCGTTTTTTGATCCATTATGTAATTTTTCCCTCTAAATTTATATGTTTGTAAAGGTTATCATATGATACAAAATGAAAAGTTTTCTTGCACAAATAATAGAAATAATATTAATAATAATAATATTAATAATAATAATAATCCTCTTCCCTCATTCGTGTTTACATTAATAAGAAATAAGACCTTTTAATATATCATAAGTCTACAAAATAATCAATTATTATTTACATAACTGTTAAATTCTTTTACTATGCATTGATATCTTTTAAAATTTGATATAACACTCATGTACCATATATAAGTGAATTAGAGTAAAGTATAAACTGTAGTCGGATCGCTTAAACTTCCAACGAAGAGCAAAATCTATAGTTTAAAGAACACTAGTGTAAAATCGTAGTTCATAGTTAAAATTTTGAATATAAAGAAAAAGTAAAAAAAAGAAAAAGAAAAGGTAACAAACCCTTCTAAAAATTAAGAATGGTCAAAAATGTGTTTTACTTAGGTGACACAGTTTTCTAAAATGTAGCACATCAGAGTAAAAAAAACACTGTAGTTTTATCCTGATTTATAAAATTAATTCATTCTGTGAACTGAGGATATTCTAAGTCAATTATAACTCCATAAAATAACAACATCGCTCCAAGTGATAATAAGTATAACTCGAATACAAACCTAATCAGCTGTTAAATAAAACTGAACGATATTGGTTGCCAAGGAAACGTAGTTTGTTATTGTTCATCGAGGTAACGTAATATGTGGTTTGAGACAAAAAGAAAACTCGGTTTTCTTAGCAACAAATGTAGTAGAATGTAATATTGTACAAAGCTGATTAAATTTGTACTCCAGTTACAGTCAGATATAGCCTGAGCTATAACACATGTAAGAAAAGTAAAGTCTGGCCAATAGAAGAAAAAGAATGGTTGGAGGAAAAGTGAATGCTCCCTACTGGCAAAGCATCAACGTAGCATGTATTTGTGTAAAATAATTACAGTAAAACGACAATGATATACCATTATGGAGTATAATTTTTAGATAATTTAATTGGTTTTGCCTCTTATTGATAACCACTGATAACAGAACTCAACGTGCTGATAAATGGAGCGTGACCTCCGTAATGATTGTCACTATGGCGAATCGTTTGTTACGCAGAGATAATCTATTAGGGAAAAGCATCTCGGGAGGACTTGCACTCTAGGTAGAAGGAGGCCACTCAGGAAGAGTCACACTCATGATAGAGTAATCAACCAACAAATAAGGAAAAACAGAAAGAAACAGGATGCCACTAGGACAACTTGGCGGGATGGATGACTCACTGAGTAAAGGTCTTAGTGGCTAGTAAGATGGTATCTGGAACAACTAGTATAGGAGAAAAGCATTGATGCGAAAGTAATATTCCATTGTTTAAATTGAGAACTCAGCAACAACATTTAAAAAATAATAATTTAAACTCAACCATATATCCTCAATTGATTCAGTTCTCTGCGTAACTACAATTCATAACTCAGGTTAAATCTGAAGTAATGTACGTTCACTTTTAGCCTGGCAGATCACGGGTTTGTTTTAAGTTGTATATTTATTTTTCTTTCATAATACTTACAGTTTATATGATTGTTTGGTGTAGCTTTCTGTCACTGAATCTTCTGTGACCTAAAATTATCATTTCAGTCAGAGAAGAACTTCTCCTCTTCTCTGAAAATGACAGATGATTAGGCAAGAAAAGAAATTTTATTGTTTTACGGTTTGAGAAGACTCTAAAAGTGTTCTCTGACCGAAACAAAAAGGTTTTGGTCAAAGAAAGATTCGGTCACAGAAGATATCCTCAGAGAAAGAAACGGGTTAAAACAATCTGTCAGATAACAAAAACTGTACCATACTTTCGGCCATATAAGACGTATATTATTTATACGAGAATGTTTAATTGTCAGAATCGCATGGAGTCTCTTTAGAAAACTTTCCTTCAACGGATACACAATTGATTAAACATTTTGATAAAACCTTATTTAACGTAATCAAATGTCAACTAAACGTTTAATCCATTGTGCTTACATTAATTTGGCAAAAGGTGTCTAAACAGAAAACACGAGAAAATGGCAATTAAAAATACGTTTTCAATTGAATATCAATTAATTGATATTTCGGTCAGAGAAGAAAGCTGTAACGTATTTTCGGTCAGAGAAGTAAGCTGTGAAAAAATTTTAGTCAGAGAAGAAAACAGTAACAAATTTTCAGCTTTTCTGAATTCAATATAATCTACCAATCAAACCTATCACGGAGCATTTGGGCCTCTATTGAATTGGGGTGCTTTTGAATATCTCATTTTTTTGAGTAAATTTCTAAAATACATATTCGTTACGATCTGTATTTTTCTTGTTCTAGTTACATAAAAAAATTCATCCAATTCGGTTGTGTAATTGATGAGAAACAGCGTCAATGGCAAAATCCAACTCGAATAGGCAACATCGAAGTTTTATTTCAAATACCTTATCTCGAACAAAAGCTACAATTTTCCATTTGTTTCATTACTCCATTCCACAACCGAGAGAATAAAATTAAAAATCCGTTCCATTCAGATCGGGTATATTTTATTTAAAGCACACATTACAATCTACGATGTTATCCCCGCAAAGCCTGGGTTGTAATTTTGAAGATGTGAAGACAATAAAGTTTTACTGCTGCTATAAACCAAGAACCCTTCGTTTTATATTGAAATTAGCAGGCGTAAGGCTGTGGCAAATAATTACCCGAGAATAACTGACAATAAAAGAAGTGATAAAATAGTTAATTGCAAGGAATTTATTAAAATGTCGTACGTTAAACGGTTTTATACGTAAAGAGGTGTAGGTAGTTAAAAATATAGAATGGGAAAGATGGTAAAACACAGCTGTGCGGAAATATTAAATTTAGATTATTAATTTGGAAGAATAAACGTTGATGGTTTTTTATGCATAGAAGAAAGTATTTAGACTATAAAATAAATTTACATACGTTGATTTAAAGATTTAAAAGATATATGCATCCAGACAGTTTTATATATTTGTTTAATTAAGGTTATTATTTTAAATCGTGTAGGCCATATCATACTGGTTGAAAGACCTTTACCTTTAAATTTTTGATTAAAATGATTCTTGAGAGTGAATTCAAAAAATAATGTTGACTACTTTTCTTCAAAAAGAAGTTACACACCAGAATTCATCTTCGAATATCATGGGACAAAATATTTAGGTTTGGGGTTTGCGTCTTAGGACCTTGTGAAAGAGCAGTAGTGATGTAGGGGTGAAATTAACCACAACCTCCAGAGATATAATGTGGCACCTCTACTTCTTGACGGGTAACTATGGAAGCCTCTTCAGCCTCAACTCCTTTACAAAACACAGCACATGAAGGGCGTCAAGGGTTGGTATTGCCTCTATATCAATCTGGTACCCTCCCATACTTCTACTCCTTTTGTGAATTACTGCATCGCAATTCGATTAATGGTTGATGTGTATCCCCCCTCTTGTTAGAATCTGTAGGTTCCATTATTTTCCATCCCGACCCTTCTATGAGTCTACAACGTCCCGATAGGTACCCTGTCAGCGATTCGTTTATATTACTATTCTACTCAGACCTCTTTTCCTAGTGGATGTCATAGTAGCGGGAAAGGGATATCCCTTCTTACGTGTTTCTGCTGCCTTTCTGGCCTCTCTTCCCTTCTTAGTTGGTTGATTACACTATCATGAGTGTGACTCCTCCTGAGTGGTCTGTTTGACCTTTCTCTACTAGGATATCTCAATGAAGCAGAGAACTCCCCATCACTGATGGTAATCACAGGCAGTCCCTGCTCTATTTAACCACCAGGTTGAGTTGAGGTGGCATTCCGCATAAACTTGTTATTTTCCGTTTCTCAGTCTCTGTCTTTCCCACGACCTGTTAGGGAAAGAATGAACCAAACGGCCAGAGCTTCGCTTAGTCAGGTAAGGTTAAATAATGGAAGAGGTCACCAAGTATCCAGGAGACTCCGTATTCTACACCATTTACCCTGTGCCATTTATTCCATAGTAGTTTTACGTTTTAGAGTTGAGCTGAAAACAGAAGAAACAGAGGAAAAATCGGAAATGTAGACAGATGTGTGTAGGGGGGGGGGGATTGGAGATGAAAAAGAGTTGTAGAAAAAGAAATATGCACCTGCACCTGCACCTGCATCTGTGGGGTATAGTGTAGGTTACTGGATAGACTCTAAAACAACATGAAGATTTGGGATCTGAGGAAGCTGTTTAGGAAACACAAAAAATGGCCTTTTTTATAAGGCATCTTTAATATATATATGCCCTGACCTAAACTAACTTTATCCAACCTATCCTTTCGGAACCAAACGTTATTCAACAATTATATATAGGCTAAATGAGTTTATAAATTAGTCAAAACAATAGGTAATCCATCAAAAATTGCATCAAATTATAACAAAAATAATAATCCTGGGGTATAACAGTTCGTGAAGAGCCTAAGCTTGCTAGTGGATTAACTTGTGGTCAGCAAATCGAGTATCCGATTTACTGTAATTTTAGCCATTACAACTATAATTTTGTATCAATTTTAGCTCACCACTTTCCTTCACTATACTGGGTTACCCTTTTATACCCTCTTGCCAAATGAACCTATGACCTTTAACACACTAATCGAGAACGCAAGCTACAGAAAAATCAAGGCCTGAAAAAAAGAACATTCACAATGATTAGATTAAATTTACTAGTTTGTAAATGGGTTATAGTTGAAGGCTACGTTTCAAAGCAAAGCTTTTTTAAATATGACAAAAAATACAAAAGACTTTAAAAAATGTTAACATTTCCTAATAGAATAAACGATTTGAAGTATGGATAGAGTAATTGAAACCGAGGCCTATAAACATGCCGGCAAGTTTCCACCCCCTCCAAATAATTAAATTTTGTTTTCTTGTGTAAAGACGAAAACTTTCTCGGTCGTCATTGCTTTGCAAAAAAAGGTAGAAAAGAGCATAAAATGAAGAAACAAAGCCCTAGAATACATCTAATAGAAAACATAGAAGAGAAGAATATAACACAAGACTACATGAAAAATAGTGTAGATCCAGGGAGTGTCTCTCGGGATTGCCAAGAGCGTACTTACTAAAGTGAGCCTGTTAGGGTCCAAGTAATTAAAATCTGTACTTTAATTTTCAAAGTGTTTAAATATATGATATTACATGTCATATAAATACACGTCATTATAAATTGAGTTAGCCAACTCTCTGTCCACAAGTTTTGAATCCAATACCACCCTAAACATATCACTCACTGTAAATGATCCGGCGTCTCCCCATTATAGCAATACATCAACCACTCTACATCAGATAACCATGCACACACAAATAGGTTATTACCCGTCTATGATTAACGACAGGTAGATCGTATTAAGCTATGCATCACTTTCGTCAAACAAAGCTAAATTGAAAACCCGTTCTATGCATAGTTTAGTAACGTGAATTTCAATTACAGATTACAACAGAATGGAAACTATTTGGGATCCTTGTGGAATACCAATGTCTGGGAGATATTAAACTTTGATTTATTGGACAACTTTATCTACTCTGTTCTGTGTTTGCTTAACTAAATTGGAATTCAGTATTAGGTTTAAATGGTAGCAGTTGAGATATGTTATTGTAAATTTATATTACTTATTCCGGTAAAGAATGCTGCGCTAGGTGAAATGTTAGTTATTGTAATTGTAATTTAAAAATTAATTTGTAATTATTAACAATAAATGAGTTGATTTTTCACGAGACCATCGCTTTGTTAAACCAAAAATAAATGTTTAATTTGCAAAAATTTTAATTTGCCAGCAATTACTAAAGTGGTTGACGAAGTTTTTACAGCTGTATATTATAAAAGTAACTACATTGTTCAAAACCAATAGAGTAAAGACTTTACAAACTAATTGGAATAAGCGGCTGTACGTTAAATTTAACCCTCTGGGGCTTACTGTTGTGAGTACGTAGATAACAATCCCGTGGGAACTTAGCTGGATCTACACCTTTCTTCATGCAGTTTTGTATTACACCACTCTCTTAATCTTTCATAGCAGATCTCTCTTGACTAACTTTTGTTCTCTACTGGCCTTGACGCTTTTAGAATATTTAAGGGCCTGGGGTTCTTTATTTTATGTTTTTTCCTTCTTTACTTTTATAAGGCGATGTAAACTAAAACCTTTAAAAAACAAGGAAAACGTATTAAAGTTATTCTAAGCTTATGTTCATGAGATTACGTTACAAATGACAATAATGAGTATACATATTTATTAGGTACAATACGAGTGACTTACAGTTGGTTGAAATAGAATAAACACGTAGAAAAATGTAATTTCTGGTGTAAATAATAACTCTTTAGAATGAGGTAAGCCGTGAATAAATTATGGGTTTATTGTTGTAAATAGTTACTAAGCTACGTTCATTGTTAAATAGCGAAATCGTATGAAGGGGATATATGTTAAGGGTTTATACTCAATATTAGTTGTGAGGTATGGAAGTGAGATATATTGATGTTGATGGATATATTAATGTATTTATCAACGTTATAAATAGAAAAATTATACCGTAATTGTATTACCGTGAATTTAAAAAAAATGTTTTACATCCTCTGAAATTCTCAAAAAGTGTCTGTTTTGTATTTATTCAAAGATATCCAAAGTTTGTAGTGATAGAAGATTGCGAGTAAAACGTTTTTTTTTTTGTGGGACAAACGTTTTACAACAAAAACAATGGCGTTTTTCCGATTTTTGAAAAATGCAATCACTTTGTATAATTTAAGTCAAAGATTGTAACTCTAACAAATTTTATGATATATTGAATTTGTTTCGTTTTACTAAAATGGTTTCAGTGTGTTAAGAGATATTGCCGTTTAATTGAAAAAGTGTATTGTTCGTTAAAAACCGTTAATTGTAAATATATATACATTACCGAAATTTTGAGGCTATGAAACACAAGGTATATGTCGAAATTGTCTACAGTTCTTACAAAGTAAAGTTTTTTTTTTGTAAATATTCAAAGATATTTGAAATTTGGTAGTAATCAGTAAAAATGGTGTTAACTTAAGTAAAAAAAAAAAGATTTGAAATACTGTGTAGATGAAGTCAAAACCCTTACAGGCCCAGTCTTAAATGTACGAAAAGATAGAAGATGTTACTTAGATTTTAGTAAAATTTGACACACTTGAAACATCAGAGGTGTCAGAAAATGTATGAGACAGCTTTCCAAGGTTACATCTATTGACACATAGCTTATGTACATTTTGATATATATGTTATTTTTCCAGTTCTGAAACCAATACTATCTAAAACGCATCACTCATCTCATGATTCGGTGTCTCCCTACTACAATACAACAACCAATGCACAAACAAATAGCCCATTAATGACAGGTAGATCGTATTGCGATGCATCACTTTAGTGAAACAACGCTAAATTGAAAACCCGTTCTATGTATAGTTTATTAATGTGGATTTCAATTACAAACTACAACAGAATGGAAACTATTTGTAATCCTTGTGAAATACCAAAGGAGATATTAAACTTTGATTTGTTGGGCAACTTCAGCGTACTAGCTATTACTTAGTCTGATTAACTGAAGTGAAATTAAGTTTTAGAGATGAAGGGTGTTGGCAGAGATTATTAGTTAATATCCCGCTATGAAATATCGGTATTTTAATTATTTATATTATAGTAGTTTTAAATAGTACCACGTATTTTAAAAGATTTAATATCATAAATTTTGAGATTAAACTCTAAAGAAACAAATTTTTGGTGCTAAAATAATATAATATGGTAGTTTATATAAACTGTACTTCATTAAAAATAATGTATTTAGTTTGTTATAAAAGTGACTATTGAAATATTTACAGCTAACGGGATTCAACTGTCTACAATAGATATAGTAATTTACCACCAAACTGATAGGAGTGATTTTACAATAAAAATACAAAGAATACTCAACTAGTTGTTTTAAAAATAAAATTATGAGAAAATATAAATGTAAAACAATAAAACGTGTTCCAAGCTCGTTAGCAATGAAAAGATACAGAAAATATTCGTGTCAATATTAATTTATTAGAATAATGTTGGCTCTGACATGAATGAATGAAGAAGGAGTGCAAGTAGGTCTTCCCAGTTTTATGGGATAGAAAATAAGAGAAAGAAAATCCAAGTGTTTAAAACCATTAAGACTCGTGGTGATGTATGGAAGTAAAACAAGGGAATGAAAAAGGAAATGAAGATTAGAGATAGGGGAGAGGGGGTGTACACATAAGAGTATTTGAGTTTATAGAGGAAGAAAACATAGTGATGTTATACAAATATAAGAACAGGACTAATGTGTCTTTTTAAATGCTAGTTTTAGTATATTTATTTATTTTTAACATGAATAAAAATCACAAGGTTATGATTTGTTGCAAGAAAACATTTATAAAATGTACCGCTGAAGACTCAAACATTACGTATTGGTACCTTTTCCTTTTCCTAATGGCAGGTTTGAGAGTTATGGGTTAAAACTTTTGTTTTTTTCTCAAAATCGACGCACCGGAGTTTGATAATATTTTCATGAAATGTAAAAACTGTACAGCCCGTTTAGTGTGTCTTACCGCAATAAAAAATTAATTAATTAGTAATTTACTAAATACCAAAATGAACATTCTCGTCGAAACTAAATTTTATTCTTTAATATTTGTATTTATTTGTTATTGTTTTCGTAAAATATATACATAGTTGCATAATACCTAAATTAAATATAAAAATTTAGTTTTAATTTAAACTTTAATTATGACAATTTAAATAATATTTTATACTTGAGAATAAAATTTTCTAATTATTACTTATTATCGTATACAGCGTAAATTTGTTTTAAAGTAACGTGATGTGGAAATTTACTTCAAATGATGTTCCACTGGAGGTGAAAGCTCTAAAGTGGTATTGACTTTTTAGTATGATAAATAACGGCGCTTCCGGACTTGAAAGCACTTTTAGGAACTGCACGATAGTAAATTATTGACTAAAAAGTGTTGCCTGAAATACAAGAGGAAAATAATCTACAATCTCTTGTAGTGTTATTAATGATTTTATAACTGTGAAAATTCCTTTTGTTAAAATAATTACATTGTTAAGGTCAAGATAAATCTTACAACAATTGTTGTTGTTTTTTATATCGCATACATAAAAGAGGTAGGAGAAAATGTGAATGTATGGATTACTTTTGTAAATGAAGCATTTATTTGAATGTAATGAAATAAATTTGCATAATGTATAACATTATGAGTTTTATTGTTAAACATGCGGTCATATAGTATTAGTCCATTTAATTTGCTGTTGAATTTGTTAAAACTAATATTTTTTATATTGTTCCAGTTTCCAGTTAAATTTGTGTATTTGTATATGATTTTAATATTTTACAGATTGTTTTTGAATTGACGGAGTTAATTAAACAATCAGTTTCATAATAAAAGGATATAGCTCGATATGTTAAATCGATATATATATATATATATATATATATATCGATATTTATATTTGTAGGGAAACAATTTATGGCTTCTGCACTACGATAATGCACCTGCTCACATTTCGTTGTATGTTCGTGACTTTTGACCTAAAAGAACACTATAATGATGCTGCCGCATCCATTTCGCCAAATATGGCCCCATGTGACTTTTTTTGTTCTCGAAAATAAATAGAACCTAAAGGACTGTCGTTTTGCAAGCATAGATAAGATTAAAAGCACATCTCAGAGAGCTAAACGCCATCCAAGATCAAGTTCCACAAGTGTTTCGGGAAACAGAAGAAGCTCTGGTATAAGTATTTCTAATAAAGCTCTAATGGGGACAATTTCAAATGGGATAAAATTGATGTAGACGAATAAATAAAATTCATATTAAAAAACAAAAATTCCCGTTACGTTTTGATCACACCATATATATATATATATATATATATATATATATATATATATATATATTGAAAGTATTACTTTTCCGGTACTAAATTCAATACCACCCTAAACATATCACTCACTGTAAATGATCCGGCGTCTCCCCATTATAGCAATACATCAACCACTCTACATCAGATAACCATGCACACACAAATAGGTTATTACCCGTCTATGATTAACGACAGGTAGATCGTATTAAGCTATGCATCACTTTCGTCAAACAAAGCTAAATTGAAAACCCGTTCTATGCATAGTTTAGTAACGTGAATTTCAATTACAGATTACAACAGAATGGAAACTATTTGGGATCCTTGAGGAATACCAATATCTGGGAGATTTTTAACTTTGATTTATTCGGCTCCAATATCTTTATTTGCTATGTAATCTGGAATTCAGATGAAGATAGTGAAGAGATATATTAGTGTAATTTCCACTATATTACGTTTATTAAATTACGTTATCTATATATCATCAATATTTGGATAATGTATCGATGTCAAATTTGAATCAATTTTGTTTTTTAAAATAAATATAAATAGCACTGTGGTGCAACAGTTTGTTAAAAGATTAGGCCTGGTGCTCAGCTTTACAGTTTGGTTATAGGCTGTTGGAAAAACAAGTTCCTATCACTATATTCCTTTCTCTATCTACCAATCTCAACTTAACATGCTGGGTCAACACAATTTGCCTATTATATTTTTATTTGCAGTGTAAGAACTTTAACTTATAATTTGAATTATACATACGTTAGACGAAGGCAATTTGTTATCACCTTACTACTTAGAAAGTTGTCAAACAATTTAAGGCACGCCCCTCTTCCCGAATTCTATATATGTACGGAAAGTGGCACAGTATTTGTATTTGTCTTTTAGAACAGTACCTAGTTGTGTCTGAAAGGTTATAATTAAAAAAAAAATTCCCATTAACTAACAATAAGCGGAAAAGAACGAACTACATTAAACTATTAAAAATCAATATCAGAACAAAAATCTCAATAGATTTATGTCTGTACTTAGCCAGGAAAATATCTCTGGAATACTTTTGGCTGAATAACTCTTCCATTGAATAAAAGGAACCGGGCAACATAATTCGCCTTATTCACTTTTAAATATATTGTAGTTTTGATTTGTTTTTCTTCAACCTGTCTGGAAGTTTATTTATTAATTTTACACCTGTTTGTGATGGTAGCTTTTTGTGTTTACTAACCTTGTGTTGCCTTAACCGTAAGTAGCTTCTGAATCGAGTACCATATTGTTTGTCTTTCTTCAGAGTAGTATGACCCTTGTGGTTAATGTACATTATAACTTCACAAAAATGTATGTACAAGGAAGTGTCATTACTCCTAGCTCGTGCTTTGTAACTCATGGATCACTGAAGATGGGGATATTTTCGTTGAAACGCGTATGATTTAATAAACGCATTATTTGTGTTCAACTTTTAATTTAATTTTAAAATACCTCGCAGGTAAGTCTCAATTTTTATACGTTTTCTTGAAAAAAGTAGATTCAGTTTTTCCACTTTTGAAATTATGGTGGCCATCTTGAAACTGCCAACTACAAATTAAATTTCTAAATTAATATAATTCGCTGTCTTTTGATTGTAACACCAACGCTGCAATCCTGTCTTTAATATCTCTTTTCGTTCTTAAGTTATCAGTTATTTGAACATGTTGGGTAAAACTAGAAACACACTTGAGTTATTACAAGTAAAGTTTAAAGTAAAATTAAAAATTAGAGACTTTGTTGTTTTCGTTTCTATTAGATGTGATCAATCCTATAAAATCCAGTCCGTTATCACAATCTAACAAAAATAACAAGGAAATCGTATAAAGTGTCAAGATAAATGTTACTGGAATAATTAGGCTTGTTTCTATTGAGATATCAGAGCCATGGAAGATGAAAGAAATCATTTTGATCTTTCCTTTCCTCTTAGAACTCTCTTGACCAACTCTTGTCTTTAAACACGTACGTTATTAAAATATTCCAGTACTAAGGGTCTTTATTTGATTATCTTTTTTTGATTTTTCATAAGGCAAATATGAGCAAGATGTTTTTCGCCTTTAAACAACAAGAGAAAAATCATCAACAGTTGTCCAAGAAAACAATATCAACCTACCAAAATTATCAAACGTTAAGAAATTTAAAACAATACAAAACACACAAAACAAAACAATAAATATACACAGAAGCAATAGACCATTATTTGTTATGCTCAATATCGTATCGTACAGTACTGTAGTAAACCATACTCGTCAAATATTTCGATCTACAATTTTTTAACCTTCACGTTTCATGGACTCAGAACACCGATAAAGGGATTTTGGATATGCCCTCGTTATTATTAAAATTAGGTTGTTAATCAGTACAACATGTCCCAGTAAATTAGGACAATAGCGATCTTAAAAATTAAAATGAGAACAAAAATATATGATATAGTGTGCCCATATAGAAGTGTATCGAAATTCAGAAAAATTTAAATGAGAACATAAATATATGATATAGTGTGCTTATATAGAAGTGTATCGAAATTCAGAAAAATTAAAACGAGAACATAAATATATGATATAGTGTGCTTATATAGAAGTGTATCGAAATTCAGAAAAATTAAAATGAGAACATAAATATATGATATAGTGTGTTTATATAGAAGTGTATCGAAATTCAGAAAAATTAAAATGAGAACATAAATATATGATATAGTGTGCCCATATAGAAGTGTATCGAAATTCAGAAAAATTAAAATGAGAACATAAATATATGATATAGTGTGCCCATTTAGAAGTGTATCGAAATTCAGAAAAATTAAAATGAGAACATAAATATATGATATAGTGTGCCCATATAAAGGTGTATCGAAATTCAGAAAAATTAAAATGAGAACATAAATATATGATATAGTGTGCCCATATAAAGGTGTATCGAAATTCAGAAAAATTAAAATGAGAACATAAATATATGATATAGTGTGCCCATATAGAAGTGTATCGAAATTCAGAAAAATTAAAATGAGAACATAAATATATGATATAGTGTGCCCATATAGAAGTGTATCGAAATTCAGAAAAATTGAAATGTCCAAATACCGGCCATTCTAAAAGAGTCTTTGTTTATATTTAGTGTGATATTCAACTTATATACCTAAATAGATATGTAAATTATATCAGAATTTGCAAATTTCATTTCGCATGTATCTCCTCTCTACTATGACAAACAGAGAAGTGATTATAAAAATTGTAATTTCAAATTATCTACTCAAAAGAAAATTTGGTATTCGTTTAATAATGAGAAGTGACAGGTCTAAATAATCGACACGAGCGTAATGAGTGGAGGCTCCTCCACATATGTACAACTTTGAAGCTTCCAAGGGCCGAGAGACTGACACGAACGTAGCGAGTGAATACGTTTTATTATATACACACCTACGAGGCCCAATAGGGTCTAGCCGACCTCAAGAAAGTAGTGATATATATAATTATAAGGTTCAGAAAAACTGTATAAAATAAGTTACCTAAATAAACTTACCAATATAATTTAACATTTCCTACAAGGCCCAAGAAACCTACTTTTGGTCATAATATTTAGAGAAGTTGCTTGTATGATGGTTTAGGTAAGTAACATAATGAGGTATATCAATTTGTTTCTTATATAAATCTCCATACAGCCAAGGATGTACACAATAATGTCTAATCTTCCATATCATAACGGTAAAAACAATAATAATAATGTAATGTCATTTAATAACAAAGAAAAGATCATTTTTCTTTAAATATTTTCCTTATTTTGATCCATTTTCCCTCTCTTTTAACAAATATTAACTGTCATAATACCTCTCCCACTCGGCACTAATAATTAACAATTACTTGTAAAATAATTAAAAAATCAAACATTGTTTGACAAAGGGAGGGAGTGAAAACACGCTTTTGTTAGGCAGTGATGAAGTAGGATTTTCATCAAAGGCAGCAATATTGACGGGATGGCATATGAAAGCCCCTAAAATTTGTAGTCTACGTGATGGGGGGGAGAGGGATGCAAATCACACCCGTCACAGCCTTCTTGAGACGTGATAATACAGCAGCTGTCGTGACATTTATTAGACTCACAGTGGCAGCGTGTCGTGCTGAGGATTAAACCGATGTCGGTAAGGTAGATTGTTTATTTTCGCTAAACTTATTAGTCGGCAATTTGAAACAGTTGATTTTAATGTTGTCTGAAAGGAAGGGATATTTAATGACTGGGGGAATAGTTGAGCATGTAGGAAACATGGAAAACTGAAACAGAAAAAAATGATCAATAACTCTTCATAAGCAAGTGATACGCTGCCATGATGTAACGTGAATTTATTTTGTTTTCACTCATTTGCCGACATCGTCCTTGGTACTGATATAAAGGTCTTAAAAAGTATACTTTTTAACACAAATATATTGATATTACCAGAAGAGCTAGTTTCCAATTGATACTGTAGAGGAAAGTTCCAAATTCTCTGAATACTCGATGATGAAATGGAATAAATTAATAATAGTATCGAATATATCTACCATATAGATATTAATATATGCTAAATTGTTAATTTATGAAGCAAATAAATACAGAGTAGATATTAAAAACCCTTACCTTCTACATGTTTCCTCAATTTTCTTTATATTGATTTGTGACTAAATGAAACTTGTGATAATTACTTAGATTACATAGTGATAAAATTTCCGGCCGCCAAGACACCCATTAGTAAGGCCAAATCAAGTTGTAATTATATTGACTTACTTCCGTAGATGTCCATTGAGGTGAAAACCTGGGTCTTACACAATTAAAACTTTAAATTTGCAGTATTCGAAAAAAGTCGAATTTCAAACATTACCTGTGGTTTTTCATGAATAGGTGATAGGTGAGATAAATATATGCCACTGTACAACATGTTAAATAAAGTACCAAAACTCAAATCCAATATTGGAGATTGAAGATGGCTAACAATAAATGTAATACATCACAAAACTTAGTTTACACAAACTTCTATTTGTCCGAAATCAATATGACAAAAACTGTAGAAAAAGTAGGGGTGGGGGTGAAAATATATTTCTACTCTATAAATTATATGATAAATTTTAAAAAAAACTGACTCATTTTTTTTTGGGAGATGTGCTAATGTCAATTTTTTATTTTGGTTGTTTGTGAACTTACGATCTTGTAATTTTATTTAGAAATAAAGTGAGAAACAATCATCTCTGAAACGTTATCTTCGATTGTTTTCTACTTTCTACAACCCGTGTAGTTTATAAAAATGTATATGATTGGTAAACAAATCAATGAATTTTGTGTTACTATAACCGTTTTAATGACACTTGACCCCAAACGCAGTTTTGGGAATTATGCCTTTTAGTGTCCATAGAGTATATAGTACTCTACTGAATAAGCGATTTGTTCGATTGTGGTAATTTTTGAACGTAAGTATATTTCAGCTACGTTTCGAGTGGTTAACAACTCTACATCTTAAAGTTTTGGTTTACTGACATAAAACCAAACTCAAAAATTTTAATTTCCAATAAATGTCTTGAACAACTTTGTTCAAGTCTTTAAGGACTCAAACAAAACGCACCTAAAAATTCTGGTTAGGAGATTATTGGTTAAAAATGGGGAAATTGGTCATGATTATTTGTAATAAAGCTAAGAAAATCTCAAAATTATCGCAAGAATCGATCTCAAAATGTAGTGGTATGATAAAATTTGTTACACAACTAATTTGTAAAACCCTAGAAAAATATATTTACCATTCGTGAGTTATTTGTAAAATACAGAGAGGTTCTCTAACCGCCGAAGAGTTTTTAAAAATTTTGACGAAATTAATTACCAAAACATTTTCTACTAAACTTATATCTTAGTCAGTTTTATTTATATTTTTTTTTATTTATTTTTTTTAAAAATTAATGTGTGAGAAAATGTTTAAACAGTTTACAATATGGAGCAACCAAAGATAAATTTGACTTATTATTTACGCTGAATTAATTAGTTTGCTTATGAAATAAGTACATAGAACATGGTACATTTTTAATAAATTGTTATTAAAATTTACATTATCATTTACACATACATTATAACAACTCATATTATTTCATATTTCGGAGTAAGTTTGTTTCGTATACAGTGTAAATACATAAATTAGTTTTAAAGAACCTCTTTTGTGGAAATTTACTGCAAATGATGTTCCACTGTATTTAAAAGCTCTAAAGTGTTATTGACTTTTAAACTGATAAATAACAGCACTTCTGGTCGTGAAAGCTCTTTTAGGAACTGTACGACAGTTTTTCATAGTAAATTACAGACAGAAAAAAGTTACCTCAAATACAAGTGGAAAAAATACAACTTGTTGTAGTGTCGTTATTTGTAACTTCAAAACTGTGAAAGTTGGATTTGGTTAAATAAGGAATTTGTTAACAAAAACTTGATTTGTTTACAAGATTGAGACAAAATAAAAATAGTACAACAATACATTTTCTGTATCATTTTAAAATAGCATAAATCGTATGCAACAAAAATATTTAAATGAAAATGTTTTTAATTAAAGAGAAAAAAAACTGGAAAAGACGTTTTTCTTTTTTTTTCTAATTAACCTTGCTTTGAAGGATAATTTCAGTCATGAACTTCACACATATTTTTCCTCCTGTATTTATTAAAAAAATCCCTTTCATATTCGGCAGAAATAAATAACAGACAATCGCTTGTAAATTAATTAAAAAGTCAAACAAAGGGAGAAAAAACAAACCTTTTATTAACCGTGGTAAAATAGGATTCTCGATTCGTTCCACATTATTATTTACACTGTTTTGGCCTAACGTAAACCAAAAATAAAGTTTCAAAATTAAGATCCTGTAAATTTCTAACTTTTAAAATTGTTAAGGGATTTTATTGAATTTTTAATTAATATTAAGTTAAGTGTATAGGAAAAGACTACTGTCTATTTTCCCATTTTACGTTCCCAAATATATGTAGTGCAAGGTAAGTTATGGGTTTGGTCAAAATATTTATATACTAAATTTTTGTCGATGATAAAATATCCTTTTGAGGACTTCACAGTAAATAAAGTGATTCTAAGCGCGAGAATAAATTATAAGTCAATTTGGTATGTACGGGTTTTCACCACGTCTCGGAACGTTTTTTTATTTGTTTTATAACTCAAAATTTGGGCGAAATTGACTTAAAATTCCCTCTTATCTATTTTGATCAAATTCTGTCTCTAAAGACACAAACAAAAAGTATTGATCCACATACTTCAAAAATTGAGAGTTTAGGAGTCAAAATGAGATATTGTATTATTACACGAGTAAACTACATATTTTTTTTTTCTAAATCGGGTCTACCAATATCGGTCAAATCTGAATGTGAAAGTCAAAATCCATCCCATATGATAAATCACAAATAAAATTATATTAATGTTCAGGAATAAATTGGTTAAAAACAATAGTTAACCTTCACCGCCGTCATTAAAACTTTTATTTTAATCAAACACGTTTTTTCCGAGGATGTGTTTATGACATAAGCTATACAACTTTATGTTCTATTTAAATATAGGCCTATACATAAAAAAAAAAAAAAAAAAAAGTCACCCTTGTTCATTTTACTTTTTCACAAGTTTTTTAATGACTTTTCAGGTTGACTATTAATTTAGTCCATTTTTATTTGGTTTTTGTATTGGGCGTGTAAGAAAGTTTGTGTAATATTTATACAAAGTTTATTTTCGTTTAAATTCCCTCTAAAGAATAATTTCTATCATGAACTGTACAAATAATCTTCCTCTTGTATTCACATAAAACAATCCCATCCCTATTCGGCAATATTAAAACACAATGACTTTTAAATTAATTAACAAATCAAACAAAGGGGAAAACACGCTTTAGTTAGCCCGCGATAAAGTAGGATTTCCATCAAAGGCAGCAATATTGACGGGATGGCACATGGAAGCCCTTAAAATTTGTAATGTCTACGTGATAGGGGGAGAGGGATGCAAATCACACCCGTCACAGCCTTCTTGAGACGTGATAATACAGCAGCTGTCGTGACATTTATTAGACTCACAGTGGCAGCGTGTCAGGCTGAGGATTAAACCGATGTTGGTAAGGTAAATTGTTTGTTCTTGCTAAACAGATTAGTCGATAATTTGAAACAGTTGAGTATAATGTATGCTTCCATGAAACGGAGAAATATTTGAGGGGTGGGGAGTTATTGAACACGTATGTAACATGTTAATATAAAAATATATTCCTTAGTGTAGACTTTAAAGACCTTTACATAACGTATTGGTGGTTTTATCTTTAAAAATGTAGGTAATTCATAGATAAAAGAGAAATGGGGGTGTTATTAGTGTTTAATTACTCAAAATTGACATAACATTTCCCAAATTTTACTGAAATTTGAATATCAACGACTCAAAACAGGAGGGCAAAATCATAAATAAAATGCAATGGCAAGAAAAGTTGAGGAATAAGGGACAAGAAACAATAATGAACATTAACCGCAATCGTAAAAGTTCGATTTTAATCAAATACGACTTACGCTGAGATTGTGCTTATGGATTTTATTTAAATATAAAAATCTTTGTTTCATAGACGACGTCCACTATTTATTTATTTTTACTTTTTGATTGACAGTTTACCGAAATGACATTTTTGGTTGAGCTCAATTTCGGTTCGTTCACATTTGGTTTCGGAGATGGGTGACTGAGAACGTTTATGCAATATTTTCTTACGTTTATTTCCTCAAGTGCTGATCACTGAAATGTTTATTGCTTTTAAATCACAAGAAAGGAAATAACTCACAAATAATAGGAAAACTTGTTGAAGCCTATATAGAATAACCGAAAAATGGCGACATACGGTACTTAGAATCCTATATTTATTATGTTTTGGTTTTTAATGTTTTTTTAGATAAACATACATTATTGTGTTTAAACATTTATAAAAATTTGTGTTTTGTTTAAAGATACACAAGTTTTGATATATATTCTCCTTAATTACTGTTAGGATTTAAGATTTAAATGGAATAGATAAATATTCAAAGTTCACTTGATAAAATCCAGAGCATAAACACTCATTGCGACAGAATATAAAAGATAGGTAATTGTTTGGCTTGTAATCTTCCAACACGTTACAAAAAAATGAGGAATGTGTAAACTTATGGTAGAGGAAAGGCGGTCAGTTGATTAACGGATAGACTGGACCAGGCGGAGCCTCTGCCAGACGGTATAACGTGACCTGGCTGTTGTCAAGGAATTAGATTGTTTACTGAAGCGAATTCACTACAAGGGATCACGGTATAGAATCACGGGATTTGGAAGTAGGAAGGTGAGCAAGCTTCATGCGTAAAGCAGTTTAGTAAATGGTTGTAGTAATGTTAAAATCTATATTGTCATAATCACTTGGATAGCTCTGGATCGATAACTTAGCGTATTTAACTAATAAATAATTTACTAGAAACCCAGTTTGTCAATACAAGAACTTTTAAAACGAACCATTGTTTGCCTGAATCATTTCAATATAACTCAAATCCAAGAACCCCATTCATACCAACAATAATTCCATCCAGTTATAACCACGTTATCACACCAAATATTTTCTTGCAGAATACCAACCTGAATACATACCAAAAGATGACAAGAAGAACTACCAGATTGGACCAATCGAGCCTGACGTAACTAGAGGTGCAATCATCCCTATATCTGCTCCTAGCTGTTACGAGTATCCTTACTCTGAAGCTGTTGATAAGTACGGTATGAGACGATCTTCCAGTGAACACCACTATGATGTCCCACATCTGAACAGTCCGCATTCCTCTTCTGGACAGAGTCTCAGCAGCTTTACATGTTCATGTAAGTTAAAAATAATTTTGTTAAATATGTAAAGTTGATGAAAGATTTTAGTAGTTCAGAAGTTAATTTGTTTTAGCTGTTTGTGCGACTCAAGAAGATAGAATGTTCTTTAAACAAACTTCTTTTGTAGTTTATACCTCTATAAGAATTTTAAGTAATGAATGTAAAAAAAATCTTCAAAATTTCCCCCCACACAGTGACAACTATAAACATTTAAAATTTATTCTCATTTCAATATAAAAGATCAATAATAAAAATTAAAATAAGATTTGAGTTCTTCATGTTAAATCTTCTGACTATGCACAGTGTCGAACCATGCTAAATCCTACCCTACGTTGAGAAAGTACTGATTGACACAATTACAAAGTTCAGAAAACATGTGTAACAACTGTTTTAAACAAACTTACCCTACTGTGTGAGATCCCTTGATATACCAATTGAATTTAACATTTCTATAAGATCCAAGAGATCAACTTTTAAAGCATCTGATTACATTACATTGACGTAGGGCTGGCCTAGTACCATGATGACGTCCATTAACTGGTTTAAACTAATCATTAGTATTTTTAATATATTATATAGATAATCTTTAGTATCACTTGCAATAGTACGATAACAGTTTTGATGTTCTTATCTTGGAATGGAATTGCTAACTTTCTTCATATTACAAGTGATTATTTCCCAGATTAGTATCTTAATTGTTTCCCTTCATTATATATTAAAATATAGTAAAATATAGTAAAAGTTTGTCACATGTTTGTTTAAAAATAGTGCTTAGATATAAAGTCTCCGATAGGCCTATTGTTTGTCAGTCAAGTAAATGGAAACGAGAAGTAAGTGGAAACTGTTCGTGAAGTTTATGCTCGTTGTAGTGGACTTGAGTTGGGTTATACGGTGTCGTAATGTGTTCGAGAAATAGTTACAGGACATGTAATATAGGCGTCAATGGAAGTGAAGAGTATCATCTATCTAAACTGTACAATTTCAAGCAACCAATTTATGTAACCCTTTGGTGTTTTATTGTATAGTCTTGCATTTCGCCATTAATAAAGTAGTCCTTCAAATTGCAATAAATGCCAATTATGGTTACGTATCAATGACCTTGACTTAGTGAATAACTTAGAATAAAATGTACAGGAATACTTAGAACGGAGACTCATGTACGGGAAGTATGGTTTTGTTAATCATAATATTTCCCCCTCGGTTATCATCGCCTTATATATATATATATATATATATATATATATATATATATATATATATATATATATAAAGATAAATAAGATAAAATAAAGATTCGTAACTCTCTATTTATCCATTTTTATCGGAGTTTTGTTCAAGAGGGGATTGATGGGAAAGGGAGGAATTCAACCTAAGACTACATGAAAAAAGGAATAGTTCGCGCAAGGTGCGTCGGAATTCCACGTTTGTACTTACTATAAGGAAGTTGTAATCCCTAGGTCCTAGCTAGTTCTACAGCTTTTTCCATGTAGTCTTGTGTTAAATCCTTCTCTTTCACTTCCCTATCAGAACTTTCTTAACCAACTCTTGTTTGTTTCCGAACCTGACGCTATTAGAGTCTCCAATTCATGCTTTTTAAAAAAAAATTGATAATAACTGTGAGGTATAGAACAACAAAGAAAATCTACAAGGAGTGAAACAAAATTAAATGGTTACTGTTAAAATACAATTTATTGTAATATAATTTTGTAGTCTGTTGACGATTATCTACTTTTTTAGCTGCTTCAGCTGTAGACGAAGGAACTACAAAACCAACCAGCAACCTTAATTACGATACAGAATTAGTCGGAGTGAATGGCAACGATATTGCTAGTGCTACATTGACTCATGCTGGAGGAAGAATCTCTTTACCAGACTCAGGGATATCGTTGACAGTTCCTGAAGGAGCTGTTAGGAAAGGCTCTAGAACTGATGTTTACATAGCTGTCCTGAGGGAAGATAAACATAGGCCTAAACTTGAAGGTATGATTTGAAATGTATTTAATAGTTTCAAAATATAAATAATACTTGTGACTGTTTTATTTATCATTTTTTCTTCTGTTATTTTTTTATGTATATGTAACTCTACTTAGATTTGTTATCATAGTTAAATCCAATTCAAATTTAGTTACAAAGATATTTTCGGTTCTATTTACACGGTTTCAATTCATTGAACTCCCAGGTTTGTTTTAGTAACTAATGCTTTTTCTTTGTATGGAAGAAGTTCCTGGTCTGACCCTAGTGAGGGTTAAAAATTTACATCGTTTACCCAATACCGGGGAAAAGTGGGAACTACGATCGGCACTTGTTACGAAAGATAGATTATGGCGAAGAAAATTTGATGAACTTACTCCACATTAGCCGACAGGTAACCGAACCTAATCTAACCAAACCTAACTTATGCTTACAATGAGTTGATGTTCAGAGGATACGATTGTTTAAGTTGTAATGATGATCGTAAATTAAATACAATGAATAAAGAGTATGAACTCTGAAAACAAAATTCCTCCACACTTTACATTTAAATTGATTTAACAATAATAAATAATTGTTTAAGTTTTGCATAGACATATAAGGTATTTTTTTTAAATCACGTTCGTATAGTTGGTGCATAAAAATATTGTTTAAACCTTAATACACAGAGTGTACAAAAAGAAATGAAACAGTAGTACTTATATCTCGAAAGGATGGGACTTTAATGAAAAGTGTTTTAGAGAACAAGTCTATGACACAAATTCAGGACAGTTAATTGGTGACCTGAATTGATGTTGTAATCAAATTTAGGTGAAATCATTTAAATATCACTTGATTTTCATTTTCTTCTTCTTGTTGTTGTTTGCATGGTATTGGAAATCCTATTTCTGAAACCAGATATTAAACAGAGGAAAATTTTTTGTTCATCTAAGTATTTATGTTACATAAAAAATAACTATTTTGAGGCAATTTAAGGTCTAAATAATTATTATTCAAATCCATACGCTTATTTATAAATTTTCGACCAAAATGTTTCAAATACAAGATGTAATTTAAAAAAAGGTTGTAATCAAGATGACTTTCATAAGTACAGTACTGAACATTTTTTTATCTTCTGAAATCAAAAATGAAGATTCGATTTGGAAAGTAAAGCTAATCTTCCAAAGATCCCTAAATTGTTTCTGAGGTCAATTGCAAGATCAACCCCTTTTTTGTGCACAACTTAGGTTTAAAACATTTTGCTCGAAAATTCATAACTATGAACTGAAGAGTTGTTTTGATCTTGAAATGTTCTGTAATTTACTTCTTCTTTTCTAAAATGGATACGTAGATTTACGAACAATTTTTCTATTACTGTTGAAAAGAATGGGAGTTTCTATTTAAAGAAATTCAAGTAGATCTTCAAATTAGCCCAAATTTGGTCCACAGGTAAATATTTATATTACCAATGAAGTACCCATTTTTGTACCCTACAACTTTCGCATCTTTTTTTTTCTTCCTAAAACGTCATCCCCCTAGATATTTTACCGCGTTGGTATTTTCCGTACACTCTTTATATTTAAGGAATTTAATTTACATTTTAATGTCTTATTAAATTATAATTGTCGTTTCGTTACAGATGGACAAACACAAATGAGCCCCGTTGTACAGTGTGGTCCGACGGGACAGATCTTCAAAAAACCAGTGATACTCAACATGCATCACTGTGCCAACTTACAGCATGCTGACTGGAAGATTTCCATCTGGAGTACGAATGAGACAAGCGGAAGTTCTACATTATGGAAGGTAAAATATAGTTTTAATTGTTTAAACATCCTATTTTGTTTGTCTCTACTAAATGTTCAATATTTTAAAACACGTAAAACAGAGTATTAAAATGTGGTAAATATATATTTTAATATTTGAAAAGGAAAGCGCTGGAGCGTGTTTGCTAAAGTTGTGTCCGCCATTTGTTTTTTACTTACGATTTTGAACTGATTTTCATTATCAATATTTTTATTTATTGAAAATTGTGTAACGAATGCTCTGCTACCAACTGATACAATGAGTTTGGAAAAAAATGATAGATTTTCGGGAAACCTACCTTAGCCAACACGACACTGCGAACTTCACAACAATAGAATATACCAACGTAGTACCTTCAACCCTGAGCAACCAACCACCACACCTGCGAAAACCAGCTTTCATAATTATTATAATGTATTATTGTACTTAGTTAATTAGAGTTTAGAGGAAGATTTTTCCTGAGAAGGAAGCGGTACTGATACCTCTGTTCAAAACAAGATTGTAATAATTTTCGACCGATATCACTAATGAATATTTTTGCAAACATTTTTGAAAAAATAATGAAAAAAGGTATTATTTTTTCTAATAAGGTCAACATTTTTCAGTGTGAATCAGTTTGGTTTCATGGAGGGTATCAATACAGAACATGTACTGGAAAGTTTTGTAACTAAAGTTTATATTGGGTTAAATGATGGTAAAAGAGTAGACTATGTGGTATTTTCCTTGATATAATCAAGGCATGGATATAACTGTCGATCATGAAGTACTTTTGACAGGTAAAAACCAAAATGTAATTAATGAAAGACGTAATTTGTCAAACCGTAATTTGTGAACCGTGAAGATTAATGGTCCAAATCCGCGTATAAAATAGTACGGTAAGGAGTATTAAGTTTCAGTTTGGACATCCGCCATTTAAACTTGATTTCATCTTACAAATAATGCTATGCGTAAAACGTAAGTAAAATACTTTTACACCTTATTTAAATACATAAATATTGTTTTTTTTAAAATCTGAAAAATTAAACACTACATAAATGATTGATTTTAATTTTTTTAACCGAACTACAGAATTGATATTTTTGATTTCAAATAGCTTTGTTTGGTATTTTAATAGTGAATGGGTGTGTGAGAATGTTTGTGCAATGTTTTTGCTCCCACTAATTTACTGATGACAAATAAACTATCATTACGGTAGATTTTAGCAACATTTTTATAAAAATCGTAAACGCTCTTATAACGGATACATTTCCAAATATTGATTTAATATGAATCTATTTATATACATGTCCACAAAAAAAAAAAATGAATTCACGGAGATACACAATTCGAATTAAATACTGTGGACAAATGACACACACAGATATGATAGGAATACTTTCTTGGGACTCAAAGTGACACATAAGTGATATAACTACGAAATTTCAAAATCAGAATTTTATAAAATTTCAATAATTTTGTTCTATTTAATTATTGCTTATATGATTTGCATGTAAATCTGGCAAGAGTATTATTGATATTTATTAATTATTATTGGATCGTAAGTTTTAGATAATGTTATATAAATTTGAGATTAAAATCGAAATACATATATGTATTATCAGCAGTTTTTTAGAAAAAAACGCAGTAGATTAATTTATTTTTGAATTTCAACAGTAACTTGTATGTAAACTAATTATTTTTAGAAATAAAATGTAGTAATTTAATAACAAATAAATGCATAAACATTTTTAAAATAGAAGAGTAAGTTTGAAATTTATATCAATAAAGTTAATATCTTACAATTAAATATATTTATTTCATTCGGTGTATAAAATTATAATTTTTTTCTATTTATTATTCTCATAATTAACAAATTTAATTTATATTACAGAAAGTTGTAACTTTGGGGGAAGAAACTATCAACACACCTGTCTTTACACAACTCGACGCTAAACAGGTGTTTCTAGTAACAGAACAGATGACAAGGTTTGTCGTAGTGGGAGAAGCTGATAAGACATCTCTTATCACTTACCCAATCAAGTTGCTAAGAGTGGCAGTGTTCGCTGTACCCATGTCAGTGGCACCAGAACCCTTAGAGTTCAACATTCGGGTATATGTACTTGAAGACACAGTGGATGCGCTTGAGGTAAAAACACTGAATATTTCAAAATTAGTGTAGAAAAAAGATAGTTTATTGATAATTGTTTTGAGCGTAGGAGCGAGGGCCAGCCAATCCAAAATTTGATGGGGTAATCCAGGCAATATTGCGTTTGGCGCACAGAGGGTCGGTGATGAAAAGCCATAAGAACGAAGAAAGGGATTCCCATAATAGATTCCTGTCTAAATAAAACAAATATAAACCCAACCTGGGGACTATTTAAATTATTATTATATTATCATATTTAAGTATTATTATATAAACATACATAATAACCTAAACTAACCGATTTGTGGTGGTTTCAGCAACCACTAATCTAATCTTATTTCTGAGCGATTAAGAATATGTTATTAATTATAATACATAAAAAAGTGAATTAACTCTGAATAGGAAACAGTATCAGGCCGAAATGACCGTTGATTACTTATCACATATTTAATATTATGAACTTTGGAGACGCACTGCCGAAAAATCTCACCCATTCCAAAATTAGGCTTTATTTGGTGTGTGAATTATTCGGGAGGTACCTGAAAAATCTGTTATCCTGTAGACTGAAGACATGCACTTCCTTAAACACATCAGGTTACTCTTGCGGCTGGTGCACAAATTCTCTATTTTTAATGCCTGATAAGGATTTTCATCACCGAGGGAGGGCGCAAGCTGATTTGATGTAAAACAATTCCCCTGCAATCTAAAATTCACCGTTGTCCTTATCATTGATTAATGCATTGAAAATACTATAAACCATTTGCAGAGTTTATACTGGGAAATACTAATTAAACCTATAGATGAACTGAGTACGTAAATATTCTCCCGAAAATCCTTACTAACACCCTCCATTAAATACATATAAAAATGGCTTTCAATACCAGAAACAACGTCCCCAGAATATTTCAACCTAAACTTACAAGACCCATAGAGTCTAATACTGGAATACCTAACGTAAACAAGCCGATATTATAAAAGTAGTAGTATACGCAATTATGAGGTTCTGAAAACCTGTATAACAATAGTTTTATTACGTTACTGTGTAACACACTTTGATCTAGCAATAGAATTTAATATTTCCTACAAAGCCCAAGAAAATATGTTTGGGTATTTCTTATGAGAAATCTGTTTGTATTACATTATATTATGATGTGACAGGGTAACTACCACGACAACACCCATCAACTTATGATTTTCTAGTATCACTATACCTTTGTATTGTTTGTATTTCTTAAGTCTAATATAGCTTTGTTACGATACCAATTGTTTGTGTCACTTTTTATTAACTCGTACTGTAATGTAGTGTAGCTTAAACTATGCTAGTGATGCGACCTTACTTTCCCACCATTTTTATTGGCTAAAATTGTACCTTTATGAAAATATAGCAAACTATTAGCAACAGTCAAATATTTTTATTATATGTAAAACTTTTAGTGGAATAATAGTATTAAAACAAGTTTTAAATAATTAGTGTATGTTTCAGGACATCCGCTTTTTTAATTATTTTTCATGGTAGTGGGAGAAAGGGTTATGGCAAATGTACAGTTTTATTTTGTAGTGCAGGACATATCCGAAACATATTGTTTATTACTAATTAATTTAGAAAATACAGAGTTTGTTTTATCTCAAAAGATAATGAATGGATGTTAGACTACTGTATAACTATTTAAAGTTTTGACTTACATTTGAATGATCCGGTATATATAAATTATAGTAACAATCGAATCGACAAACAAATAATTAAGACGTATTCTAGAACTCATACTGCCAATTTTATCACCAGTTACATTAAAATCGATGAAACTTTATTGAAACCGGTGATGAAATTGACAGTATGAGTTTTAGAATACGTCTTAATTATTTGTTTGTCGATTCAAAAGTTATTATCATAATATGACGGATCTTTCAAAAGTAAGTTAAAACTTTAAATAGTTATAGTTTGGTTACTTGTTGTCCAATATCCGAGAAAAACTCTTTTTTGTATGCAGATTTATTAAAACATCAGCTGTTATGTTCATTGCTATTTATTCGTTGCCATAGCAACGAGTTTCTCATAATTGACTAATTTCAAACACAGGTATCTAGTATGTAAACCTATAATAGTTCACAGTTTATTAATTCATATTTGTTTATAACATCATGAGTTTACCTTTACAAGTACGCATAGCTTTGTTTCAGTGTTATGAATGTGTACGGAGTTTATCATCCGAGTTAAGAAAGTTTCGTACTCGCAAAGGTTTGAACGAAAACTACTGCTTCTCCAGGAAGAGAATGACGGGTACTTCTAATACCTGTCTTAATCACCACAACAAGCAAGAATTTGGCTTAATATTCAGCTTACTTTATTAAAATCCATTTAATTTCAAAAGCATTTATGTACTTTATTTTGTTCTATCTTAAAAAAAATATATATATATATATATATTCGATTAAATTTTAACTTACTTTTGAAAGAGTATAATAAAAATTCATATCTTTACAAATAACTGATAAAAATCGTTTTAATTCCAACAATGTTGTATATATTGGGTAAAAACAACTTATCAAATATAAGATTATTATATTGAATTTAATCTTTAAAAATCGCGATTAAACTTTGAATCTTCATACGAGTAAAACTAGATAAAAATATTTTAACTGGGTAACATTATTTCCAAAGAGAAACATTATCATCAATATATATATATATATATATATATATATATATATATCAATTTAACTATAATTATCGATTTTTAGAGTTTTTTATTTTCAAACAACAAAACGTTTGAAATCGTATTAAATGAAACGAATCTGACATGTCCTAGTGCTCACAATAAACATTTTGTCAGCGGTTTCATTAAAATCCGCCCAATTAATTATATCTAGAGATATTAAAATAAGAAAAGAACAAAAATAAAAATAAACAAAAATAAAAACCTTTACTTTGTAACTTTAATTATTAAAAACAATACCTCTTACGGAATAAAACTGCATACAACAATAACCCCCTCCCCCCCATCCAAAGAATAGAAATAGGATGTCCTGGACAGAGCACCGAGCGGCAGGAGTGTTCCTCACTTTCCTAATTAAAGCGATCCTGCTTTGCTCATTGCTATAAAGGGTCATTGAAACAAGTGTGACTGCTGTTTAATTCCATAAGTACAAATGTTATAAAAAAACTTTAAAAGTTAACCTAGGATTGTTTGAAATAAAACTGAATTGTTTATATCACCCGCCATTTTTTCAATACGTTGGCGACATTTTATTTTAATATAAACTACGACGATTTTATATCCAACACGTTATTTTAAGACTTTTTTATAACTCCAACCGTTTAGGAGCTACAGGCTTAAAGATTCTCAATTTCAAACATTTTGCAGATACGATTTCTCATTTTTCAAAGTAAAATTGAGGTGCAATTTTAACTAGAGTTAGAGTATGTATTTTCATTTTATTTATTACACTACTGTTATTTTTATTTATTCTGTAGGCTGAGGAACAACAGAGTTATCGATAGAAAACAAAAATCATAATTTTTTCTGGTTATTTTTCACCGGCTTACAACAGCTCTTTATTATTAGTCAATCTATTAGATCTCGTGAATAAGATATTATACCCGAAATAAACAGTGCCTAATAATACAATTTGTTCTTAAATTGATTAAATATATCAGTTATATTCCTGTTATGCCTCTGCCTACAGAACGAATAAAAATAACATCTGTGTTATTACACGTTTACTCTAACTCTAGTGAAAATTTCCCTTTAATTTGACTTAGAAAAATAAGAAAAATCGTCACTGGAAAATATGTTAATTGAAAAATATTTAAGTACCTATAACTCTTAAACGGTTGGAAATATAGAAAAAACCAAAGAACAGAAAAATCTTAAAATGATGTGTTATATCTAAAATCGCCATATGACAGTTTCTATTATGAAATTACAAACTGGCCACCAGGCCAAACTGGAAAAAAGGCGAATGATATAAAATATTTCGTAATATCTCTAGTTTTAACGAGGAAAATCCTGGGAATACCTTTTAAAGTTTCTTTGTATATTTTGTACTTTTGTATTCCTGTTTTCAATCGCCCTTTAAATGTAACTATTTTCACTCAATATCATCACATTATATCTATATAAATTTTATAGGGAGTTATACAACTAGAGAACCAGCAAGGAGGGTGCATGATGGACAAATCCAAATCCATATTTTTCCAAGATGGTGGATCAAACCTGTCCATCAGCTTAGAAGACATTGGTCCTGGTTGGAGGATCAAATCTCAAGCAGATTATCAGGTAGAAATAATAATTTTCAATTAAGTACTTTGGTAATAATGTTTCTAATTGTTAAATTAGATTAGTTAAAAAATTGTATATAAAATAAATTTTATACTGTCAATTTTATACTTTCTTCTTTTCTTTCTGCCCTACGCCCTAGTTGATCATAATTACGATAAAAAAAAATTGCATCGAAGACTAACATTAAAACACATAGTTTTGTAAATTTGATAATAATGAATTCCTTATATTACGGATATGATTAATCAACTTTTAAGCAGAATTTGTTTTTATAAAAACAACGTTTTGATAATATAAATCAACTGCCGTTATCACGTGATAAACCTAGAAAATGGGGAAAAAAAAGTTAGAAAAGTCAACATAGCCTAGGAGCCATGTTGGAAACAAAAAGTAGCAAATTAAGAAAAGTATCCAAATCTAGACTGGACCGAATCGGAGGAATCAAAATAAGTAAGACTTAACACTTAAGCAATCAAACCAGAAAACAAGGAACGATACACAACTGCCCAGCTAACTGATAGGGTTTGTATGTCAACGTAGTGGTGACTTAAGAGTTTGTAAACTTTAAAAACATCTTTTCCCAAAGTTGTATCAATTGATAATGAGAGTTGAGTTATTCTCTCGAAACGTCGTGTTTCTATTCACAAATTATGGATAATTTCTAAATGAACCTTACTAATAACATAGTTCAGTTAGTTTTATTTTAAATAAGCGCTTCCAATTTGTAATTGTATACATAATGTTTGTGTTGTTCTTGTTTTTCGTCACTCTAAGGATGCTGTAATCAGCGAAACAGCTGTAGTAGAGAAACAAAATATGTATATATATAAATAGAAATAGAAATATATATATATATATATATATATATATATATATATATATATATATATATTAAATAGAAAATATTAAAGATATGAAAATATTTTTTTTTTATTTAGGAGATTCCATTTCGTCATGTTTGGAACTGTACCCAAAACAACTTGTTCCGTTCCTTCGTATTGGAGAGATCAGATCAGCTGATATCTAACGTATCATGTTTGGTTATTGTAAATCAGAACGATTTTCCCAATCACTGCCAGACTTTCAGAGTATCGTCTGACCTGTCAACAGATACAACTAGTTCTCTAACAGTAAGTAAACTTATAAAAAGTCAAACATTTAGAAATAGTTTTGAATGTGCTATGTATGTTTTCTGTATGTACTATATCACAGATCAAGTGTGATATAGTCAAGTAAACTGTCAAGTATCACAGTCCCCAGATCCATTATGATACAGATAATATATTTAAACTTTAGGTTCTTCAATAAAAATTATGAAATTCTCAAAGTGAAATCTTCAAATATCCCCAGAACCATCAATATCCAAAGAATAATCTGTTTTAAACTAATTGTGCTGTCACAAATCAGTAAATCCTAGAAGTATAATATACAAAATTAATGTCACTAATCACAGATCAGTAAATTCTCATAAACTCAATATCATAAAACACAATCTTGTCCTTCAATATCCGAAAATAATTGTCAAACCATTCGATCCAACAATACACAAAACATTATTTATTTATTTTACCGTGCTATATCACAGATCAGTAAACTGTCAAAGTACCACAGTCCCCAGATCCATTATTATACAGATATATATTTAAACTTTAAGTTCTTCCATAAAAATTATTAAATTCTCAAAGTGAAATCTTCAAATATCTTCGGAATCATCAATACCCAAAAAAATCTATTTTAAACTTATTGTGCTGTCACAAATCAGTAAAACCTAGAAGTATAATATACAAAATTAATGTCACTATCCACAGATCACTAAATTCTCATAAACTCAATATCATAAAACACATTCATGTCCTTCAATATCCGAAAATAAATATCATAGATCACAGATTAGTCCACACCCGGAGAATAATCTGTTTAAACTTGAAGTTATAGATCAGAGATCAGTCAATATACAAAGTATAATCTATTTAAACTCAAGTCATAAATCACAGATCAATCAATAGCCAAAATATAATCTATTTAAACCTACTCATTAGGCTTACTGATAACCGATGGTGGCTTGACATAACCACAATTAATCTCTATTTGTTCAACTCCCCCGCAGAGAGAAGGGTGTCTGGGACTCTAAAATAAACAATTTCTTACGCTCCTAATTAGCAAACACATAAATTACAAACAATAGAATTAATTTGTTTCAGAAGTTTGGAAGGTTTTACAGGTTTTGTATTGGAAATAGCTTAACCTAAAGGAAACAAATTATTTTTTTAAACGTAGTGTAGAAAACTATTGTTCATTACGTACCCTGTATACGAAGTTTAAGGTAAGTTTAGTAATCCCAAAAAACATTTGTAATACAAGTAATAATTGAAACAGACAACCTATGTAATGATTTTCTGATTTCTACTAATTGTAAATTGTAAATTTCGAAATATAATGTCCAAAATAAAATTCCCAGAGTGTTTGCGCGATTTTATGCGCATTGCAACATGAAACGCCACTTTCTTTAACTTTATTCTTGTTGGTGCTCAACCTTACATGTACAAACGTAATCCCCCGTAATTTTAACTAATTATTATTTTGTTTACAGCCTATTCCAGCTGTTCCACAATCAGCTGATACAAACTGCCGTACAGTGACAAGCAGTAGTGGCTGTGGTTCCAGTATCACCACCTGTAGTACAACTCCTTTCAGGTAACATTTCTTTGACTTTATTTTATTGTTAACTTTTCTTTATAACGTTTTAAAGATTTCTTCTTTTTTACAAAATGTAATCAGTTCCTCTTGTACCAACAGATTCAGCCGCTCCCTTCGCCGAAGATTGTGTGACTCTTTGGACCGTCCTAATTCAAAAGGCAACGATTGGCGCATGCTCGCTCAGAAGCTTAATGTCGATAGGTAATGTTTCCTTACAAATATCATTTAAGACAGTAGTAACAAACGTTTATATCAAACAAATAATATCTCTTGAACATAACCGAACTTTCTCACTCCATTATCTTCCGTTACCTCGTCTGTTATTTTCATACGTGTGTATGTTCTGTTTGTCATGTGTGGTGGCTTGGGAGCAGAATTTTTCAATTTTCTATACTTTCATTTATTTCTTTTTTGGAATATGAGTCTGTTACTTTAACAGTTTTTAAAATTATTAATTTGTTTTATTTTAAATTATGGCAGGAAAATATATTTAAGTGCCTAAAATGTTTATTAAATTGTGGCTCATATTTTGTTTAGTTTTATTTAAACAGTATTTTTGTTTGTTTGTTAAGGCGAAATTTGTTAGAAACTTTAGAAATTTAAAACAAAATTAAAACACTTCTAAAGTATTTTTAAATTTCAATAACATTGACGAATGTCTACTCTAGAATTGTATTAATAGAAACTGTCAAATACAAAACTGCAGCCACCCAACCCCTTATCTATAACTATCCGTACTATCATATATAATTGCATGGTTTAACCAAACGTTTTCTATACTTTTTTTAATAAAAAACTAATATTTGTAGTTTCGAAAGTATAAATCAACTTCTGTTATCAAGTGATAAACATGACCATAATTAAGGACCATTCTGAACGGTCGAAACTAAGACTATATTCAAACTTGATCAATAAAACCACCAGATACGTTTTTTGTTTTAGTTTACAACATGGCCTTAGGTTATGTTAGCGTTTTTCACTTTTTGTATACTTTACATTTATCACTTGATAATGGGAGTTGGTTTATACTCTCGAAACGTCGTGTATTATTTTTGTATAAACAAATAAACGAAAATGTCTGCCGAAACTATATTAATAATATGAACAATCCATCGTTATCCAACTTGAACACCAAATATTCTGTAGTCGCATATTATTGTGTTAATAAATAATTTCTATTACATTTTTCAGGTATATAAACTACTTTGCGACCAAAGCGAGTCCCACAGATCATATCCTGGACTTGTGGGAAGCGAGACATCGAGAATCTACATCGATCACAGATTTAGTCAACATACTGAGAGTGATGGGACGAAGTGATGCTGCAATGTACATGGAGACAGAACTGGGACCTTGGTTATAGATACATGTGGAGTAAAACTCGTTTAGAGAGAGTAATATCACAATTATATAATTGTTTATCTGTAAGCACAAGTCTTTCAGTTACAGACCATGTCATATTTTCCAATTAATTGAAGAGGAATGATTTTATTTTTCCCGTGTAGGTTAAAATATTCTCAGGCTCAAATTTCCAATTTTAGGTAAAAATCTGTTTTAGACACAAATGTCAAACCTCTTTTACGACAATACGTCACATATTTTTATTTAGTTAAACTTCTTGTACAAAATATGCTTAAAACCTTAATACAGGAATTCACTGAGAAACTGCTAAAAATAATTACAAATTATGTAAAAACACTATAAATAAATATTGAGCTTGATTTGTGGCAGAAATATGTTATAACTCTTTTAACACCATTTTCAACTAGAAAAAACATCTTCATCATAACCATATTAATTTTCTGTAATTTGCACTTTTTTCTATTTAGTTTATTTACAACAGTTTTCTCAGTATTAAATTCTGTACCAGTTTTGTCCCAATGCATTTAGCCATTTAACAAGGTTACTTTACGCAGAATCTAAAAAAAAAGTATGTTTTTCCGATACCAATTTTTAACATTTCACACCAGTTTTCGTATATATATATATATATATATATATATATATATATATATATATATATATATATATTGAGTCTTCCTCTTAACTCTACTGATTGAGAAAGTGAACAGTGTTTACAAAATATTTCAGAACTTTTGTGTTTTTTGTGTGCGTTTTCTTACTTGTGTACTATTAGGTAATACCAAGAACCACTTTCTAAGGTAAGCCTGTCTCCTGTCCATACAAAAATCTAACCAATCTCTCTCTCTCTCTCTCTCTCTCTCTCTCTCTCTCTCTCTCTCTCTCTATATATATATATATATATATATATATATATATATATATATACAGAAACTTTTACTATAGATAAACTGGGACCTATTTTACTAAATTTCCTAAATAACAAACAAATTTGTTCCATAATTTCGATCTCAAAATATGTATAGCTTCATTTCATTTTTTGAGCAGAATTCGGAGCAACATTTTTGGCTGGTAGCGATTAGGCAAAGGAACCTTATGAGCACATATTTAAATAAGGTTTTACCCTTAGAATTATTTGAGAAATATTGTCGCGTAATTTAGAATCACTCTGTATATAACAAAATTTCATCACACCCTATACAAGAAAGACAGAAATCGATAGACAACATTCAAAAATCCACTTATATTGCGTTCAGTGGACTTAAAAACTAATATTTGTGTGAAAAAATTTGAAATTAATTTTTTACCCATCACACAACTTTACTACGTATATTTCAGAAAGAAAAAAAACATGACAAATTGTTCTAATGTAATCGGATATTTACAAAAACATGCTTCACATTAATTTCCTTTTAATTAAAAGAGTTTTACATTATAAAGGTTTCAGTTTTGTTTTAAAAAGGCTATAAAACATGCCTTTGCGATACCACATTATTTACAAACGCAGAATGTCCCATGTCTATACTGTATAAATAACAATGTGATTTTTTTTTATTCGACAAATGAATACATTTTGTTAATCCTTTATTCTGCATTCCCTTGGTTTGAAAAAGCAGTCCCAACGGAGACAAATGAGAGACTACGTACGTCTAAAGGGTTGACAATTTGAAATATTTTCAAATAATCACGTGACTGTAGTGGTAGGCCTGTACAATTAGAGAGAACGAAACTTCTCACTTCAAAGGGGATTTTAACTAGCCTCGCAATTATTACGTGGTGGTACAAATTGAAAGGTTCAAGGAAAGAATGCCTTTGACGTCACACAAGACTTTGTGTACAATGGCTCTTATAGGCATTCCTTAATGTCGGGGATAACGTTAATTTCGAGTCATACAAACTGCTTTCTTGTTTTTTACTTAATTAAATTTTTCTCTTATTGAGTAAGTAGACGTAGAAAAACGTATAAAAGGTATGTTTAAAATTGCACTAATGTTTCTAAGGGTAAAAACAAAAACAAAAATTCTTATAAACATAAGTCGGAAAACATGTGTGTTTTAACACAATAATTATTTAAATATATTTTTTTTAATTATTCAGTTTCAAAATATACAAAACGAATACAGTTAATCTCGTGGTTCAAAAGTTATGCCTTGAAGTATAACACTTTAGGGTGCACAAAATAGGGCTTAAAACTATAAAAACTTATTTTAAACTATTCGGATATTTAATATCTTTAAAATGATGAAAGGTTTGTGATGGAAGTGGATAAGTTATTAGTGAATATGATACAAATTTGATTATGGATTGTTTTTATAAATAAAATGATGTTTATAATGATTTGTTAATAAAAGTTAATTCTGTCACAGTTTCGAGTTTGTTATTATGGCTTTAATTAATTTTGAGTGTTAGAATTTTTTTGTTAGTTAATTTACTGGATGAATTTTTGAAAGATGAATTCACAATGTTGACTTAATACCTGAAGTGATAAATAAAATTGTATTTCCACTCATCAATGGTTCTGAACTAAGATATTATATATTTAGTACTTAGCAGTTTTTTATCATTGTACTTTTATTTAAAACACTTAATCTTTTTCCTTAATCTAACATGTGATGCTGCCGGTTTAGATGCTTTTAATAGAATTGCCAAAATTTTTTTTTTCTTTTTCATGATAGAGACTTCCTTCCCCTCCCAAGTGTTAGTTCTTCTTTCTTTCTTTCACTAAATGTTTCTTTTTCTCCTTTTTATTTCAGTCTCGTTCAATATAATATAATTTCGATCACTCTTCATGTTTGAACAAATTATATTGTATTCGGATATAAATTTTAAATGATATTTATTTCTACTGTGGTATAAGTTTTGATGAAATGGGTTATGATTTGTGTTTGTGAATACGTTTAATTGGATGGTTTTCATGTTGTGCAATGTATAAATTTATAACTTTGGAATTTCTGATTCATTACAAAACATTTCAAAACGCTAGATTTTCCCTGTTCCGGTAAGAGAATTATTTCCCTCTGATTTCTGCTTCAAAAGTGACATGAAATTTTATTGTAAATTGGAATTCTTGCCAATAAATTAAGAAATTGGTTTAATGGTTCTAGATGTTTTATCTGTCAAATTGAATGAATTAGGTCCCAGAACTGTATGTCTAGTAATTTCCGAACAAACGGGTGTAAAATACAAAAAACAACAACATTATTTAGTATGAAATAACTTTATTAAATGAGTAATAAATGATTAAAACCTTTGAACAAAACGAATAGTGCCACAAACGCGCTTTCAGCGTAGATATTTTTTAAATTAATATTGACATTTAAAAAAGACGATCGCGGCACATTTTAGTTTTCAGATATTTATTTTTGAACATTATTATTATTTTACTTACGATTTTTCACAAGGGTTTTGTTCGTTGACTTACATTTTATAAAAATTTGAACGAAACCAGTAGAGTCGTTTTTGATGAATTAAGTATTTTATAACAGCGCCATGACCTATTGTTGAGAAATGATAAACATTACGTATGGTTTGAGTCCTTAGAGACGACTCGTTAGTAATTGAAGATTACTACTAATAATAATTCATATTTGAAGATTTTGATAGAATTAATTGTAATTTTGTGTTTATTCTTACGGCAGCGGACTCCAAATTTTGAGTTGTCAACAATGTGAAAAACGTCCGTTGCCAAAACGAGATGAAAAAAAACCTGCCAAAAATATATCCATATAACAAATTTAATTAAAATCCGGTCTACCTTTTTAAACACTGGGCTGTTGATACATACGACAGAAAGACAGACCGACATATCTCCAAAACCACTTCTCTGGACTGAGAGCACCTCAAAACTTTCATATCTACAAAAATCCCAATCTATGTTTTGAGTCACATCATAACTTTCTCTATATGCAGAAAGTAAAAATAATCTATCACAATATTTCCAACGTTAAAACACTTCAGAAAAAAATGTTCCTACATGTCCTATATGTCAATAAATGTATTTAACATTATTTTGATAATATTGAAAAACTGTATAGAACCTCATGTAGAAATGTTATTTTATATTTTTGTAATTTTTACTTTTGAAATTATAGACGTAGCTTTGTAAAAATCAAAGAACAACCAATTTTTTATATAGAATTTACTGTATAGAATAGTATTGTAGATAGAACATTATACATAGAATTATAATATGTACATATATTTTAGCTTGTGTATATAGGTATATATAAAACTTGTGAACTAGTTTTAAGTATTTATTTTTAACATTTTTTGAATCGCAGTTTAATAGAATCTAATTTATATTCTGATAATTTATAAATTTCTGTTTCCTCATGTTTGTTTAATTAGTACACTGTAGTATACCTTGGTGTAACATCAATGTTGTTGCTTATTGTACAGAATACATGCTAATTTTATACGATTATGAGTTGTTGTTTTCTTTACCTAACCTTACTTTGCGATTCGCTTCAATATAGTGTCATATTGGAGTTAAATTAAATATTGAAAATATCGAATCGTTGATTTTATCTTTTGATTTGCATTTTTGGAGTTAAGATAAACATGTTACAATATATCATATTTTAAAATAGCTTTTAGGAGACTTTGTTAACATTTTTTCAAGTTTCATTAAAACGTGTAGTTTATTCTATTGAAAATGGTTGCACGAACAAAAATATGACTCGGATGAAAAGTTAATATTTTCAAGCATTCGCTTGTACCATTAGACCTCCACATTTTAAGGAAGGGATAACTTTGAAATGTTAAATAGGAACCACCCATTTTTATTTCAAATTCGGATTCTACGATAAAAAATACGTAGGTTTAATCTGAAACTTTTTTTATCATTATAGATGGCGCTGGAATCGGCGAAAATGTGTTTTTTAGTCTGTTAACATGGTACATACTTTTTTTTAAATACCCATACATGAAATTGAATACCAATCATTTTCAAAATATAGTGGGGAGGGTGAGTTTCCGAAAGAATAAAATCTAATATTCTAATTTTTTTTAAATCTCTTCTACATATTTCAATAACTTTTTTTGAAAAAACATAAAGTTTTTGTATAAAATTTTAAAAATTAGCGGTTTGTTACAATTGAGCAACTTCATAAAATGTTTGAATTTCTGAAAATAAGTATAAGAAGATTGTATTAAATTTTGGTTAAATGTGTAGATTTAGAACGTAAATGAATGTTCCTAGGACCAGGTAAAAATAATAATAATAATAATAATAATAATAATAATATGGCCGTTTATAATTTGGAAAAAATACAAATCAAAGAGATGTGAATGTTCATTTTGGTACTTTTTAAACTTCTGTAATTTTACTTAACTTGTTGTTACACTTTACTAAAAATATTAGGCCTATCATAATCGCTTGTACAGATTTATTGATATTCAACCTTTTACTATGGCACCTGTGTTTAAATTTTCCTTTTTAATTGATTATTTCCAAAACGTTATTTTTCGGGAAATGAAGGCAAATGTTTTTAGAACATTTTTATATTCGGAGGCACCAGGTTTGTATAATGAATTATAAGTTTTATTACCATTTTTGGTCCGTTATAAGCCATATTTAATAAACTATATTCAATAACCAGTATCGACAATTAAATTTGTCATCATCAGATCACTCCAAATGCTTCAATACAATATAAAGATATCCTACATAACACCAAAATTTTCATTGACAAGAGTGTAAGCTTGCCATTCAATTTGAACCACGAATGGTAATTTCAATATACTTTTTGTTTAAGAGTCTTGTTTATATTTTGTGTATTTTTATATTTTTATTTTAACTAATCTGTTGATGTAAAATTTAATTGTCAAAACCTGTTATTGAATAGAATTATTTCAAATACAGATTGTGAAAGACCATTCTTTGTTTCTGCAGGCTTTGAAAAATTGAATATCTAGGTATATAAAAATGAATATTCTGATTCTCTTTTAATATCTCTTCTACCGATTTTAATCAAATTGGTTTTCATGGCAAAAAAACGAAGTTTTTATCGAAAACTCTAAAAAATAGCGGTTCGTCATATCGTCAACCTCATAAAATGTTTGAATTCAAACGAATGAATAGAAATGTAGAGTTATGTAGACTTTGATTTTATGTAGGGTTCAGTATGTGGGAAAGTTATTATAAAGCTTACACTTTTTTTTGTCTTATGTACACCTAATATTGCATACTCATATTTATAGCACACAAGTAATGAATTGGACCTGTTTGTTTCAACATGTGCAATACGGATTAAGCAAAGATCTGAAGCTAATGTACACTTAAGGTAAACAGCTGATATGGGCTATGTGGACAGCTAATGGCAAGACAACAAAGCCAGAGTTGACTCTTGGTGAATCAAGGGACCTGATTAGTTTCGTAAACCCTCCGAGCCACACACAAACATAACATAACCTTACTAGACCAGCACAAATATTTAAACACAGAGGGTGTGCTAATTTTTGATATTGAAGAAAGCATACAAATATTTTTTATATTAATAAAAGTAAGAGATCAACAACGAAAAAACTAAAATTTACCCTTAAAATAAAAACTTCAGTAAAATTTATCATATAATTTATCCAAATGAAACAAATAAAAAAAAAAGAAATTAAAAGGCCAAACGAAACATCTTTGAGATAATTCTATAACATACAAGATGATTCAGTTACAATTGACTTAAAAGTACATTTATTATATTTTATTTAAGAAAATATTTTTAAAGAAACATTTATTGACAATTTTTACAAACTTATATATATATATATATATATATATATATATATATATATCATCTGTTAATTCGGAGCCTTATCAAAGAGATTTTTTTAACTACATAAAGAACATTCCCCTGTAAGAAAAACAGGTTGATCATGGTACTTATACAGATCGATCACATAATAAAGTCAGATCTTTTAAATGTAATACCCAAAAGTTGGTTTCTTGAGTATTTTAATATATTTTAAATTGTATTGGTAGATCAAGGTAATTTAACCAATAGTATTAATTTGTTTAAATAGTTGCTACACAGGTTTTCTGAACCTCATAATAATTAACTTAACATTAATAAACTGCTAAGAGCTTTACAAAATAATCGAACCTGTCAAAACCTGCACATACAAGAGATTTAACAAGTACATAAACAGTGCACGGATAAAATGAAATGAATAGTGCACGATTTTGTCGTATTATAGAAATGAATAAGAACTTGTGGTTTAGTTCTTATTTTTAATAAGGGGTTTTTTGTTAGAACCCCTTTTCACGACCGGTTCTCAAATCAGTTCTTACAATTTTTATCAAACTTAAACCTCTAATAAGTATTACAATTAAAAAGATTTTTAATGGTATTATGATGGATTGAGCACTGCATTTATGACAGACATATATCCAATAAATATTGTGCATATCACAACTTCACTTTGAAGTCAGCTAGGTCCTGAGGCATTTAAACATCAAGATTAGTTAAAAAACAAAGAATATATTTTTGACGATTACCTAACTTAACCTAATACTTCGTATCCTGGGTAAAAACAAAATTAATAGGTAAAGACTTTTTTTCAAAAAAGCCTGTATTTAAAATAGTCATTTTGAACTGTACCAATATACGAATTAGAATATAAGTGTAATGATCATCCAAAGTTTATTTTTATAAAAACAATATTAAATTGACCTTAAAGGGGTAATTTAATCCTTACTTCCATCAAGAATGACATTTAAAGAATTATTTAATCCTTGTAGCCTTCCATGGATAATTAACAAACTTGTGTTAAAGATAAGTTAAAGATAAACTTAAATCTAAACTCAATCTTGCTATAAAATTCGGCATTTATTAGTCTATTTTTTAGAATAAACAGAAGATAGTAAATATAATTCTACCGGATGGATATATTTTTAAAAGTAGGACTAACTTAATTTAAATTAATATTAATAGCATAATCAGTATCCTAACAGACATATTAGTACTGGAATTTCTTTTCCGACCTTTTGTCTTTGTATATTTTAATAACACAAGAAATTTTAAAAGGTTTCATTCGATAACATTTTATGAGAAAAATAAACTACCTATACTGGAAATATTGATATAAAAAATTATTATAATAATCTATAATTCTGCAAATATAGTTGTGTTGAGTTTACTATTCTTAATTGACGTGATTTGGAGTACATCTATTTTGAAAAACTACATTTGTATCGAAATTTTCCTTTGGGTTGTTTTTCCACTTATAAAAACTACTTTGGTACCCCTATAAAACACACAAGTACAGACATGTGACATGTGAGGACGTAAGTAGTTTTTGAAGATGGAGGTAATCCGAAACGCGACAACCATCCATATAAAGTAACAAGGCTAGAAACGGCTGAAAATTGTATTTGACATGCAGGTGAGAACTATTCAATGGCTGGTATATTTCCAGTGCCTACATACATACTTGTTGGTATGTAAGCAGTGTAAAGTAAGTCATTTGATAGGTTAAAATCGAAATTAATGTTTTAGCGGATTGAGGACCACTGAAAAAAGTGGTTTGGAAGAATATTTGTCTCTCGTATGTGCTCCAAAGTACGTGAAAAATTAACCTTTTTGTTTGATCTTCACTTTTATATCAGAAAATGAAAGTGATATTCGACATGCAGTCTGCAAGACAAGTAAGAACATTAGCGACCACAGGAAAGCGCCTGAAATATGTTGTAGGGGACTAAAGCGCTCTCATATGGAACCAGATAGAAAAATCTAATGAAAATGTCGAAACATCATTTTTCAGTTTAAAAACGGAGGTTTTAAAATTTTTACGATTACGTTACACTTAATTTATTTGGAAAATAATAAAGTTTTGTCAGCTACATTCTACACTATTTAACGCTTCTTGTTATTTCAGGAAAAGAACAGCTGTTTCGTACACGTGACATCTCAGGCGAATATTTCCACATTAATCATATCACTGTCAGAGATGTTTAGCTAACCCAGTTTGCACTTAGACGGCACTCTCTTCTGTTTGTTTGCTTTTATAGACAGTGGTTCAGCGCTTGTAAACACGTTGGCGGATGTTTGAAATACTTCTTATTTTTTTCCAAATTAATAGACTAGTGCATATTGATTTATTACTTTTACAGAAGTTGGAACAAATTCAAAAGGCAGATTTTGAGGATTTTTAAATAAACAGTGCTCTAACTCTGTCACACAACCGTACACAAAACCAAATAACAATAAAAAACAAGTTAATGGCGACATTATGGTACTCACCCAGCCCCAACATACAATGTAATAAGCAATTAATTACCTAGCTTCCGCAGCTTCCAGTCCTGTCTTTTTTTTACTTTACAATTGTTTCGCTTCTTCCTTCGCGCATTATCAAACGTTAATATTTCTCGCATTTGATGTGCTTCTGTATGTATAACATTCACAAAACAACACCACCTGAAAAAATCACAACAATAAGACAAAGACCTCGAAATTTGTAGAAAATGTAAATGTTACAGGCAACTGTTACACGGGTTGTGACAATAATTCACAGAATTTGCATAAATGTTTTAAAGGAACAAGTACGAACTTTTTAGGAGAATAGAAAATTTATAAACACAAAAATAGACCCTTATGCGTTATAGTAATAATAATAGCATGCGATATATAATAGTAATATTACTCGCAAACAGTAATTTTCTTTTTTCTTGCAGCGTATTACATTAATTAAAATTAAAAATATTCGAATTTTATCAAATAAATTTAACAAATTTTTAATTTTAACTTATGTCAACTCCCTTATAAATTTCGAGCATTATTGTTATTTAGTTTGTACATATTAAGAAATGATTCTAAATAAATTTATTTACATTATGATAGCAATTTCAAAATATATAAAAACTCTTTAATTTATAATGATTGCAAATTACTTTTTATTTCAGTATGTTTTGTTCATTAAATACATGTGCACAGTTGATTAGTGATTATTTCATATCCAAGGGATTTTCACCTGTTCTAATGAAATGAAAAACCTTATATCGAGAGAAAGCAAATTACGATTGCGTGAGAGTTACTCCAACACGCAGCCTTGGCAGGGAACAACTGTTCTTAACTCTTCACCGAGGAGATATTAAGCCATTATCTGCAGCTGTTGTGTGGAAGAAAAAAGTTGCCCACTTTTTTAAGATAACCGATTTGTAGACACCATTAACTCTGATTTTAATATTAAAGGGTGAAAAAAAACCATATGCGCAAAGAATTACTTATCTTAGTACAGATTACTAAAATAGCACAAAGTTGGAGTTATAAAAATGGGTAAATTAAAATTATTCAAGCCGATTTTAGCGAAATCAAAAAATAGTGTTTTATATTATGGCTCGTAGAAAGTAGTATAAACTCACGGTTTCATTTTCAAGATCCCCACTGTAACAGAAATAAATTCTCAAGGTGCTAACTTTAGTGAGTACGAGCTTGGCAATCCCTTTCATGTAGTCTAGAGTTAACTCAATTTTTTTCACCTTTGCCGAATTGACCAACTCTTGTTCTTTTCCGACTCTGACACTATTATAGTAATCGATGGGTAGTGGTGTTTAGTTACCTTCTTTTCTTCCATTTTTATAATGCTACGATGATCTAGAGGTTTTTTGTCTAAAAAAGAAAAAAATTACCTTTGTTTTTTAAAGGTGAAAAATTTCTCGATCATCATCACGTTAAAAATAGTGGAAGAAAAGAAAAGAAAAGAACAGAAAAGAAAAGAAATTGACGCCATTTTGAAAAAAAAGTGGTAAAAATATATTATATTCCCCTACGCATCCTTACCACAAATTTTATAGGAACAGGTGCAAGTGTTTTACTATATTATTTAAAGAATGGTTACAACATTTCTAAATGACGTTTGAAAAGGATTTAACTGTAGTCCTTTCACATTTAGTAACTCCTTGAATTTGTCTTAGTTCATTTTGTGTAAGTGGCAATCTGCATAAGTCAATACCAAAGGTCGAATTCGGCAAACGAGCTGATACACACAAAAACAGCAAAATAAATTCGAATCATATGATGCTAGTTAAAGGCCGAGTATTTAATAACTTCTATATAAAAACTTTGGCTGGTGCAACAGTTATTTGAAAATCAAGTCCAAATGACACAGAAAGGATCTAGATAGTATTTTTTACTTGGCCAATATACAAAGTATTTCAGGAAACTTAAAAAGTGATTTTTGACAATTCGTCCGTCTGTCGTTGTTGTCGTCAGTACGTCAGCACGATTAAAATAAGATAGGGACATGAAATTTGGTGTGAGGGACCATTTAGAACCCTTTTGAAATTCAGAAAAAAACAGAATTAAAAATATCAAAATGGTGGCAATTTAAAACGGGTTTTGCTCAAATCTTGTGCATTTTAAAACTTATAACACACTAAATCAGATAAACATTTGCAGATTTAAATTCTGCGTTTAATGGTAACAAACCCCACTTCTCTGGGATGACAAAAAGCGAATTTATCGTCTAAAATCTAATTTCGAATCATGAAATCCCCCAAAAAATTGTGTTCGCATAGTTACAAAATCCAGGAAGGCCGATCGTAGCGAGTTGAAATCACTTTAATAAATAGGCTACACACCTATAAGGTCCGTTAGGGTCTAGCCGACGTTAGGAAACTAGGATAATATGAGGTTCAATAATTTAAAATAATTGTTCAATGGTTTTAAACAAACTTACCCTACTGGTTTTAAACAAACTTCCTCCATGATTATTACTTTCTCCATCTACCATTATTATTGTTTTTAATGTACTCGGCAAGAGAACATTTGAGAGCCTCCCATCAACCGTATCATTTACCTATATTGAACAACCGCCTAACCTGTTTCCTTTGGTTAGAGAGTGATAGAGTCTCCACCACTTGGCGTGACCCCTATCCACTCTCTCTATAAGAGGACAATTTTCATAAAAGGAGTCCACAACGATGTTAGTTAACCTTCTCGCCAGATCTTTCATTCTTGTATGTTACCGATCAATCTCCACAACATATCAAGGTAGATTTTGAGATTCTCCTCATAAGCCCCCTATCTGGTGTTCCTGAGATTCCGAAACGTATTAACTGATCTATTATCTACTATGCTCATCTGGCTCATACTATTTACTTACTGCATCGTGTGTACCATTAGTTTCAAGTCTTAAATCCAAAATCTCACTTCTAGTCTTAGTGACAAAGGTATGTGTATTTCTTCTATTAAAAATATAAAAATTAGATGCTACAATTTAAGAAAGTAAAGACTCACCTCTATTGTTCTTGTCACTGCTGCCCCACACTGTGTGATGTGTGTTGGCGTCTGCTGCCACCAGGAGTTCAAAATCCCCACACACGCAGTGCTCCACCACCTACTTGAAACTAACGGGCGGTGGATAGTCAGTTGGATTGTGTGGAAAAATAGGCGAAAGTGAAAATTAGCTTCCAATTTCTTGAGCCCACACGTAGGTCAGTGCTTACCACTGTAGTATCTCTGGATAGAAAGAAGATAAAACAAGTATTTCAAATATTAAATGTTGAGCTTGACTTATGAGAAAAATTATACAGTATAACAAACACACAGAACACAATTCTCACAAAAAATTGGCGTATTCAAAAAATACTTAGGCGTATTTTTTGTGAGAATTGTGTTCTGTGTGTTTGTTATACTGTACGTATTTCATAGTTATTCCCATTAAGTATACAAGTTTTAGGGTAATCAGTAGATTTATCATACACTAACTGTACGATTAAAATTGCTTGGAAGGTATCGTAAGATGAGGATTTATACCAAAGGAGTTTTGAAGTTTTAAAACCTGGCGTTAGTTGTAAATAGTTGTTTTAACGATTATTTCAGTTATGGTGAATCTGATTTGTTGTAATAACTTCAATTTGATTCCAAGTTTATTTTAATTTTAGGTTTAATTAATTGATTTCCATTATGAGATCTCCCTTAGATGAATGTTTTAAATTACTGACTACTCACGTAATTAGCTGTATTCCCGTTCGTAGCACTTTTAAGTTTCAGTTGACACACTCCTATCACTTTTCTTTATCGGTAATTATTGATTCAATTTCTGAATTTTCACTTAACACTTGTTTTTGTAAAGATTTTTATAACTTATCTTGCCTTTGAAATACACTCATTACTTTGTTTTTTGAACTCGTTTAAGTTTTTAATCTAACATATTTTATTTTGGAATAGCCTTGTTATTATGCCTGGTTTGTTTGATTATTGTCAACAGACTGACCGAGTTTCCAAGTGCCACTGTAACTTTATATTTACGCGGTTAATCATTTCAAATTAGCTTTGTATTTCATAGGTTGATATTCGCTTGCTTTGAATAACCATAATCTCTTACACGTGTGCTTATTGTCATTTGAAACTGTTCTGCATAGCTGTAACTTAGTCTGTATTAATGTTAAATTAATTTCTCTAATATAATAGATATCTCTCCAGATAGAACATACATGGGTCTAAAAATACAGTCATCAAGCATACTAAACTATTCCCCTTTAGATTATGTCTGTAAACAATGTGACCGTGGTGTAAACAATAACCAACAAACATGGAAGCTCTACTTATGTCTACATTGACTGTATGTAAGCAATATGGTGGACCACAGGTTTACATGCGTATCCTATCCTTTACAGAGATATCAATTATGAGCTGGTAAATCCATAATTAAAGGAGTATTCAAAGTATTTATTAAATGATTGTTTCTTTTAATGTTCATACTTAATTTAGTTTCATAATAATTTAGGTGTGTTAAAATTGATTTATTTATATTAGATAGAAGTCTTGTCTAGTTATTAATCATATTTCATACTCAAATTGAATAAGTTTTTATATAACATTTGTCTCTGGAGGGGGAGCGGTTGATTGATGTAAATTGTAATTGAAAAATATACATGGCAAATTATATTATCTTAAATGCGTTTGCCCAGTTTTGGTTCTTAGGAGAGTTTACTTCTCTATTGTCAATTTTAATGATGTTTTTTTTACTGAGGAGAAACTTATTTTGTTACAAACAACCCATCGCAATTTCGCAGAAAAAGTTGATGATGTACGTGTCACTCCTTCCTTGTCTTTATTTAAAAATTCAATCTAGATTAATTCCTTCCATGTGAACTTATGTACATACTCTTGACGCGTTTCGGAACTCTATTCCATCATCAGAAAATCGTTCTATGGAGGTCGTCTTCACATTAAGAAATTACAAACACAACACAACACACAACACAACACACAACACACAACACAACACACAACACAACACACAACAGGTAATAAGATCACATAGACGGACTTATTCTCGATTGAATTACTTATAAATTGCGACTTTAATGAAGATAACAATAAATATTAAAATTATTTTAAAGTTTAATATTTTCCTTCTGAGATAGAGAGTGACATTTTTCATTTGCCCGATGGGTATTCCCATGATAAATTTAGGACTTATCAGACGCAAACGGAAAGAAAGAAAGCTGAAATTGTGAAGGAAAATATAACTTAAACACACGCCAAAAGGAATTTGGAAATTTGTTTTCTTCAGTTCTCGGATACAAATAAGAGTATAAAAATTAACTTTTTTAAATTTAATACCAGATTTTGATGAAATTTAAAATGAAAATAAATCTATGTAAATTTAGTTCACACAAAACATTTTACAATGATCAAAAGCAAAATTAAGTCCAATATGACGGACTAAGTAGTATTTGATTTTAAGGCCGCCATTTTTTTGAAAGTTGAGTTTTTGAATAACGTAATTAACAATTAGTTTTAACTAAATAAGACATTCAAGATGATGTAACACATGTGTAATTTAAAAGTTTGGTTTATTTTTTAATTTCAAAATAAGAAAAAAAATTAAGTTTATTAACATACACTTTTATAAGTCATTTTAATTTCCAGTCAAGACAAAACTCATTGCAAAGTCTCTCTTCATCTTTGGTTTTAAAATTTCTGTATTTTCCATTATATTAAACGACTTTCTAAGACGAAATCAAGCCTCAAATGTGTCGAGAAATAAGTAATAAGACAATGCTAGAATTGGCAAAAAAAAATTGAATTTTCTTAATTTTTAAATTTGAAATTATACATTCATTTGATATTAACAATTCATATTTTGATGTAGGTGATGTATTTGATGAATGTAGATATTGCAGTTGTTTGATGTTTCATTGTAAGATTGGCAGAACGTCACTGTGTTGTCACAAAAATTTGAAATATTAAATTTCACGTTAAAACTGTTAATATTCTACTTGTAACCACTAGTAGTATTTAAATATGTGAGTGTCAGCTGTGCTACACACATTAAATCCCGTCCAAAAACATGTCTAAATATATTTATGCCAGCAAATTCTTTACCTTACGTCGCGAAATGTGTTATAACGACTGCATGATAATTAAGAAAATAATTTCAGATAATATTACTGAAACAACACACGTGTGTAAAATCTGCTCATCGAAGATAAATTTTTTTAAACGTTCTAAAATGGCTGAACATTCTCCACTCCCTACAATTTGTTGTAATATTTATAATACACTTAGAATAATCCTATACCTCTACTTAGCAGGGACACCCTAGCTTGTGTTGGTGAAAATTCTCTTCCTGTTTTTTCCATGTTTTGATTTTTTTCTTTCAGGGGGTGGGTTGGTTTTATGTCCTGCGCCCAGTTCAGTGGAACAGATTTATGAGCAAGCGGATGACCTACTCAGAGGGCGTACTTCCTCTCTGGCATCGCCACCCTAATTCATGGCCAACACACACGCAGTGACAACGTCCAGGAACTGGAGGCAGTAGTGTGGTTATTATTTTATGCTTATCTTTCATGACTCTATCAAAAAATTTTGTTTTCAAAAATAAAATAATTCACGATATATTAGTAAATTTTTAATATAAATTCTACATTTTTTATCTCTCTCAAGAAAACACCAACACTATGAAATGATCTCCGATCATAATTATTTAAAATTATTTAACACCATATTCTATTCACTGTATACAGGATGATTCAAAATTGCAGAGAAATATTACGGTAGCTGTTTCTAGCTAAAAGTAAGACTAACGTTTATATTAAAATAGGTTCATAAACACTTTGTTTTCCCTCTGTCTGACATTTTGTGTTTAACAAAAACAGTTTGAAAGTAGGTAAGATATGGTATTAACGTTATTTATTTAACCTGTTACCAGTATACTAGAAAATAAACATTTAATTTTGTACATTTCAAAACGGCAGACGATTAAAATGTTTATGTATTATCTGTTTTATTTTTATTTTTCGTACTTTTATGGGCAATGAATTATTATGAGTTATTATTATTAAAATTATGAAAATTTCCTAATGTTTTCATTTAGGCGAATTTTGGGTGTTCTATACAATTATCATGATATCGTGTTTTTAGTTTTTGTCGATAACTCGTTTATCCTTTGACCTATGGAAAACATTTTAAAAATTATTTTATTTTTTGTTGAGAGGGGAAAATATTTTGTTGGTTATTTATGTTTTGAAATGTTAATTGTTTCCAAAATGTTTGAAACTAAAAATGTTAAACCTCCGCCATTTTGAAAATGTCTTGCTATAAGCAACAGGTAAAAGGTTACGTAAATATTGGGAATACCAAACGTCACTCTTTATTCTTCATTCTTTATCTAATTCTAAAGATATTATATATTTTTTTAAAACATGAAATGAACGAAAATTGAAAAACGAAGAATTTCCAGACCTATTTGAATATACGTTTTTTTCTCTTATATTTAGCTCTAAAGCCGCTCCATAATTATTCCCCTGGAAATTTAAATCATCCTGTATAGCATATTGTGTACTTAACATACATTTCTGTTCGTAAATTTTCAAGGTCGTGTTATTTCGATTTTTATCAGTTTTTAGAAATAAGCTCAGTTTTATAAACCACTGGATATTTAGTTAATCATACAAATCGGCCAGACATTTTACAATAAAAGATTATTATTTTTAAAACGATGTTCAGAAATTATATTTACATGTAATTCTAAAATCATCATAGAATATCTCGTTTTGAGATAAATTTCGTTTTGCACGTAAATTTAAATTCTCCATGCAAAGATGACGCAACATAATTTCTACAATAGAATATTAAGAATTATATCTACAAAAATCGTTAACAAACATAACCTCAAATATTTACTACTTTTTAATAGAACATTCTTGATTTATGTATAAAAACTAATACACAACTTTTCTAGAATATAAACGAACTCCCGTTATCAAATGATAAACCGTTGCTTACGGTTCTTTGTGTAGTGCAGTCAGGTTGTCTGCTGGTTTTTTCTGATTACGTATATATTTAGTCTTATTATTTACTGCACATGTCTAGCAGTCATTTTTTTTCTTACGATTTGATGCACTGGTGCAGTATATTAATTTTCAATATGTATTTGTTAAATTATTGCAGAACCGATTTTATTAGTAATCTAATAATCGTAGATAAACATCATTATGTAAATGCCACTTTTGAACTCAGGTGTACTAAAAATGGACGTGTTCCCAAAAAACTTGACATCGATTATTTAAAAAATCACGTAACTTTTTCTATACGACGTATATGTAGAAAAGTAAAATATATCAAATTACTGCTACCAGGAAGCATGTAACAAATATTTAAAGTTGTGAATATTTTATTATTATTATTTTATTAATTATATTTTAATACCCTTCATATAACCAGTAAATTTATTTCCTTTTATTATATTTTGTATTTCATTATTACTATGTTGTGTCTACTTTTAAACTGTAAAACTATGTTACTAATATTTTTATTCTATTTGCCATTTTAATTTGCCATAGTTTACTTTAAGGTTCTTGTCCTTGGTGTGGGGTTGGCGAACCAATCGCTCGGAGGGCAACCAATGCAAACACCCTCCTCAGATCCCTACTCTTCATGTTGTTCTCAGATCGTTCCTGCTACATAGACGACTCCAGTCCAGGTGTATCTTTCTTGATCTATTCCGTCACCCCTTTTACCTCCCCCCTCTATTATATCTTCACCCCCAACTATTAAACAGTTTTCAGCCTACAACTAAAGTGTAATGGAATCCGTGCTGATGGGGTAACTGGCATAGTCCAAACGCTTCTCATAGAATTTAGCTTTACCTAAACAATAGAAGCTCTTTCTGGGTGGAACATGCTTTCCATATGTGCTCCTTTAGAAAATACGGAAATAGAAATGAAAAATAGCAAACTTGTCTCGTATATCACAACAATTCAACATTCTCATAAAATGGAACGTACCTCTATGATAACTATCAACATGGGGGAATCCTCCCCTCGTGATTTCCTCTACAACGCTTTGATAATATATATAATAGAGAAAGGGTGAACAGATCACTCAAGAGGCCACTCCTGATAGAAGAAGTGGGCCCTGATAGAACAACTCAAAAAGGACTCTGAAAAATTAAAGAAGGAATATCCCTAAGGGTATTCACTTAGAGGGTATTTCGAAAAGTCTGTGCTAACGAAAAACACGACCTGTAGATACGCTAAGGGGGGTGAGGAACCACTCGTCACCTGCGAATAAACTCCAATGCCGTAGCTATTAAAAGAGCAAGAACCTTAACTTACCTCTCTAAATCCCCTTCAAATGCAGTTTATGGTGGCTATGGGATTGAAAAGGATTATGTAACTCTTTCGGAATAGTGAAAGAGGAGCACAATAGATCTGTAAAGGTTCAGTGATGTGGTCGCCCCTATATACAATAGTACCTCTCTGTCCATTATGTAAGCTCTGCCTAAACGTATAACCCGATTTTGTTCAAATTTTTAAGTAAGCATATTTTGACAGTTAGTTAAGGCAAACAAATTATATATATTTTTTTTTTTTGTAAATCACAATTTTGTGTAAATCTAGGTAAAATTAAGATTACATTCATCAAAAAAAAAATTAACTCTGAAGGTTGTAACACATTTTTCGACCTCATGGACCCTTTAAAAACGTAAAGGTTGTTTCCCCCCCCCCCAAATACAATTTCGCATTTTATTTATTAAATACCATCAGTGAATGTGTCTGACACATACTCAGCGATATCACGTAAGGAAAGATTATCCTAAACGTTTTTTATCAAGCAATTAATTGCATTTAATTATAAAGGGTGGTATGTACGACATGCGCAATCATTGTAAAGGATTTATTGAACTCTTGTTTTCGTATAACCCTCACAGAAAAGTAATGTTAAAATGTTAGTACTACTGAATTAATTTGAATCAATGGTAAACTAAAAAATCTGTTAATAATTCATCTTACCAAATAAGAAATAAAACCGCGTTAAAATCGGATCTCTGATTCTTGAAGTATAACTTAACAAATAGAGAGAGAGAGAGAGAGAGAGAGAGAGAGAGAGAGAGAGAGAGAGAGAGAGAGAGAGAGAGAGAGAGAGAGAGAGAGAGAGAGAGAGAGAGAGAGAGAGAGAGAGAGAGAGAGAGAGAGAGAGAGAGAGAGAGAGTTGTTTTATATAGGTAGAGATAAGCTGAATGCATAAAATAATAAACAATTCTTTACACAGGAAATTATTACACCCAGCTTCACTTTTATAGTTACTGCTTAATTTTATTATTCAATAAAAAAAAAAAAATGACAAGTTCTCAGTGAATCGACGCGAGAAAGGATTCCCCTAAACTGTTTTATCAAGCAATAATTGCATTTAATTATATAGGGTGGTATGTGTGACATGCGCACTCACTGTGGAGGATTTATTGAACTCCAGATAGTGATGTATTGACCACACGAAGTTGTCCACGCTCACTTAGGTTATGTCACGCTACGTTTAACACTTTTCCGGTAGTTTTAACAAAGGAATACATTACAAGGTCTACAGAGTATCCTTTATTTGTTAATCTATCTTTTATTTTTTTTATTTTCACATTGTAGTATATAGACAATAATATGGTTGGTACAGGAATCGTGGATGTTGAATTTTATAAAGAAATATTCGTTCTGAAGCCTCATAAGTCCAAAAAAGAAGTTTTGAGCTCCAAAAGGAACTAGAGTAGCCTCAGACTAGGAGTGTGTCCGCCCTTCTACTTGCTTCCCTACCTGACTTAATGGTACAACCAATTCGAAGAAAACTAGATACACAAATTAATGCTTAGCTTAAAGTTACAACTTCGTGACAGACTGCATCTAGCTTATCTTATGATTTTGTCTACTTGCAAACAATATTTATTTATAAAAAGTTATAAAAACTAATAACCAACAAAGTATAAAGTTTGGCACGACATTTTCTGAACACTCTCTGAGAAATAGTCAAGCTTAGACCTTGAATGAATGAGATCGTTTTACAATAACAAATATTACATTTTTTTTTGTTTATTTAGTAAATTTTTTACTATTAAAAGTTTTTAAATAACCATTACAAAAGATTAATAGTAGGTTAAGCGCTTACACAGAGGAATTTGAAGTCTATATTTTTTTTTATTGGGGTTGTGCCGCTGAAAGCCCACGCAACAAACAAAGTGTGGAGGCCCTTCTTTTCCTCTCCACCCCAGACACATTCCCACTTCGAGGATAATCTACCGATTATAATAACATTATCTATGTGGGCATATTTCGGCATTACTAAATACTTCAAAATAGCTTAAATTTTTGGATTATCTGCCGTAAGACCAAAACAGTAATGCAAATATGTCTACGATTAATTTTAATTATTAGATCTAAAAGTTTGGGTTCGTTTTTATTTGGTTTTAGAGATAGGTGAGTGAGAAAGTTTGTACAATGTTTTCGCACAGTTTATTTAAATCTACCAGAATATACTAACGAAGTAATTTAAGTTCATGTTTAACAATATTCTTATAGGATTCAAATCCAACATGGAACCAGTGTAAACCGGTTCTAAACAAGTGTATCTACAAAACGTCACGTGCCTAATCAACTCCCCCCCCCCATCGGTCTATAGAACCAGAACTAGAATGCAAATCCATCCAACAGTACATACTAAACATATTGCACTCAACCCAGCTATTATCTATAGCCCGTAGCTATATATTAGTCACCACCTCATCCCCTATTTACATCCTCGTTAGAGAGCTCCCCACGCGGAGCTCCGCGGGAGATTTTGATGACCACGCCTTCTTCTTTGTCGTCATCCCGGCACGCACGTGTCGGACACATGCAGCAATTATGAAGGCATTGATTGCGGTTCAGACGTTGCTTGTTATCAACTGTCATCTGATCAAGATTGTTTTATCAGAACAGCTGATTCAATGGAGAAGTCAGCTGTCTGAATGTATGAATAAGTACGACGCTATTGTTAAAGTCTGTCGTCCATGTGTTAAGCCATTTTTATTGCAATAGAGGGAAATCAGTAGAATATCTTTGTTTGTAACACGTGTGATTTTTATAAATCATAATCTAAGGATTAGAGATATTAACTGCATGAGACATACGTTGGAGGATCAAACTGTTTACTTTGAGCGATAATAGAAGGTTATTTAGTTACATTTTATCCGCTTAAACACAATTATTGAAATACAATGCAAGAAGTAGAAACTTCAATGCAAGGTGATCTAAATTCGATGAGATGGTTTAGTAAACATTACATGATCTTAAATACAGATATGTTGGGTTAAGTAAACTTTAATTTGAGAAGAGAGTCTAAATTTAAAGACACGTGTTACACAAAGATATGAGTTGTCTAATAGGATATTCGGTTTGGTTTACATGCATTGCTGTAGAGGAAAAGTCTTCGTGTAAATATTCTGTAGTGATATTAAATGGAGGTGTACAAAAATGTCCATCAATACTTTAAAATCTAGGTTAAACAACATCTTATGTTTGTTTTGTTTTTTTTACTTAAAAGATATCGTCCCTAGAAACATTTTTCTTAAACTTCTTTTCTCCATCTTTTGGGTAAAAAAAATCTCTCTTGACTAACTATTGTTCTTTTCCAACTCTGACAGTATTAGAATATTCGAGAGCTAGGAGTCTTTAATTTATATTATTTTCTTTCTTTTTTTTATAAGGTGATGGCCGGAAGATTTTCGTCTTCGAGTAGCAAAAACAAACAATAAATAAAGTCAGTTGATTACCTCTGAGGATGGGTTTGCCAACTCCACACCAAGGACAAATACCATAAAGTGAATTAGGACAATTTAAAAAGGTAAATATAATAAAATTAGTAGTAACACAGTGTTACAATATAAAATAATACACAACATAGAATAATAATAGCATATAAAATAAAATAAAAATAATAAATTAACTGGTTAAATGAAGCATATTAATAAATTGATTATTATAATAAGAGCTTTAAATAGTTTTTTTTTTAATCTTCCTGTAGCAATGATTTGATAATAATTTCTGTAATTAGAGGTAATTTCCTGTAGCGTTTACTATCCTACATATACATTGTATAGAGAAAGCTATGTGATTGTTCAAATAATCGTCGAGTTTTTTGGACACCTGAGTTCAAAAAGTGGTTTTGTGAATAATGTCTGTCTTTCGGCTGTCTTAAGTGCAGTGTTCTGGAGCGCAGAACCGATTTACATCAAATTTGGTAAGTGTATTTTGGCAAAATCTCGAAATTAAAAAAATAATTAATTTTCGTTAGCAGTTATAATAACAAAACAAAAAAATACGATTTATTCAAAACGAACTCTACCGATATCGTTCGAATTTTAGAGAAATTTGCAGATTATTGACCCAAATCCGCGTGCAAAACTACAAATAAAATAATATTGCAGTACAGGAAATATGTTACTTACTCGTAACAGTCATGTTATTTAAATGATAAATTAATTTAATACATAATTTTCAGCATATCTGCAGGTACCACTGTTTATTTTAACATCTCAGTCATTAAAATCAGCTTTATAGTAAATAAATACGCGTCTGTCGCAGAAATTCCTTAGATAATATAATTAACCTTGATATCTGTCATTATAAAAATGGATTCAATCAAATACGATTTATATTTAAAAGGACTTTACTGCAGAACAAACAAGCTTCGTTTACTTTATATAAAAATATTATTTTATTAGTCTTGATTCTTGCCCCTTCAATTAGCTACCGTTCTCTATAAAGGTCTAAGTAGATATATTTGTGTGTGCTAATAGAACCTAATAATGATGATTAAGTTGTCGAAACGTCGTCTATTGACATGTTTTACAGTTGTGGAAACTGGTATTTTCCATAGGTTATTTATTAAGAATTTAAAATTTTATCTCAATGTTTAATGTTTACATAAGATTTTGTAAAGAATCGGCACGAAAGTTTGCTTCCTTCAAAATAAATCCTTTCCAAGCCAGATGTAGATAATGGATTAGGCCTAATATCTCCTCGCCGCGTAAATTAGAACAGCTGTTTCTTGTAAAGAGTGCCGCGAGAAGACTGCGTTGTTAAACAGATCTCACATACTACGTCATATACTTCATTTATCGTTTCTTCTAACTCTTGCAAAATATACAACACAAGAGGAAATCGTCAATGAATATCAAACCTTTTGAAAGTGCTATTGAAACCTTAATATATAAATTATTTATATGTAATAATTATGAGAAAATAATTCAAATTTTCCGAACAAAGCCAATGTAAAAAATAATAAAAAACATACTATTATGAGCACAGGGTTCCTATTGCCTGTGAAGAATGCTCACCTTCCATGAGAAAAAGGTGTATGGTTGCAATTAACGATAACAACTTAATAATTGATATATCGCCTTTGTGTGTTTTTGTGTTGTTTAAATTGTAGTTTTGCATTGATAATTGATTAAATTTGTACAGTAAAGTTCTCAACCTATGATATTAAAGTTTTAAATTATAACATTATTTCATTAATAATAAAATTAATTGATTAAAAATTTGTCCTTTTAATTAATTAATTATTTAAAGAAAATAATACTCCAACTTGATTTTGTAAGCCTAATAAATCAGATATGGAAACACACTGTTATACCGTACAGGATGATCAGTTTAAAAGTGGCCCAGGTCTAATAATGTTATTAAATTGGTTATATCTCTATTTTCAATGATTTAAATCATTTCGGCCATTGTTGTACACTATTTTATGTTGGCTAGCCTGGATCAGCTGATTTTAATTGATTACTTCAGCTGATTAATGTAATTGTTGTTATTCGATTTCAGAACATATTTTTGCTCAGTTTTCGTCTCATTAATCGTCTGCATTTAAAAACACCGCACAAGAACGGATGTTTATTGTCGAAAACTTTAATAAATATGGTTCTTACAAACAGTGAAAAGAAGTATTTCTTATAAAATTTGCTAAAGAATCTTAAGTGAGAAGTGTTATTTAGAAAAATATTAAGGAGTTTCGGTAAACTGGGTTAGTAACTGACCAAAAACTTGAATTTAACTAATCTGTTTTAAGAAAACAAAAGTTACAAGACATTGAAGTTGCTATTAGCAATGACTACATAAATACTATAAGACACGACATAGGATAGGGAAATAGTCTACGCTTTACGGGTGCTGTTCGTCACAAGTTTGACACACAGCTATCAGAAAGCGCTAGCAGCAGGTGCTTGACTGTACGCATCCCACTTGGTTGAGACTGTACAACTGTTGACCTCTCTCTCACAAACCTTCTCACTTATTTCCGTCAGCATAGTCAGTGTTGTCAGTTCGTGCGCTGAGATAAGCGATTCTCGACCTTCCCTCACATCTCTGGTCCCATATGTGAACATCTATGCGTTTTCTCTTACCCGCCTGAAACATTGTTTGACCGTAGAGCCACCTAGCGCCAGTCACATCAACTTCAGATTCTCTAGCAGAGCGACCTAGCGGGTATTGGACAACTCAAGAATAAGCGTAGAATATTTAACATGGCCATGTCGTGTCTTATAGTATTTATGTAGTCATTGCTATGAGTAGATCTCCGTGAATTTCCTAAGGATTTTGGCAACCGAGATCTCCTGATATGCCTAATTGATATTATTTCTTATCGGGAATCATTTTAAAAATCAAGTATTCAAGAGTTATCCACACACTTCATTTAAAGCAGCTGAAAATAAATATCAACAGTGTTATTACAGAGATCAGTGAAGTAATTGTATGAAAAGTTTCCAGAAGGATAGTGAAGCGTGTTTACAATTTTAAAGATGTTAACTAGCATCATTTTGAGCATTAATTATAAGTTTTGATGAATAAAATCTTCAATGAAATCTGTTCTTTATTTTAAATACATTTTATTACCCGGGCCTCTTTCAAGCTGATAACTCTGTGTGTAGGGTATTTCCGAAGTTTATTTACAAACTTTGGGTTGTTGTTACTTGGGTAAAAAGAAGTTAAACAGTTAATACAACCAAGGATCTAACTCGTTTCGTTTTCCGCCTTTTATTCTGTAGGTGTTTGTCACAAAAGTATTTGTTTTAATAAAACGGTATGTTAAGTTTTATTATTGAAATGCTACTACTTTCAAAATGGCTGCGATTCGACGTTTTTAAATTGTAATAACTCTTAAACTAGACATTTTACAAAATATACAAGAACAATTTTTTAAAATCCATAGTTGCTTTTCATTTTAAACCGAGTAAAAATAATCGATACTTCGAATTTGATGTCCGGTGTTGCATGGGCTATGTTCTTGTCCTGCAAAGTGTTTAGTTTAAAATTTACAATGAAAAAAACAGCTGGTTTCATTGTTGATAGATTAACAGGTCAGATTGGTCAGCTGGTCAATTATTTATAATAATAACAACTGATTTATTGAATTTCTACATACAAAAAAAAGTAAACAACAACTTCATTTATTCATTCCGTTAGCCTATTCTGACGAAGAAAAGAACACGGCCAGACAAGAAATTCTAAATCTCGTTTATTTTTCACCAAATTTTAAAATCAAAAGCAACTATGGATTTGTCATAAACGTTACTAATAAAAGTTAATCCTGTAATTCGTTAGAGTTATTTCAGTTTAAAAGCTTTGAATGTTCATCACTTTGAAACGAGTTACAGTAATAGAACTTTACATACAAATAATTGAAATTAACAATAGCGACGATTCACACAAATTTGGTTTAATTCTGTAGAGATCTTATAAAAAATAAAACATTTTTTAACACATACGAACGAACAAACGGAGTTCGAAAGAAGATAGACCCAAGTTGTAATAAGTTTTAGGTTTCATTTTACCCAAGGCACAAAATCCTGAAGTTTGTAAGGATGATTCGGAAACACTCTGTAATTAATAATTATTTAAGCCAAACATTCAAAATACAGTTACAATAAAAATAAAGTACATTAAAAACAAAGCAATAATATTTAATAATTTCACCAGAATTACAAACTTAGTTTCCCATTACTGGTTCACTTTACTCTCGCTTTTCCAATTATACAGTTAAGTTGAATTAAGCCACTAATATTTGAACAGGGCCAGACTTTAAAGTGCCAAGTTATTTGGGACCGTAAGCCATTTCTGATGAGTTTTGTCCAAGCTCCACTTCCATTCTCTAATATTAATAATGTTGGCCAAAATATTCCTTGTTGATCTTGCTAAGCTGTTCTGCTAACAGCACGAAATGAATGTTGTTAAATATCTGCTGAAATTGCGGTTTAGTGAATTCATACGAAACTGAAATCATCTAGGACTTGAAGTTCAACTCTGCTTTAGTTAATAATATATTATCCTCTAATGGTTAAGTAGAATATACGAGTATGTAGCCTATATTTCGTAATAACAGACTATAAAATAATTTGCTCAGTTCAAAGTAAAAAAAAAAAAAAAAAAAAAAAAAAAAAAAAAAAAACAGTAATCATTAATTATTTCAAAATAATTTTATGTAATTCCATTTATTTACGACATAGTACTGGGTGTTTCAAAATGAATAACGGGGTTTTAACGCCTTATAATTTATAATTAGTTCAACGCGACTCCCCTAAGTTGAATGTTTTTTGTGCTATATCCCGGCGGAAAGTTTATGGGCCTTTCTTTTTTGGCGAAGCAACTGTAACTGGTACTTCTTATCTTGATACTCTACAGTTATGGCTCTTCCCTCAGTTGAAAGTTGATGAACAAGAGAACTTTATTTTCTAGCAAGATGGTGTGCCGCCTCACTGGCACAACGAAGTACGCGATTGGTTGAACGTTACTGTACCCAACCGCTGGATTGGCCACAACTGGCCCAATGACAGAGTTTGTTTCGCATAGCCTCCACGGTCACCCGGGGGTTCATAAAGGATCGTGTGTATGTGACTCCACTACCAACTGACTTTCCCGAATTAAGAAACAGGATTGAAGCAGCTGTTACAACAATTACTCAAGAAACACTAATCAAAGTTTGGGAAGAACTCGCATATCCTCTTGACGTATGCCGTGTGACGAATGGTGCTCACATTGAACACTTCTAGGCTTTTCTGTAAAACTCTTTGAGTTGCTTTTTCATTTGATGTGTCACTTATAGCGGTAAGTTTAATGTAATAAAAGTTATAAAACGTTAAAACCCCGCTATTCATTTTGAAACACCCGGTATAATATAAAATGAGCGACTAATTGAGAAGTCTATAAAGAAATGCATACAGGATAGAAAATAAAAGTACACCTTATTTAATTGAGATAGCTAAACGCGGGTTGCTATAAGCCTACGTTTTTTAAATTTAGGAGTTCAGTAGGTAGAAGGGCAGGAAGGGAACTACAAGAAGGGGAACTAAAACAGCGTCGGTTAACTTGATATTGTTATTATTAGGTAATTAACTCTGGTAAGATTGAACTACCTAAATAAATCCTAATTTTTGTTTATCATCTCATTAGGAGTTTAAGACCTTAGTGAGACGAGACAATGTTCTTTTTAACGTAATTGTATTAACATAGTTAAAAAAATTTAAATAATTGTTTTTTGTTGTCATGTTATTATTAATTTTCATACAATTTTTATTTAATATAATTTCTGAATCTAAAAGCAAATTTCCACCTCTTTCGTTTTCTCTGCTAACGTATTCTCTAAAGAAAGAGTTACTTTTGCAAGCTTCTCTTGATGACTTCATTTAATAATCTTCTAAACATTGACATTCAGTTCCTTATTTTCGACCTCGAGGTTAATAATCAGTTATCAACTTTTAAGGAAATATAAAGCCACAAACTACGCCCTAGTGTTGTCTCTTTTGTAACAACTCTCAATTTAGGTTTCTTCTAGGGTTTGACGAATAACGTAAACAAAGCCCATTGAGATGGCCATCATCGAAATTTATTATTAACTTAAAGTATTATAGTGTGTCAGAATATCCTCTTTATCTCAACACTTTTTAAATGGCATCGATTTTTTTAAGGCGGGATGTCCCGAGAGAGTCAAAGGAAAGGACTCGATTATAAATATCTAATATTGGCAGCTCCTAGTAGTATTGTGAACAATCTATATTGAACTAATCGTAAACTGCTAGCTTTTGAGAACAGAGTTTTCTGATTATCAGAACTGTTATGAGAGATTAGGTGGATTTCGATGACAGGTATGTCTTGCAGTTACAGATGAGATTAATACCACTCATGAGGTAGCCTTTGTTTGTTATAGCATCTTTCGACTATGATAAACATCAGAACACCAGCTCATCGAATATAAATATTTCGATTGGGAAAAGATTTGACAAAAGGAGAGAAAACTCTTCGAATCATCTTTGTCAGGAAGATCCTGACGTTTATGTTGCTTGCGTGTCTTCCTGGAGACGTCTAGGCTCAACTATTTCCACTTAGCGGCTTAATAAGCCTTTGTGGCTAATGACAATCTCCAAATATACGTTCATATCCGGAGGATATAAGAACAATATGTTTAATAGTTTATAGTTTGGCAGCTTACACAACTCAAAATTCGACTTTTTTAATATCGTTCGGAAGCAGATATTTTGGGACGTTGGTGAGTAATAAATTTTGTTTGGGTTCTTAGGGGCTACATATTTACAAAAATGTTATCCAAATCGTTTTTTAATTTAAAGAAAATAATGAATTTTGTTATAAGAGCTTCACCTCTATATTTTAAGCTTGATGGTTTTATGTTTTGTGTAGCCTATAGGTGAGAAAAATTCATACAGCATTTTATATATACACAAAGTTTATTTATTAGCAGCCAATATTGTTTGTTTTTACATATTCTCCGTAGACAATAATTCAGTTCAACTCCCGCTAGAATGCGTTCCACACGACCACCTGCTCCTTGTTTATAGTCCACCAGTGATTTAATTAAATCCAAAACAGTTTGGTAAACTTTCCCCCACGAAAAAACAACAGTAGGTTTAATTTAATCGTACGACTCACCGATGTACGGATCCACCCAAAATTTAAATAACAAAGTTTAGGCAGCAGAACGCTTATGGTACGGAATTGATTTTCCGAATGGTGTAGAACAAGTTCTGTGAGAGGTGGGGAGGTTTTTTTTTTAATATTCATTAAACGACAAAAGGGCGGAAGTGTTGCTGCTGATAAATGGTGTTTTATTGACGGGCGTTGTTTAGTTTAACCCTCTACCTCTTTCGACAAGGTAAGAGTAGGTGATAACTCACATTCTGTAGTTCGCCTTTATGAGGGAATAAATAGAATTTAAAGAAATTGTTGTATCAGTATCTGAACAATTTTACCATATTGAAAATACCCAAAGCTACTCAAGGTTGAGCTGAAGTTTATTTAATGATATACAGGATAATTGACGCTTAGTGTCAAAAAATGTTCTTTTGTAAAAGTACACACAATGGAAAGTAGAAACTGAATTTTGATAATATTTTCTTAATTTTCCTTAGAACTATTAATTTTTTTTTCAAATATATCATGACTTATCAATGAAAGGTTCAATTTTCTTAATTTTGCTGCCAACAGTTGTTACTCTTGTTATTATTTCCTGAAAGTGCATACGATTTTAAGAAAAATTCAACTATTTTAATTTTGAAAATTAGTAATGTCAGTATATTTATTTAGTTTCATGCAAAAAAAATTGATTGGTATTTTTGAAAAATATTCAAAATAATATTGTCGGTTTGTTGTGAAAAAGGCATAACAATTGTGAAATTATATAAAAAAAAAATCCAATAATATTTCAAGTGAAAAATATACGACCTAGACTGGGAATCGAACCTAGGACCTTTGGCTAAAAGTTAAGCCAAAGGTCCTAGGTTCGATTCCCAGTCTAGGTCGTATATTTTTCACTTGAAATATTATTGTATATTCAATACTTGCTAGTAAAAATGTGTAAGCGGAAAATCAAATAATTAAAAAATCTAAAAAATATTCCTTTTAATAAACATTCATTTGATGTAAAACACTTTAGTTTTTCTTTTTTTAATTGTAAGAGAAAACCACCTTATAGTTTTTGTAACTAACTGTTTTAACACTGAATTTAGCATACCACTGTACTCATAATAAGAAAAATATTAAAGGCAATTTAAAATTTGAGAGAGCGTGTTATCTTTAATTATTTACAAAAGGATATCAACAAACAGAAAAAATTCATATTTGTAACATGCTTATCATTCACGTCATATCTTTATCCTATCAATTGTTGTAGAATCCAGATTAGCGGAGTTCTCCTCAAAATAGTTTAAACACAATTTTAACTCAGTTTCCTTTTAAATTTAAAGAATAAACTGAAGTGTCTTATATCAAATGAAAGCTAACTACACGGACAAGTGTTTTGAATATTTCAGGTTTTTTTTCCGGAAACACTTATTTTGTTTGTTTCAAACTAAATACTAGCACTATTACATTTAAAAATGAAAATGGTTTTATTTTACTTAAAATTGTATGTGCTTTCGAAAAAAAAGATCAAAAGTAAAAATTGGTGGAAGATAAAATGAGAAATCTTTCGTTCGATAAATCACGATATTTTTGAAACAAAAAACAGTTAAATATTCATATATACAAGGCAAATTGAGAGAAAGGTTTTTCAAGAGTGAGTTTCTTCCTCGTATAGTGCGTATTTTTACCCAAACAAGTTTTGGTACTAAGTTCCAATCTTCCTGTATATATACACTATGTTTCTTAGGTTTCAGAGAAAATTTAAAAAGAAATTGTCACAATCTCATTCAAGTTAAATTATTGTTTACTATTAAAAAAATAGACATATGTTTTTGGGGTATGTAATATTTATTTTTCAAAATTTGTGAATTTGATTTTGTCATATAAACGAGGTATAGAGATGATGGGTAAACAAAAATGTATGTCAAGTTGTTTCTGGATATATTCGTTTTGAAGTCTCTCGAGTCTGAAAAAGTTGTTTTGTATTGAAGTCTGTCTTTCTCCCTAAGACTAATTTCAATCAAAATTGTTATGTGGGTATTTAGTAATTTGGTTCACTTTTTTTTTATATAAATCATAAACTTAAAAGTAGCATCCATAAGAAAATACTACAAAATTAGGATTTTCTCAAAATCGGCTCAAAGGATATCAGCAGAATTTTAATCAAATGCATCCTCTACAGACCAAGAGATAACCAAAACTATATACAATATGAAAAAAAAATGTATTATATACACTAAATTAAAAGACGTTCATACATAGGCCTATCTATACTATGTGAATAGTTCATGGTGGCTACAGCAAAGTCTCTACCTGCGAGTAGTCTACTTGATTATTCTACTCCTTTGTGGGTGTTTTTCAGATTTACAGGTTCCAAAAAATTCCTTGTAATTTTACTTTGAAATGAAATACAAATACTGTATAGGTGTATAGATGTATAGGTGTATAGGTGTATACAAATACTACTACGAACTAACTTGACTTATTATTGTAATTTAAACCATTATCGAAAATCTCATGAAGCTATTCACATAAAGTACCCATATTTCGATCCCCATAAAGGGTGTTTCGAAAAATTAAACCTCAATTAAGAACTTTGTCACTAGACTAAGAGAAGCTCCGATTTCAAACTAATTAAATCAATATCAACGATAAAACCAGATACACTTTATTAACACCAAGATAATGTACAGTAGTTGTTATTGCACAAACATGACCAGTCTAATTTGAATGGTAGATGTTACTACTCCAATAGAAGATGGCCGCACTGTGTTAACACCACGTGTCTTGTTACTGACAGGAAATGACGTCATCGGAATTAATTAGCATGTATATCATCTCTACATGATACGTCAATAGATCGTATATAAGTCTAACCTCTCTCATTATGTCGAGCGTACGAAGTAACCTCATAGACGGATTTACGATGAGGACCCCCTCCCCCTTCAATTTATAGCTAAACGTTAAGTATAAAATTATTTGTAAACAGAAATTTGTATAAAGAGCATGATTATTAATGTATATTAAAAACATACATAATTTGAACAACACTTCAAAACATTTGTTATTTTTATAATTATATTTAACCCCCCCTAATTTTAAATAAGTAAACTGTAGAAAACGCGAGAGTTTGGTTGTTGTGAATCAATGTTTTAAAATGATCCATGAACAGAATCTTTGAAAAAATTATATTAATACGACCTAAACATGCTTTGTTTCCTTTAAACGGGTTTTCATCGTAAATTGTGTTGCATTTACAGTTTCTCGCAAATTATACTTAAACAGAAAAACTGCAACATTGATTTTTATACCCATCACATAACTCACTTTATAATTTCCATAATGCCTTTCGACTTTAATTTCGATATTATTTAATTTTCTATTTGCTCTACAGTATTCATTTACTTATTTTCTGTACATGTGGAAAGTAAAAACAGAAAGAAGGAAAAGAAATTTTATAAAAAAAACATGAAAGTAGTCATTTTCTAACCATTTACCCTGTTTTTTGAAGGTATTTACGGTAAAAATTGTTTACCGGTGTTTTCTAAAAACCTACCCAAATGTTGTTTCTCCATGAAGAAAATTAATTCATATATGGGAAACGTCTGGGTCATTATCCAGCTGGCCGTGGATTAAATGAGTTTTATAAAAATGTATTTTGTTTTTCTTGGCGTATCTTGGAACTGATTACTTTAGTATCCTAGTAGCGGATGAAACTTTATATGTGAATTAGTCCTGTTTGGAGATTTTAATAAAGTATTACTTCCAAGATTTCCTTTTTCTATGTTAGAAAATCTATGGCTTTTCTTTGAAACTGATCTAGTTTCTAGTAAAATAGTTTTCCATTTATGGATTGATTTTCTTGATGGAGAAACCACATTTGGGTAGGTTCTTTAAAAAGACCTTATCACCTCATGTTCATTTTCAAAATCCATAGCCAATAAACAACATTTCACTTTTTGTTCATTTTACAATACTGTATCTCCAAGTACTCAAACAAAACGTATTGGTTGCCATCTCTCCAAAATATTCCTAGAAACGCAAACAAAACTTATTGGTTGCCATCTCTCCAAAATATTCCTAGAAACGCAAACAAAACGTATTGGTTGCCATCTCTCCAAAATATTCCTAGAAACGCAAACAAAACGTATTGGTTGCCATCTCTCCAAAATATTCCTAGAAAAGCAAACAAAACTTATTGGTTCCCATCTCTCCAAAATATTCCTAGAAAAGCAAACAAAACTTATTGGTTACCATCTCTCCAAAATATTCCTAGAAAAGCAAACAAAACTTATTGGTTCCCATCTCTCCAAAATATTCCTAGAAAAGCAAACAAAACTTATTGGTTACCATCTCTCCAAAATATTCCTAGAAAAGCAAACAAAACTTATTGGTTCCCATCTCTCCAAAATATTCCTAGAAAAGCAAACAAAACTTATTGGTTACCATCTCTCCAAAATATATCTAACAACTCAAACAAAACGTATTGGTTGCCATCTCTCCAAAATATTCCTAGAAACGCAAACAAAACGTATTGGTTGCCATCTCTCCAAAATATTCCTAGAAACGCAAACAAAACGTATTGGTTGCCATCTCTCCAAAATATTCCTAGAAACGCAAACAAAACATATTGGTTGCCATCTCTCCAAAATATTCCTAGAAAAGCAAACAAAACTTATTGGTTACCATATCTCCAAAATATATCTAACAACTCAAACAAAACGTATTGGTTGCCATCTCTCCAAAATATTCCTAGAAACGCAAACAAAACGTATTTGTTGCCATCTCTCCAAAATATTCCTAGAAAAGCAAACAAAACTTATTGGTTGCCATCTCTCCAAAATATTCCTAGAAAAGCAAACAAAACTTATTGATTGCCATCTCTCCAAAATATATCTAACAACTCAAACAAAACGTATTGGTTGCCATCTCTCCAAAATATTCCTAGAAACGCAAACAAAACGTATTTGTTGCCATCTCTCCAAAATATTCCTAGAAAAGCAAACAAAACTTATTGGTTGCCATCTCTCCAAAATATTCCTAGAAAAGCAAACAAAACTTATTGGTTGCCATCTCTCCAAAATATATCTAACAACTCAAACAAAACGTATTGGTTGCCATCTCTCCAAAATATATCTAACAACTCAAACAAAACTTATTGGTTGCCATCTCTCCAAAATATTCCTAGAAACGCAAACAAAACGTATTGGTTGCCATCTCTCCAAAATATTCCTAGAAACGCAAACAAAACATATTTGGTTGCCAAAAATCGAACTTTCATTAAAAGTTCGATTTCAATCAAATACGATTTACGCTAAGGACTCGTTTATGGACAAGCGAAAGAAGTTTAGGACCTATTTAAATATATAAATATATTTCAAAAACTGCGTCTATTGTACATTTTCACTTTTTACTGACAACTACTAAATTGTCATTTTTGATGACAAATATTTTTGGTTTCTTTTTATTTCAATTGGAGTATGGTGAAGGGGAAAATGTGCGAAATGGTTTTGCACCATGTATTTTCATTTTTAAAAAATACAGAATAACTAGTAGTAATTCTTTTTTTTATTTCTGTCTTGTCTAATTCCATCTTTTATTTACTAATTCTTTATTATAATCAAAGTACTAAACACTGATAATTATCTACTTCCTACCAAAGTTTCAAAATTGAAAGTTTTAAAATACATACCCTATCATTTTTTTAATGCTCAATTTTTCAAAATTAAATATGTAAATCAAATAGCTTCATCCCCCTTATATACACACGATATGAAACATACATTCTTATCGGTAGGCTTAGGAACTCCCGCTCCCTCCAAAATGAGAAAGAGAAAATTGAAAAAAATCTAAAAGAGTAAAAGACGAACTCCAATAGAGTTCCTTCATGTTAGCCCAGTAGATAATAACGGCAATAAATAAAAGGAAAAAAGAGAACATTCGTCGTCAGGCTTTACTGTTGTAGTGCCCACGTCATAACTCACCGCGATCTCAAAGTCAAACCCAATTCTTCTTTTGGTTTCATTCTCAGATATTTCGTTTAGCTCCACTGTTCCAGTTATACTTGAGTTCATACACAATATTACTTATTCAAGAGTTATGTTTGTATTAATTACACGTAACAACAAACTGTAGAAATAAACGTTACAAAAACAACTTTTGTAATATTGTAATTTACAATGTCTATCCAGAAAATAACTTACGTTTCAGCGCGGTGTCGCCAATAGAACTGCAAGCGTCGCTATTTTCTTGTCATAGCTTCCTTACACTCTTTCGTTTTGCTTATGCTCTGTTTTTGAAATAATTATTTTTAATGTGTGGTAAAATCGAAAACCCCGCCGCTTCTGAAGCTCAGTCAGTTATAAGATTTCCGTTGGCAAAAAAAACATTAAACCTATTGTAATCGATTGGGAATTATGTGAAGTTTATGGCAACGATGTGATTACTGAAAGTGGAGTGAGGCGTTGGTGTTTAATGTATAAAGATGGCAGCACGAACGTTAACGATGAAGAGACCAAGAATTGTGACGATTAACTGGTGGGAAAATCAATGAAAAGATTCGTTAAAATCACGATAACATAGCTTATCGTTTGTGTTTCCTTAAATTTCAGGGTGTCTATTGTACGAAGTTGTGACCCAAAGATTAGGCTATAAGTTTTATGTCAGATGGGTTCCTAAAATTTTGTCAGAGAACCACAAAACTCAACGGATGGCATAATCACTAAACTTCCTCCAGGCCTACAACAAAAACAGCGATTCCTTTCTTGAAAGTAACTGGAGACGAGACGTAGGTTAAGCATTTGACTTGTTAACCAAAATACAGATCATGCAATGAGGGTACACCAGTTCACCAAGGAAACCAAGAAATTACTTGCAAACATTTCAACTAGAAAACTCATGGCTACTGTTATTTTACGCTAGGGAAGGCGTACTGATAGTCGACTGTTTGGAACTTGGTTAAAAAAAACATTAATAAAGCTGCGGAGAGCAATACAAAACAAACGTTGAGTTAAACTCATTGCAAAAGTCCTGTTACAAGAAAATCTAAGTCTCCACTCGGCCCGTTACACTCACGAATTCTTACAAGGGTTTACTTGGAAGATTTTCGAACATACTTCATACAGCCCCCAATTTCGCACCCATTCACTTCCATTTGTTTCCGCACATGAAGACCTGGCTAGTGACGTAGCGCTTTGTTGACGATGCAGAACTTCAGCCTGGCGTGAATGAATGGTTGAAGTCACAGGCGGTAAGTTGCTATGACATTGGAATTTGTAAACATGTTCATCGGTATAAATACATCACTTTGAAATGTGAGTTTGTAGAAATGTAGTGTAAAAGGTATATATTAAAAACAATTTACTTACACTTGGGTTTTTATTTCGAAAACGTGAGCTACTTTATGGACAACCCACGATATTTCATTATTATATTGTGTAAATATGGTTATTTTATTGTAACCAAATTTATACATCTGTCTACCTACCTACCTACCTACCTATCTATCTATCTATCTATCTAAAGGTTGTTCGACAAAAGTTGCCGTTTTTTGAGATACTCTAATTACTTCACTCAACTTAAATGACTTTGTATAACGGAATGGTAATAATTTGGTTGTATTGTTTCATTGAAAAATAGAGGTGTTTTTGGAAACATAATCTGCAATAAATGTATTATGATATATTTTCAATCCCGAGTTTGAAAATTTTACACACATTACTTTTTTTTCCGAAGAAATACGAAACACATATAACTTCTGTCCAACAATCGAACTGAGTAGATTATTACTGCACTCTGTCGTTTCCATGACGACAAATACACAATGAAAATGACGCAACAGTAGAACTAATAAATGAAGTCAACAAGAGAAATTAGTCTTGCTTTTAATTTCGAGACATAAATCAATCTAATGAGCATGACCCCTGACCTGCCTCTATAGGACCTGGGAAATATCTCAATTTAGGAGAGTCTGGAGTATTTTAATTATATTTTATTTAGGTCTATAAGCGTTACTAAAGGGTTTGAATTACTGTAGTTATGCGGGTCTAAGTTTGATGGGTTTGTATCCGGGTTTCCTAGTAAGAGTTTCAATTAAGTAAAACGTTCTGTGTTTTTAATAGACTCGTTATTGTTGGTTGGTTGTTGGTTTGGATCTTTATCCTTTATGTTGTTGAAAACAGAATCAAACAAACGAGCAAATAAAGTCTGATTAAACAATGCACTATCTTTCTCCCACACCACTCAGAAGAAAACTTAGCAAAATAAAAATTGCCTCTAAAGGTGTAAACTAACACCTTTTTAAAAGGCCGATTATCTTAAAGTTAAACTTTATAAAACTCGCACAAAATTTCTCACACAGATATCCACAAACAATGAACAATTTTTTAGATTTATATAAATTATCCAAACAACAACCGCAGATTTAAATAAAGCCAAAACTTTCTTTACTTTTGTTATAAACTTGTTGCAAACCGTATTTTATAAAATCAAGTTTAAAAAACGGCGGTTGAGGTTTGCGTTCGTTTTATGAAAATTATTCCAGAACTTCAATTTTGTTTACTGCAACTTTGGATATTGATTTGTGCCATTAATCTTCACATTACACTGTTATAGTTTTGTTATTGTAGCACATGTATCACTGAGGATGGCGACTTTGTCGTTGAAACGCGTTTGATTGAATAAACGTAGTTTTTGAGAGATCTTGTGATCGAGTTTTTGTTCTACATAAAATTATCACACAAGTCAAGCTCAATATTTATTTATAACCATTTTTTAAATAATTAAATAGTGAGATTAAAATTTGTATTATAAGAAGTTTGAGTTGATAATTTTGACTTTACCAATGACTGGTCAACAGAATATATTTACTTTATATTAGGATTTCAATAAATTTGAGATTTATGGATTCAATTGTAGTTTTTTTATCAAAGTTATATTTTGATGTCCTCAAGAAAAGAAACCTAATTTAATTTTCTTTCTCACATGTATTTAGTATAGCAGAGAGTGATGGATAAAAGTAACTGGTGCCGAGTTTTTCACTGTAACATCTGTTTTGAGGTGATAAAATTTCACAAAACTGGTTTGTCTTTCCAACAGCCCAAAACCCATGGAATTATTTCAATCAAATTTAGAATGTCTAATATATTTTCGCCATGTTTTGAATGTAGGGAGGGGAGGCATAAAACAAAAACAAAAATTCATATTTGTCAAAATCTACTTCAATGATTTTGATCAAATTTTATTAAAATATATCTCATAAATACGCAAACAATGATCGCAAAATGTCAGTTTGTGCGTCATCAGTAAAAATAGGAACAAAAATCGGTCATGGAGCTGCTACACACCAGTGTGAAAAATTGTAAATAATAGATATTACGACAGGTAAGGGTTGTAAAAATTTTCTTTTTATATTATTTGTTTTCTCAAAAGAAATACACTTTCAGGTGTGCTCCCTTTTACATAGAATTTTTGTATAACGAGTGGAACAAAATTTAGTAAACTATAGTTTAAATATATTTCATAACCCATAAATGTTCTGCCTTGCGAGTTGTAGACAAATATATATATTTAAGCTGTCATTTAAAAAAAAAATAATGATAGATCGTACTTCATTACACAATTTTTTTCAATATTTATTCTAATTTGTTGAAGTTAAATATATATTTAATAATTTACAAACAAATTATCCTTACATTAACTTATAAATGAATATCATTCCAAATGCAGACGATAGAACACAGACTGTATCCATGAAAGCTCTCATTTCTAAACCCTTCTATTCAATCATAAACTAGATATTAAACCAGGGTGTCAAGTTATTACAATGATAAGTCCTTCCTTGTGATGTTAGTAACTTCTCTATTGTGTGAATCATCTTGTCTTTTGAAATACCTTAATAATGCAGGGTATGACTTTTAGCTTTAAATATGAGATTTTAAATTCTTTAAGTCTATTGAATTCTAAATGAGATTATAATTTTTTTAGTAACATGCACTTAATTCAAGAGAAGTATTATCAAATAATGGTGAGATATTTCAGAAATAATAAGATTCATTACATGTTTAATATAGCAACTTAATTGGCGTCATTATGTTACCCAGCCCCAGTAGAAAATATAATACAAGCAGATCCTCTAATTTTAATGGCAAAGGGTTTTTTTATTGGACCTTGTAGGAAATGTTAAATTGTGTTTATAGATCAAGGGGTCTTACTAGTAATGAAAGTTTATTATTAAATGTTTCTTTTAAATTCTAAAAAAAAAAAAATCAGTGAAGATAGTTTGCAATGGAAGCCGATTACAAAGATGAACTAATCTCAACATCTATTCACTCAAGATTATTATAAATATAAACGTCCTAAAACACGAAAGAATAAGTTTCATGGTAGTTACCAGCCCCAATACATAATGTTTCTCTAAATGTAAGGTATCTTGGTCCTTTCAGGAAAGTAAATCAAGAGGTCTTACCCAGCAGGATAATTTTGATTAAACCGTTGTTACACAGGTTTTCTGAACTTTGTACTTGTATATATCACATCTTTCTTAACGTCGTAGGAATATATATTAAAAAGCCTCCACTAGCTTCGCTCGTGATTTGTCTTGACCCTCACGATTCACATATATGAAGGAAACGCCACACTCTATGCTAGTCTATCTTTTCCATCCATCTTATCCCGAGACGTCCTTTTAGTCTTCTTCACAACTTTAAAAACCCAAAGTCTCGCCGTAGACTGTATATTACATGTTGCCATAATCAAATCATTATCCTTCTTGCGTAATCCATTATCATTCCGGGTCTATATCCTTTTAATTCCTGTCTCATTCCAAGCCATTTAACTGGTATTCGCAACAATGTTGTTTTCCGAGATAAGGTTGTTAAGCTTCGTTCAACCTTGAAACTCGAGTACTAGAGATTTTTCTATTACAGTTACCACACCTTATCTAGTCTATCCCACTTATTTAAATGCGCCAGAAAATCGCTCTTTGTACTCCTTTGTCAGTTATATAATGTACAATTCCTACACTATATACCCAGTTCCACACGAAATATGTCTTCAAGGGCGTAAGTGTAGGAGTTTGTTAGCTGAAAACGATTTATTTAAGACCAAACAAATTCCGAAGAATAAAGTTGGAATTTTATAGAGTTTTGGTGTTGAATATACACCCACTATGTGTAGAGTTTGACTTACTTTACCGATATTTGTCACCTATCATAACATCCATTAAAAAAAATCTAACTTATTCTTTCATCACTCCTAGATTCATCTTGAATTCTGTTATATCTAAAATAACAGACGACATACCCTTGCAGTGCTTCGTTAAAACTACCAACATAAATATAAACTGAGAGCTTAAAACAAAACAAGTGACAAGTTACGACTACATTAACGGAAATGAACAAAGTTGTTTCCGCAAACCACAACCAGGCAGCGCTTCTCGTCATTCCCAAACAAAGTTGTAGGCATTGTGGTATGAACAGTTGGCTTAGTCAAATTGATAAATAGAAAGTGGTGTATAAAGTGTCAAATACATTTATATGATGAGAAGAGACCAAGGGATGTTTGGAAGTGGTTTGCGGTTTTGAGTTTAATGTCTGACGAGATCTGCAGATATTGGAAAAATGAAATAAGGGAAATCAAAAACTACATGTAAAACTTAAAACATTTAAATCAATAGGTTTTCCAATTTTGAATTTTTTTTATCTATATATAAACAGTTGTAGTTTAAATAATCTACTGGACAAAAAAATGGAATATTAAATTTAATGATTTAAATTTCTACTCGCATAACTTTCCCAATCCAAAAATTGATTTAACGCTCATCATAATACTAAAACAAAAGATACAAAAACATTGCACAAATGTTCCTCCCTCACTCATCTTAAAACCCAATAAAAACCGACCAACACTATTCGACACCAAAATTAATTGTGAGTTATATAGACGTCAATAAAAAATGTGGATATTTTCTCCAAACCATTGCGGTCATCATCAATCCAACTAATACAACAAAAATCAAACAATATTGATATAAAAATTTTAACTTTATTGACAGCTACTCCAGATCCGACACACTGGACCTTAGTCAAATTTATCTTTTGTTCACTATCTCTTATACATTAACAAATGATTAATATAAGGTATAAGAAAAGACAACCTCGAAAGCTTTATAACATCAGGCTCAGAAGACAAAAAGAGTGCGTAAAAAGAGGCCTGATAAAGAGAAGAGCCCAAGACAAGATATAGATAGTTTAAATCCAGCACGTGATTTCCAAAATCGTACTTACTATAAGTGAAACCCAAAAAATGAAACTGACCCGCCTGTGATAAAATACGTATGTATTTAAATAGGGGTTAAACTGGATTCGGTTAGGTTAGGTTTGGTTTGGTTAGGTTAGATTTGGATCAATCAATATTTATATTGTAATAAAATGTGAACGAAGTCGATTGAGTGAATATTTAAAAATTGTAATTTTGTATTTTTGTTACATAAGTTACCCGCAAAGTTGTATTTATAGAAAAAATGATAGGCTAATCTAGACTTATGGCGAAATATTAAAATTGAAAAACTTAAAGCAACGACGACCGACGCCATTTTTCACTAAAGGAAATTAAAAATTGATTTATCTGTGAAAAAAACTTACCATTTTTTTTATCCATCACATAACTCTATCACTACCATATGTGAGAAATTAAAATACTTCCAAATACAAACACCTCTTGTAAAATATGTAAGTTTAATTCAGAACTCTGCAGGTTACCGATAAAAGTGTAAAAACATTGAAGAGGTTACAAGGATAAATAAACCATTCAGACTTTTTATTTCCACTGAAATTTTGATTTAAAAAAAAATATCTATTTGTATATGTTTGTTTCATGACATTTCAGAATCTTAACAGTTTGCTGATGGTTCTAAGCTAACACTTTATTTACAGAAATTACTACATTCTATTTATCTGCCACAATAAGAGATAAAAAATTCATTAGGAGCCAAGGATAGTAGTAAGGAACCGTTATCATTAAAAATTCTATTTAAATTAATACGATTTAATCTGAGTTTATGGCACTATGAAAACCACTTTGTGCCCTATTTAAATATATTCTCCAACTTTTTATCTTTTGACTGACAACTACTGAATTGAATATTTAGTGACCAATAGTCTTGATTAGTTTACGGGAAGGGTGAATGAAAAAAGCGTGTGCAATGATTTTGATTAGTTTATACAAGATGTGAATTTTATTTAACAATTATATAATTACAACATAACACATCTAAGGTGCTTGTTGGTGGTCTTTAGCTGAAAACAAATAGTGAAATTTTATGAAAGAAAAATAAGAGGAAGATCAAATTCAAAAAGAATACGACACTGGAGTGTCCAAAGAAAATTAACAAAGTTCTGCCAGGACAGTAAAGAGCCAAAGATTAAGATTATTATTATTTGTATTGTAGCTTGTAAAGAAAATTATAACTGAATAAACAAATAATAAACTCATACAATGATACTATTATAGTCTTGTTAAAATAAACACGTCTGATGGTTTATTTATTACAATGATACAAGATTTATGTACATACATGTTCTGAAATGGAGAAAATACAAAAGCAGCAAAAAACAAAAAGAAGAATGGGCTTAGCTTTGTGGAACGAAGTGAGTTATGACGTAAGCAGTGGAGAGAGTAAAGCCTGCCGACGAATGTTCACCTCTCTTTCTTTATTTATTATCTTTATTATCTACGAGGCCACAACTTTATTTCTGTTACTTTCAAAACAGTTCCATTGAGTTAAATTGTATAACTTGCTGTTCCTTCATGTCGTATAATACAATACAATGGACTATTTAGAGTAAACGTTTGCATACATTTTAAGGGATGGAAGACGTGATTTTTCATTTCATCATATTGTTCGTATTAATTACTCACATATATGTTATAGTACAGAGATAGTTATGAGATACATCGAAAAATATTTGTTTAGTTTTTGAGGTTATACCAGTTTTGAGATTCTCTCTGGTCAATAAAGTGTTTTTGGAATGATGTCTGTCGTCTGTATAATTCACCACAGACCAAAAGCGAGGACCTATTTTAACAAATTTAGAATGTTGCATATATGGCAATATCTCTGGACGATTTTAAAATTTTGTTGGGAATTTACAGTTAGGACTTAACTGTCATAAGAAAAATTACAAAAGTGCGATTTTCTACAAATTATTTTAAACTATTTCAATAAAAAGATTTTCAAGTATAGCATCTACTGACGAAAACAAAACGTATTCTTCACATCTCAAAAAAATTAGGTTTGTGAGTTACATGTAAAAACAAAAAATGAGTTACGGCGTTATTACGTGGTTCATATTTGAGTGTACCGTGAAGAATAGTTTCCAAAGACGTCTGTAAAAAAATCAAGCAAAACAAAATATAATATAAAAGGAGAACAAATTTGATATCTGTTGAAGCTCAATTTTAATTGCTTACGATTTCCACTGAGAATGATTGTTTCATTTTCACTTTGAGACCGACAGCTACCGAAATGACATTGTTGTTTGGTTGCTTTTAGGTTTTGGGGATGAGTGAGTGAGAGAGTTTGTGCAATGTTTTTGAATAGTTTATCTTTTACTATAATTCTATACAATTAAAAAAAACAAATAGAAAGTGTTCAAAAGCCTAGTTACTTCAGGTGAATATGTTTTTATACTGTTGAAATATATATGGTAAACTATTTTATTTTTCTAAAATTTCCACAAGTCACATTGGACTCCGGAAATTAAAAACAGGTTGCATTTTATTTTTAGATTTATAAAATACATGAACTTTTATTAATATAAATCAAATCTCTAAATGTTAAAAAAATAAGAAGTTAAATAAATAATAATAATAATCAAAAAATGGCCACCAATTAAACAGATTAAAATTCATATTCTACATGAAAAATACTCCCTTTAATCCAGATTTATATACAACCACATTCTCAGTATTTCATCTAAAATTTCATTCTCTCGAATATTTTTAACGTCCATTTACTTATAATGTAAGTAATTTTCACCACATGTGTCGTTTAAGCTCCAACAAATTTAATACGATATTTTTAAAATTTTATTTTACCTTTCACCTAACCACCTCAAAAAATAACCATTATAAGCCAACTTCTGTTCGTATGTAAGTTATTACTGCTCTCGTGTTAAGTGTAAAACGTTAAAAGTTACGGTGTTATCCCATGATTACAGGTTCATAGTGCAGAGCTGCTACCGGTCACGAAAACTGAACAGAGAAGCTAGAACATCACTCGATGATAAGTAGTCCTCCTCAGTGGTTTACTAATAATGACTACGAGCTTGGCAAACCCAAGGTTCCTAGCTAGATGTACACCTTTTATATGTAGGATTAGATCCCTCTCTTTAATCTTCCCCATCAGACTTATTCTTGATTTTTTTCACGCCCTGATGTTATTAAAGTATTGGACAACTAAGAGTTTTTAATTTATGTTGTTTTTTATCCTTCCTTTTTTTTATAAAGTGTTGATGACTTAGATATATTTTTGCTTTTAAATAAAAATAAAATTAACAACCAATGAAAAACACTTTTCCTGGAGACTTGGGCCTAGAACATATTTTACGTAAAGATATTTTACGTAAATAAAGAATTTATTTGTGATAAAGAAAATCATTGGCTATTTTAGAAATTTTCTAAATGTGTATTAAACTCTTGCATTACATTGGTAGATAAACTACAATGTATAAATAGACACTACTAGTTACATATAGAAAATTGATATCATTTTATTTTAGGGAGATGGTACTAAAACTAGTTCATATAACTAGTTAGTTATTGTTCAGAAAATTGTATCCAAACTTATTTTAAAGACCGACCAACAAAGAATATTTTAAACACAAAAACAACTCAACCGCCATTCCTCCATTTAATTCATTGTCGTTATTCAATTATTTAATTTGTCGTAAGAAACGTTTCAATTGAATAAAGTTGCTGTCATTATTGTAACAATAGTCTGAAACCGTTCTAATACTCAAAGTAAGAACACTGCAAACACAGTGACATTTAGTTTTACAAAGAGGTTGTCGAGTCACTTCTTAATTAGGCATCTTGGGGGAGAAGAGAAAAGAGATAAAAATGGGAAGTGCGTCCCCTTTAGACTTGCTCTCACTTCCATTAAAAGCACACAATGAGTTTTGACAAATATTATACTAATACTACGTACACTGTGTAAGTAAACCCCAATACTTAGTGTACGGGGTAAGTAATACCCTACAATTATACTTCGTATACTGCGTAAGTAAAACCCAATACTTAGTGTACGGGGTAAGTAAACCCTACAATTATACTTCGTACACTGCGTAAGTAAAACCCAATACTTAGTGTACGGGGTAAGTAAACCCTACAATTATACTTCGTACACTGCGTAAGTAAAACCCAATACTTAGTGTACGGGGTAAGTAAACCCTACAATTATACTTCGTATACTGCGTAAGTAAAACCCAATATTTAGTGTACGGGGTAAGTAATACCCTACAATTATACTTCGTACACTGCGTAAGTAAAACCCAATACTTAGTGTACGGGGTAAGTAATACCCTACAATTATACTTCGTATACTGCGTAAGTAAAACCCAATACTTAGTGTACGGGGTAAGTAATACCCTACAATTATACTTCATATACTGCGTAAGTAAAACCCAATACTTAGTGTACGGGGTAAGTAATACCCTACAATTATAATTCGTATACTGCGTAAGTAAAACCCAATACTTAGTGTACGGGGTAAGTAATACCCTACAATTATACTTCGTATACTGCGTAAGTAAAACCCAATACTTAGTGTACGGGGTAAGTAATACCCTACAATTATACTTCGTATACTGCGTAAGTAAAACCCAATACTTAGTGTACGGGGTAAGTAATACCCTACAATTATAATTCGTATACTGCGTAAGTAAAACCCAATACTTAGTGTACGGGGTAAGTAATACCCTACAATTATACTTCGTATACTGCGTAAGTAAAACCCAATACTTAGTGTACGGGGTAAGTAATACCCTACAATTATACTTCGTATACTGCGTAAGTAAAACCCAATACTTAATGTACGGGTTAAGTAATACCCTACAATTATACTTCGTATACTGCGTAAGCAAAACCCAATATTTAGTGTACGGGGTAAGTAATACCCTACAATTATACTTCGTATACTGCGTAAGTAAAACCCGATAATTAATGTACGGGGTAAGTAATACCCTACAATTAATTATACTTCGTACACTGCGTAAGTAAAACCCAATACTTAGTGTACGGGGTAAGTAATACCCTACAATTATACTTAATATACTGCGTAAGTAAAACCCAATACTTAGTGTACGGGGTAAGTAATACCCTACAATTATACTTCGTACACTGCGTAAGTAAAACCCAATACTTAGTGTACGGGGTAAGTAAACCCTACAATTATACTTCGTATACTGCGTAAGTAAAACCCAATACTTAGTGTACGGGGTAAGTAATACCCTACAATTATACTTCGTATACTGCGTAAGTAATGCCCAATACTTAGTGTACGGGGTAAGTAATACCCTATAATTATACTTCGTATACTGCGAAAGTAATGCCCAATACTTAGTGTACGGGGTAAGTAATACCCTACAATTATACTTCGTATACTGCGTAAGTGAAACCCAATACTTAGTGTACGGGGTAAGTAATACCCTACAATTATAATTCGTATACTGCGTAAGTAAAACCCAATACTTAGTGTACGGGGTAAGTAATACCCTACAATTATACTTCGTGTACTACGTAAGTAAAACCCAATACTTAGTGTACGGGGTAAGTAATACCCTACAATTATACTTCGTATACTGCGTAAGTAAAACCCAATACTTAATGTACGGGTTAAGTAATACCCTACAATTATACTTCGTATACTGAGTAAGTAAAGCCCAATAATTAATGTACGGGGTAAGTAATACCCTACAATTATACTTCGTATACTGCGTAAGTAAAACCCAATACTTAGTGTACGGGGTAAGTAATTGTCTACAATTATACTTCGTATACTGCGTAAGTAAAACCCAATACTTAATGTACGGGTTAAGTAATACCCAACAATTATACTTCGTACACTGCGTAAATAAAACCCAATACTTAGTGTACGGGGTAAGTAATACCCTACAATTATACTTCGTATACTGCGTAAGTAAAACCCAATACTTAGTGTACGGGGTAAGTAATACCCTACAATTATACTTCGTACACTGCGTAAGTAAAACCCAATACTTAGTGTACGGGGTAAGTAAACCCTACAATTATACTTCGTATACTGCGTAAGTAAAACCCAATACTTAGTGTACGGGGTAAGTAATACCCTACAATTATACTTCGTATACTGCGTAAGTAATGCCCAATACTTAGTGTACGGGGTAAGTAATACCCTATAATTATACTTCGTATACTGCGAAAGTAATGCCCAATACTTAGTGTACGGGGTAAGTAATACCCTACAATTATACTTCGTATACTGCGTAAGTAAAACCCAATACATAGTGTACGGGGTAAGTAATACCCTACAATTATACTTCGTACACTGCGTAAGTAAAACCCAATACTTAGTGTACGGGGTAAGTAATACCCTACAATTATACTTCGTATACTGCGTAAGTAAAACCCAATACATAGTGTACGGGGTAAGTAATACCCTACAATTATACTTCGTATACTGCGTAAGTAAAACCCAATACTTAGTGTACGGGGTAAGTAATACCCTACAATTATAATTCGTATACTGCGTAAGTAAAACCCAATACTTAGTGTACGGGGTAAGTAATACCCTACAATTATACTTCGTATACTGCGTAAGTAAAACCCAATACTTAGTGTACGGGGTAAGTAATACCCTACAATTATACTTCGTATACTGCGTAAGTAAAACCCAATACTTAATGTACGGGTTAAGTAATACCCTACAATTATACTTCGTATACTGCGTAAGCAAAACCCAATATTTAGTGTACGGGGTAAGTAATACCCTACAATTATACTTCGTATACTGCGTAAGTAAAACCCGATAATTAATGTACGGGGTAAGTAATACCCTACAATTAATTATACTTCGTACACTGCGTAAGTAAAACCCAATACTTAGTGTACGGGGTAAGTAATACCCTACAATTATACTTAATATACTGCGTAAGTAAAACCCAATACTTAGTGTACGGGGTAAGTAATACCCTACAATTATACTTCGTACACTGCGTAAGTAAAACCCAATACTTAGTGTACGGGGTAAGTAAACCCTACAATTATACTTCGTATACTGCGTAAGTAAAACCCAATACTTAGTGTACGGGGTAAGTAATACCCTACAATTATACTTCGTATACTGCGTAAGTAATGCCCAATACTTAGTGTACGGGGTAAGTAATACCCTATAATTATACTTCGTATACTGCGAAAGTAATGCCCAATACTTAGTGTACGGGGTAAGTAATACCCTACAATTATACTTCGTATACTGCATAAGTGAAACCCAATACTTAGTGTACGGGGTAAGTAATACCCTACAATTATAATTCGTATACTGCGTAAGTAAAACCCAATACTTAGTGTACGGGGTAAGTAATACCCTACAATTATACTTCGTATACTGCGTAAGTAAAACCCAATACTTAGTGTACGGGGTAAGTAATACCCTACAATTATACTTCGTATACTACGTAAGTAAAACCCAATACTTAGTGTACGGGGTAAGTAATACCCTACAATTATACTTCGTATACTGCGTAAGTAAAACCCAATACTTAATGTACGGGTTAAGTAATACCCTACAATTATACTTCGTATACTGAGTAAGTAAAGCCCAATAATTAATGTACGGGGTAAGTAATACCCTACAATTATACTTCGTATACTGCGTAAGTAAAACCCAATACTTAGTGTACGGGGTAAGTAATACCCTACAATTATACTTCGTATACTGCGTAAGTAAAACCCAATACTTAATGTACGGGTTAAGTAATACCCAACAATTATACTTCGTACACTGCGTAAATAAAACCCAATACTTAGTGTACGGGGTAAGTAATACCCTACAATTATACTTCGTATACTGCGTAAGTAAAACCCAATACTTAGTGTACGGGGTAAGTAATACCCTACAATTATACTTCGTACACTGCGTAAGTAAAACCCAATACTTAGTGTACGGGGTAAGTAAACCCTACAATTATACTTCGTATACTGCGTAAGTAAAACCCAATACTTAGTGTACGGGGTAAGTAATACCCTACAATTATACTTCGTATACTGCGTAAGTAATGCCCAATACTTAGTGTACGGGGTAAGTAATACCCTATAATTATACTTCGTATACTGCGAAAGTAATGCCCAATACTTAGTGTACGGGGTAAGTAATACCCTACAATTATACTTCGTATACTGCGTAAGTAAAACCCAATACATAGTGTACGGGGTAAGTAATACCCTACAATTATACTTCGTACACTGCGTAAGTAAAACCCAATACTTAGTGTACGGGGTAAGTAATGCCCTACAATTATACTTCGTATACTGCGTAAGTAAAACCCAATATTTAGTGTACGGGGTAAGTAATACCCTACAATTATACTTCGTATACTGCGTAAGTAAAACCCAATACATAGTGTACGGGGTAAGTAATACCCTACAATTATACTTCGTACACTGCGTAAGTAAAACCCAATACTTAGTGTACGGGGTAAGTAATACCCTACAATTATACTTCGTATACTGCGTAAGTAAAACCCAATATTTAGTGTACGGGGTAAGTAAACCCTACAATTATACTTCGTACACTGCGTAAGTAAAACCCAATACTTAGTGTACGGGGTAAGTAATACCCTACAATTATACTTCGTACACTGCGTAAGTAAAACCCAATACTTAGTGTACGGGGTAAGTAAACCCTACAATTATACTTCGTACACTGCGTAAGTAAAACCCAATACTTAGTGTACGGGGTAAGTAAACCCTACAATTATACTTCGTACACTGCGTAAGTAAAACCCAATACTTAGTGTGCGGGGTAAGTAAACCCTACAATTATACTTCGTATACTGCGTAAGTAAAACCCAATATTTAGTGTACGGGGTAAGTAATACCCTACAATTATACTTCGTACACTGCGTAAGTAAAACCCAATACTTAGTGTACGGGGTAAGTAAACCCTACAATTATACTTCGTATACTGGTACGTAACACTATAATTCGTATTCTGGATAAATAATTACCTTTACTTTATATAATGTGTAAATAATACCATACACTTCGTGGTTAATATCCTGTATTGCATACACTTGGTAAGTATAAAATACACTAAACTTCTTATAAGGGGGTAATTAATACCCTATAATTCGTATATTGGGTAAGTAATACGCTATACTTCGTACACTATGTAAGTATATAAAATACCCTATAATTCATATAAGGGGTAGGTATATAGGTATAACCCTATACTTTATTTACTGGGTAATTACACCCTATACTTCATATCGGTTTCTTATTCATGTTTTGTAAGAATAACCGATTTAAAGATATTTAGCTTTATACATTTAAATTAATCACATTTAGAGGTACCTAATAAAATTAAATGGTTACATATTTTACTTTCATTGTAAACTAATAATTAAAATATTTACAAACTACAGCCTACACTAATGCCATTATAATCAAAATCACTTTTGAAGGTTATAATAAAATTGAACTGAAAAGTACTTAAAACCACTTGTTTCAAAATATATTTTACCTCCATACGACATACGAACCATTTCTATCTATGAAAGATTTGACGTTAAATTAAATAACACAAATACTATTACTACTACATACACACAATCTCACGTTCTTTCTCTATGTTCCATATAAATAAGCATTATATATGTACAGTAATTGAATTATTACACCTCGACCAACAAAGTTAGGGACTGAAGAGGTTATCTAAAGGTCATCAACAAGGGGAGATTAGTAACAGGGTTCAAACTCACTCTCAGGGAGGATGGGGTATGTTTCCTATGTTATCTCGTATATGAAATATTACCTAACAGCTCTGTAACAATCAAATTAACATTTTAAGAGTATAACTTATCGTGGGCTAAATAAACTGTAACATATACTAAGAAAACGACAAGGTTTGAAATTTTAAAATTTAAGGAGCCACAGTTATTTAAAGCTTAAATTTAGCCATAATCAAATTTCAAAATTTGTTCGATTTAAAAATTGTGAGAAAATCATCTTCATATGTTCAAAACACGAAGAACTGGTTTTCATTAAATTTCTTTTAAGGATTTCTCTCCTTATTAGGAATCACGTTCTAATCACAGAAAAGCAAATTATTAATGTTGTTGGTCCAGATTTTTCTTCGCTAAATAATAAACATACCTTCAGTTTAATTAATACTGGATTATAATCGGAATTTTTAGTGACGTGCCAAAGTTTATGTTTATTTTTATTAATAATTCCTGAACCGCAATATGTTTTTCTACCTACATAAGATATTGGATTATTAATATATTTTAAATGAAAGATAATACTAAAATATTTGAATGAAATCAGTCAGTCTGATTATGAGAAATTATGTATTTTATAACCTGTATGAAGATTTTTTTTATAACACTTTCCGGCATTGTTGGAGTGATGGCGGCCAATACATCTTATTTAGGTCCTTAGAGGCTACATTAGTGCAAAACATCATCAAAATCGGCATAGTAGAAATTGATAAGTTTTTACTTTTGTGTTTTTCTATAACCCAAAATTTTGATTTATCAAAAATATATACAGAGTGTCTCATAAAACCTTAACGTGCTATACAGGTTCGTATTGAACATACATAAAAAATGTTCAGTAACTTTTTTTCAAATTCGTCTTAGTTTAGACGCAATCCGCCATTTTGTTTGTTACAAAAACTCACTGTAACCTCAGAAATAGATAAGATATTGATTTCAAATTTGGTACCAGTATTTTGCATATAAAGATTTAAAAGTGTACTAAACAAAAATACTTAATGTTTTTATAGTTTTCAAAATGGCGGCAGTTTAAAATATTTCTAAATTAACAGTTTTGTAGATATTTGAGGTTAAAAGTTTTAAACAGCCGCTATTTTGAAAACTATAAGACTAAAGTATTTGTGTTTGGTACACTTGTAGATGGTAGTGTACAAAATCTTCATACCAAATTTGAACACAATGTCTTATCTATTTATGGAATTACAGTGATTTTTTTAAAAATAACAAAATGACGGGTTGCGTCTAAACTAAGGGGAATTCGAAAAAAGTTAATGATAATTTTTCATTTGTATGATTATGTATAATCCGATTCAATATAGCGCGCCAAGGAATTTTGTGACAGCCCCCTAAATATATATTTATATAAATCTTATGTAGATGACAGACGATACACAAACATAATTCCAAAATCCACTTTTTTTTATCTCAGTGAACCTTAAAACCGATACATCCACAAAAAAATCTTTACATTAATCTTTTTGATCCATCATATAACTTTCTTTATACTACGAATAGCAAATGGTTATTTTATTACTAAAACACATCATTAAACAAACAACTCGTTATCAGCAAAACATTTTGATAACAGCAGTAATAAATTAACCCTCATTGAGTTACAGAATTACCTCGCACACCCTGCTTACCTAATCTCCAATGCTCGTATCTTTAGATTCCACCTCATTAACCGAGTTGAGAAAGGGCGTTCTGATATTCCCTGTATACACACGGGTTTTGTGTGCTATTGGTTATAAGCTAAAGGAACTTTCCCTTAACGAGATAGGAGGTAAAATCTTAATTTTAAAATAATTGAAAATCATCGTAAAAAAATTGTTTCTTCTTAACAAATTTTAGACAATGTCCTATAAATGTGTCTGTTTTAATGTCTCACATTTACATAATATATTGTGATACGTAAAATAATAGATTTCGAGTGTCTTTCCAATATATAATTTCTGTCGTCTGTGCAGTGCTGTACAGCAAAAACGTGTGAACCGATTTTAATCAAATTGGGTATCTGAACATATTTAGCCATATCATGAGACGATTTATTTTCGTTTTTTCCCTCAATTAAAATTTGAAGGAAGCTGTCATGATGAAAAACGCAAGATAATGATTTTCTCAAAATAGGCTACAACGATTTTGATCAAATTGTCTCAAGCGTAGACTCTAAGATACCGGATCAATCTGTCGATTTGTGATTTATTGGTAAAGAAAAAAGAAATCAGCCTCAAGGTTAGTACAATATACGTAATTTTTTTCAAAATCCCAAGTAAAAAATAAAAAAGATTGCACTTAAGGTATAATTGGAAGAAACGAACTTGACTGCGTTATTTAAAATATAAATTTTATTCAGAAAAAGCCTAATCAACTTTAGGCTCTTATTTAAATATTGTTTTAATTTTTAGATTGACAACTACCGAACTGATATTTTTATTGTTTTGATTTGGTTTTGGAGATGGGTGAGTGAGAGTCAGTGTACATTTTACCACTTATTATTATGCTCACTCATATTTGTATATTTATTTTGTTGAAAACTATGCAAGCGCTTGTCAGAAGCAAGGAATAAATTCTCCATCACAAGTAACTTCAACAATTGTTTGCTTCTACGCCTTTTCACTTCATCTACTCTGAACCTTATTTATATTTTATACAATTAATTTATTTCACCCCGTTCAACAGTCTTCATGCATGTTTCACATAATTTATTCTCCAACTGATTAACCAAATAAAGTTTTAATTTTATAACTGCAAATATATGTTGTACCGTCGTCTTTGGAAATACAAAATTACAATACGATTTGTAAATTTATCATATTAAGGATAACGTTTAACAAAATTGAAAATAATGAATTATAAACATTACATGATCTTTCTCAAGTACTCATGCACAGAATCAAAACAAAAATTGATTGGAAAAATTGCTAAAAAAAAAATTTTAATATTCTCAAAATAGGCTTAGCAATATTTAAAAAGTGTAACATATTGTGATAGTGTTAAAAGTATGCTATTCTAAACTATATTGTAAACTCAGTATAAATACCAATTAACGTTCTCCGTAACAGCTCATTTTTTTCTTAGCATCATATTTTACCAAATTGGGACCGACCATTCTAGACAGCGAATATGGATCCTGTATTCCTCTTCAAAAATGTATTCCCTAACTGCTATTTTGGCTAGTTGGTGACTAATAGGATTTGTAGTCATTAGAGACTGAATTTTAGCAACATTTGAGGTACACCAATAGAACCAGATTCAATAATTTGCTTTGTTTAGTAGCTAACTACAAATTTTTAGTTCTACAAAAAAAAAAGTTTCATTAACATTGATCTATAAAGGTTTTTAATTTATTTCGTAATCTATCGAGTATATTCAAGTGTGTGTGTGTGTATACTTGTAGTATCAAACCTATTCCAGTAATAACCAGTAATAATTCCAGCCTAACCTAACCTGTTACTGAAATATAGAATATATATTCCTATTTACTTTTGAAATTTTGCAACAATTTTTCTAATTATATTTGATGATAATTAAAACTTAGTTTCCTTTATAAATTTGAAAAAATTAGGGCACTGACAGACGAAACACAAATCAATACGTTTTTGCCCTCATGGTACCTCAAAAAATTTTTGGTACCTAAATTTCGATTTTTGTTTTACCAAAGATAAGACTTTCTCTATACAAACTATGAGTGTATGAAAAATAAAACTTATCATATTTACAGAAAACTGTATTAATTGATTCTGTAATATTTTTAAAATAACTGGGAGACACGTTGTTCGAAATCGAAGAAGATTTCGTTACATAAATATTTTAAATTAAACACTGTTTTAAATTAATTTGAAGCGTTCATCCAATGGTCCAACTGTAAATGGTATAACTTCGGCTGGCATTCTTAGTGCTCGTTTATACGAATCCATTCTCGTTACATCATTGTTAAAACGACGCATAATCCTCATGTAGTTGCGGTGATAAACACGCCTTCGGTGTAAGTGTCTGTGCCCTCTAATTGGAGGAATTCTATTTAAAGTACAATTAGAAACGATTAAATATACTTAAAATACTTCATGAAAAAAACATTGCAAAATCTATTAACAAACTTAAAAAAATCTAATTTTAATACGTTATATAAACCAGTCAAAACGAACTAATAAAAATTAATTTGTTTTGTCATAACAACAATTCCTTAACAAAATAACCACAGTTTTATTTAGTTTGATTTATAATTTAGTTTTTTTAATATCATTAACAACTGATATTATTTGATTGGTGAAGTTTAAAAAGTATGTTTTGTTTTTTTGGAAGGGGGGGGGGTTCATAAGAACAAAGTCCTAATATAAAACCAAATGTTTTTAATTACAGATGTTTATAAATTCCTCAATAACAATTAGCATCTGGTTAATGGTAAAAACTACATCACCTCCACTTTTTCTCGCTTATGTTCCATCTTTTTTAAAATTTAAGCGGTAACAAATTCAGACTGAGCTCTATCCAACAACACCAAATATATCGATATCGATTAAAAATTGTAGGAGTTCTACTCACAAAAACCCTGTTGCTTATTAAATCAGTACAGGCTCAAAGTTTATGTGGATGTTAAGAAAAACAAACACTCCAGAGCGTAGTCCACACACTTCCCACAGGATATTGCATTTCCCCTCAATGTAGAGGTCCTTAGTGTGTGACTCATACGTATGGAATGATTAAAACTATCACTCGTGCGTGTTATGTATTACATCAACGAGGCATCGTACCATTGTACATACTATACAGAAACAAATAGTTACAGAGGCATTGCTGTCATGAATAGGAAATAATGGTACTTTATTTCGCAATAGCGATTTAAAAATATTTTTGTAAGGTTATTCAAATTGGAGAGAGAAAAAAACAAGTTGATTGGTAACCATCATAAAATGTAATACAAGGAGATCCTCTAAATGTAATAAGTAAAACTGGGTTTCTTGGACATTCTAGGAAATGTTAAATTGTATTGGCATATCAAGGGAAGTGTCTTAACTCCGGGTAGAGTAAGTTTGTGTAAAACCGTTGTTACATACGATTCCAGAACAACAGGTTACACCTTGTTTAACATATGTTGTGATAGTACGATGTTTTTATTGTCTGAAATTGTATACTCGAGTTTCTCACGATACTCTAACCATTAATATAGAGCCATTTTTTAAAACATAATACATTTTCTACTAATGTAATCAACCTAAATATCAACCATACCAATATAAATATAGGGTTATCATAAAAGAATGGTGGTGTTTCATTAATTCATACGAAGACGGTAGAGATATTTTGTGGTGTTGTATTACTATCACTGATAGCCTATAAACCAAAAGTTTGTTTAACAGCTGTTGTCACCTCACTATTAGTTCTTTCATTGTGTTGGTAGTGTGTTTTGTGTTTTCTTGCGTGTTCTGTGTGGAGTGTGTTATGCTCTCTAATAAAGAAAAAGCAAAGTGTGTTTTGTTGCTGGCTGAATTTAAGTCTGTAATTTCAGTGCAACGTGCATTTTGACGCGAACACATAAAAGATCAAATACATGAAAATAACATACGACGTTGGTTCAAACAACTCCAAGAAACTGGATCAGTTCAAAATCAGAAATCATCTGGCAGTCCAAGTGTATCAGACGAAAAAGTTGAACTTATTAGACTATCTGCATTTAGAAGTCCTAAGAAGTCAATACCTTGATGAAACCTAGAGTTAGGTATTCCAAGAACAACAATTTACAAAATTTTACACAAAAGACTGAAATTGCACGCATATAAAAACCAGCTATTGGAGGAATTGAAACCTGAAGATGGTGCAAAACGTTTTATTTTCGTTGTTGAATTGTTGAACAAGATTGACGAAATCCAATATATTTTTTTTTTCATTACTGTTGAGACCGTCAATGCCTTAGCAGGCGAAACCATTGGACGGCTAGACTAATTAAAAGTGGATATTACTAAATCGAATAATTATTTTTAGATGATATATTTATATTCTTTGTTGATAGCCTTAGAACTACATATATTTTATAAATATTATTTATTTTCTGTCAAATGTAGTCTCTATTTGTATTTTACCTTTTATGAAGCTACATGTTTCACTGTCACAGGCAGCATCATCAGGCCAGCTACTATGTCCACTCAAACACTTATATATACACAACACTTATTGTAACACATATTTTCATACGAAATATTTTTTCAGACGAAGCTACAATCCAAATGGATCTGTTAACAAACACAATTCACGCATTTGGGGATCTGAAAACCCATATACATATTTTGAGAAAAACGGATGACCAATTCTGTAAAAGTTTGGACATCGATGGATAGCCGGCAAGGACCTCCAGGGGTCCAGACTTGACACCTTGTGATTTCGTCTTGTGGGGGTACATCCAGATCATTGTTTATCGAGAAAACATTCTTGACCTAAATCACTCATGTAATAAGATTAATTAAGCAATGACTATCGTTTGGGGAGAACTTGATTATCGATTGAACATTCACCGAGCGACTAATGGAGCACATATCGAATTTATTAGTTATGTAAAAAAACTTTCAGACGACGATTTATATAAATAAACAACATCAGCTGTAAGTAAAACTATTTTCATTTAAATCATGTTCAAAACCCCACCATTCTTTAACGATAACCCTGTACATATATAAATATCAATTAAATTCGTACTTATTTAATAATTCATAAACTAATTTTAAAGAGGCAAACGACTCCACGTTTAGGATGAAAAGGAAGTAATAATACCTTCTCTATAAACTCCGCTTAAAATATTCAAATCCAATTCAGCTATGAGGAAAATATTGGCACTGAGAACAATGAAAACTTCAACATTCCATCAGGGTTGTAAGTTCAGAACGGAGAGGTATTTATGGATTGATTTTATATCAGGCACGTCTGTGATTTTGGTTTTAGTTTTCCCAGATATCTATTTTACTGAACAGCCTTTTAAATAAAGCATTTTAATTGGAATAGTAAACTTATTCAAAACTAGTATGACTAAAACGTGCTAGTAGAATATATTGAAAATGATAAGGTTTATTTCAGACATTAATTTCGAAAATCACCCAACATATTATTGTTTTTTTTTATATTTGTTAAGAAATCTACAAAAATAAAATTTGTATAATGTGTAGTTGCCACATATTTGATACGAAACCAATCCCGTCAATTTCCACTCAAGTCAACTATATTTATAGTGGGCCTTCCTTCTGCCACACTAGGCCTACATGTAGGAATGAAACAAACTGCACAGAATAAACTTTGTGTCCTGGGTGGAATTCGAACTCACAATCTCTAATGACACTCTTTACCAAATATGTGACGCCTTAACGACTGAAATACGAGTTAAGATTCCTATTCTAATATAATCAAATAATTCAGTGGTTGTAAAAAGTTTACCAATTATTAGTGAGTGGTTGCATACAATTTTTTTTGTCCAAGTTACCTAAATTTTACAATCTAAAATATTTACGCTAAGTAGAGACCAAAACTGAATCTACGCTTTTATTGAAGAGTTTCTCACTATCCTTGCTTACGATTTGAACCACATTTTTTCCCATCGATAGTAAAATTATCGAGAAATATTTACTACAAAATTAACCCTATATTTTTGATTACAGGTTTCCAAGTGTTGACCCACCATCGTGAGGTAAGTTGGGAGCTTCAAATTAGAAGTTGCTGATAACACGAAATAAAAATTACTGGGACGGGAATTGGATGTTCTGAACAACGGCTAGACCCTCAACGAGTTACGGCAGTACGATTTGAAGGGTAGAGGTTAGGTTATTGTATAACATCTTATGACCGCAACGTTCTTTTCCTTTAACCACATCAAAAAAAAATCATATCTCTGTAACCGTACTATCTCAATCAATTAAAACGACATCATTTACTAAATTCATAAATTTTGCTTTAAGGTGAGAGCTAAATTGAATCTAAACAATTTTATTGAAGAGTCTATAGCTCAATATCCTTGATTGCAAATTTGTTCACTTTTTATATCGAACTCAAAAGTTATAGCATGGTCCGACACCTTATATTATATTCAAATTATCGTAAAATATTTACCAAAAATTAACCATATCCTTTTTTTTACAGGATCCATTTCCGATTCAAAATATTATTTTCCCGAAAAATAAGTAAAAAAAAAATCTATTTCGTGAGAGCCTAATTGATTATGTTTAATTTATAAATTTCATACAGCCCAATTTTCTAAACACAAACAGGTGGCCATGAGAGGTTCATATCGATACTAATATCGAGTTCGGCAAACAGACGTAAAATAAACCACATAAAAAGAAAGTCACCTATTTTCTGTACAATATTTTACTGTTGTTTCTTTCAAAAATAGTATTATTAAAATGAGCCCCCATTTCTACATTTCCATTCTGGTAATAAACTCTACCCCTATCTATGAACGCTTTGTCAAACCTTTGATCGCACAAATTTGTCTAACGAACCGTTAATTTTACGACTATCAAACAATTAGTTTTATTGTTCTTGCACACAATAGTTTAGTTATTTAAACACCCCGCTGGATGTTATGGGTTTATTGCTCATAGTGGAAAGCATTGAAGGAATATTTAACCCTTTGTCTGTCCTTCCACAACCTACAAGTTAAAAGAGTTGATGTGAACATATCAGCCTATAAAATAAATACTGTAAAAGTATTGCACAACTGTTCGACTCACTCATCGCCAAAATCAAAATTAATCGTTACAAAAAATGTGAATTTGGTAATCTGTCAGTCGAAATGTGCAAAGTGAACCATGGAACCTTACATCACAAATATACAGGGTAGGAGGTCAGTATGAGAAAGGCAAAATATCTCATATATAAAGCTAATTTGAAGGTAAGTGTGATTACGTTACCAATTTCATTTTAAAATACTATTTTATTATGATTTCGAAAATTTGGTACCCCAACTTGGATCCACCTTTTTGATTTTAGATTTATTCTTTTAAATAGGAAGGTGGTCATGTGATACATCATTTTAATGTAGAATTTTAAGTTAAAATCGTTGGTGAAAACCTCACATCCATAACTCTAACTGTTTAAACATTTTATTTAATATAAAAATTGAATTAAACTTTTTACGTATAAAATTTTAATATTCAATAAAATTATTATAGATCAAACAATCAAAATAATTAAAACCTTATGTTTTGATTGTTTGATAATTATTATTTTGATTATAAAATTAAGTACTTTGTTTTATTTATACACTAAATGAAATGTTTAAATTTAAATAAACGGTTTGAGACATGGACGTAAGGCTTTCTTCATTGATTTTTACCATTGAAAATTCTACATTAATAATATGTATCACATGACTACCTTCCCATTTAAAAAAAAAAACTAAATTCAAAATGGGGATTCAAGATGGCGGACCAAATTTTTGAAATCAAATTAAAATAATTTTTTTGAATTGAGTAGGTTATTCATTCAAATCTACCTTCAAATTTCCCTTATATATAAGATAGTAAAACGTTCTAATACTTTTCACCCACCATATATAAATAGTGAGGTTGACTTCTAAAATGGTATAGTTGATAAACGTGATAAATTCTCACAAACAATACGTTTATTTGTTCAAACGCGTTTCAACTACAAAATCCCATCTTCAGTGATTCACGAACTACAAGAACTAAACTATAACTAATTGTAGTTCATTTATTACTAAAGATGGGGACTTAGTTGAAAAAACACGTTTGAATATATATATATAAACGAAAAATTTGTGTTCCTTTTATTCTATCAAAATGATTTTTTGACACATCTCACTGATTTTGTAGTTTTTTTGTTAACAAATCTACAAAAATAAAATTTGCAAAATATGTTTTCGGTCCAATAGATGCTAAACCAACCCCGTCAAACTTCCACTAAAGCCAACCACCGTTTATTTCAGTGGGTCTTCCCTCCATCATACCACAGGTTGAAAAGTTGCCTGAATTTTAAGCTATATCCTTACTATCCACCATTTTAAATTGACGAATATACATTCCTGAATCATAATATTTTCTTGCTTGCGAAATTCCAGAGTCGAGTTCAAGTCATAAATTTTAATGTTTTAGTAGACTCTATTTTCTGAAATGAATTATTGCCCATTGTTTTTTAAAAAAATTTAAAAAATATTTTTTTAAATTTTTTCTTATGGTACATCAAAGGATCTTACATAATAGAATAAATTTATTTAAAACATTAGTTTAAAAGTTTTCTGAAACTCTTAATTTTGTATATTTCACTACTTTTTAAAGTCTTGATGGTGTACATTTGTCAAGGAACCCCCACTCCCTACGCTCTAAAATAGAATTTTGCTCTATAACTTGACACTTGTTTCGATAAATAATGCAAATTTGCATTTACCTCTTTTATATCTTGTTAATATTGAAATGATATCGCTTATTTATTTTGTCTTAATGCCACGTAGTGTTAACTCAATAATTTATAAAATAATTTTAAAGGAGCAAAACACTCCACGTTAGAGATGAAAAGGAAGCAATAATACCCTGTCTATAAACTCTGCTTAAAATATTCAAATCCAATTCAGCTGTGAGGGAAATGTTGGTATGGAGAAGAATAAAAAAATCGACATTCCGTCAGGGTTGCACGTTTAAAACGGAGAGGTATTTGTGGTTTGATTTTATATCAGGCACGTCTGTGATTTTGATTATAGCTTTCCTTGATACCTATTTTACTGAACAGACTTTTATAGAAATCATTTTTATTGAAATATTATCTCTTATCAAAAGTAGTATGACTATAAACTTGGTCTCTAATATCTTTTGCTTTTCCAGAGACATAATTCGAGTCATTAATATTTATGTTTTACTAAAATTTAAAAAACATAGAGCTATTTTCAGAAATTTAATATTTTCTAACGGATTCATGACTCATTTTTGGGGTTTTTTTTTACAGATAACTCATGAAACGGTATTTTTAGAAAAAATTTCAACCAATACGTTTTGTTTGGTCCTTTGGAGGATTCACTTAAGCAAAATTTAATCAAAATCGGTCGAGAAAATAGGTTTTTTAATCTTTTTGTAGTTTCAGTTTTTTAGCTCCTAAATTTGGATTTATCGAAGAAATAAAACATCCCCGAATATTGCCAAAGTATCCAAATTACCAAAATTTTAAAAGATGACAACTTGTTTAGGTTTTGTAGCACTGAAAAGGGAGACAGACAGACATATTTTTAAAACTTTTTGAACACAGAGGATTTGAAACTGGATGTATATGCCCCCTTTCTTAATCTCAGAAAGTCGCTCATGGGTGAATACAAGCGTGGCAATCCCGCGGAATTTACCTGGATCTACACACTTTTTCACGTTATCTTGATTTAAATCCCTCATTTTCATCTTTCGTATCAGATATCCCTTGTCCAACCTTTTTTTCTCTTTCTACTCTGGTGCTATTAGAGTATTCAAGAGATGGGAGGGGGTGTCTTTATTTTATGTTCTTGTTTGTTCTGTCTTTCTTTTATTTCTAAGGCGAATTTGACGGAGGATTTTTCACATTAAAAAACATATATCTTCCCTCTCTTTCTTTCAAGCTTTTTCAATCCATTTTTTTACGCGGACATCCTTTATTGTTTCTCCAGTAGGTTTACTTCAACCACTTTTCGTGGTTATCACTTCTATTAATCTACCAATATGTCCAAAGAAATTTATATGGAATCATTATAAGCCCTCAGCTCTGTGTCTATAGTTTCTAAAAAATAGTTATGAACAAAAAACTTATTATTAATTTACAAACAAAATGAGATGGGTTCGAAGTAGATTGGGTCTATTGAGTTTTTATACAGATTTTAAGTACTCACGTTCCTATTTAAAACAGTAAGCTCAAAGTATAGAAATTATCATATAATTTTATAATAGGTCTGATAAATCCTCAAAATTCTTGCTGTAGATTTTTTAACACGACACTTTTTTCATGTCCCATATTTGTGAGAGTGTAACAAATTATAAGTGAGAAGTGATCTTCTTTTTGGAAACTCAATTCCAAAACGTATCATCAATAAACTCTTAAAAACTCTCGCAGTGTGCGTGCGTGTTTGCGTGTTTGTGTACGTGTGTGCGTGTTACTGTGAATGCAACTCATCCTTCTGTGTATTGTCAAAGCAATTAATTCTCAAATAAAAGGGCAGATTTAGCAGCATACACAAGATTTTGTGATTGGGGCATTTAAGATAAACAATTAGTAAGTAACTCTTAGGCACGTACACACCCTCGACACAAGCACCCTCGCACCCCTCACGAGGGTTGTTCAAGAGGCCAGGGTTCGGATTGTTGAATTCTGTCACAGTTCTTATTTTAGACACACTAGAGTAAATTGGATTTTAAATATTAATGTCATTTTACAACTTGTCGAATAAAACCATTATAGTGTTGAGTTTTAATTTTGTAAATACGAGTATAATAAATGGTGGAAAATATTGCACAAACTTTCTCACTCATCCAAAACAAAATAAAAATCCACCAAATGTATTCGTCACCAAAAAGTCAACCAAAAAGTAAAAAAAAAAAAAAACACACGCCGTCTTTGACAAAATATTTGTTTATTTATATAAGATAAAAACTTGCTTCGATTGTGTCATAATCGATTGTTTAGTGAAAATCGTTGCGATTCGATTAAAATCGAGCTTTCGATAACGGCAGTCAAAGTTCATTTTGGTTTTTTGTCAATTGTCCCTGAATGTAAAATATTTTTACTTTTCCCTGTATAAAACATGGAGTAATATTTAAATTATCTCTACAAACAAATTTGTAAACACCTGTCCTTCTTTTTCGACTTAATATTACTGGTTGAACGATAAAAGTGTCAAGGATGTGTTAAACCACGTGACTCGGATCCGTAGAGATATAGGGACAGTTATTTTTATAAAGTTGAAGATTTTCTAATGGCCTAGCGCCAACACATTAATTTCTTGATGAAATAAACATAATCGTAATCAGAATAACGTCTAGTTTTATGCGATTCTCCATACACAATATTTCCAAAATTAAAAGTTTCAACTTTATAGTTTTTCCCCTGAACTACACCAAGATCTTCTATTTATGCTATATTTATCTTATTTGTGGGACAATACAAAGAATATAAATACAAAGTTTGAAATATATAGGATTTATAGTCTTGTCTGTGTAGACTGGTTGCGACTTACAGACAGACACACACTGGTGAAATTATAAGGGTTTTGGATTTTAACCTTATAAAGATTATTATCATAAAGAGAAATCTTTATAATATTCTAATAAAAAGAAATATAAATTTAGTCTAATAAAGAGAAATCAATGAAAATGCATTCCTTTTTTAATGAGTGTTGAATGGTTTGTCTCACATTTCACAAAAAACTTCTTTTAAAATTTCTGCGCTATGCGTTTGTGTGGTTAGATTAAATTGTATTCGTTATACAAAAAAAATTATAATATATTTTAAACTGCAATTAAATTTCAATTTTTTTTTCAGATCGTGTTCACGTTAGAGGGAGGACATAATATCTGACCCCGTAGCATTAGCCTATTACCAACATATTATTGTTTTCGTCAAATAAACATATATATTTGTAGTCAGCAAAACATCTAGTTTGATTTAATATACCACATATTTTTTTATTATTTGAACTCGATAGTTTTTGCCTCTTAATACCCAGCGATCATTTTTGCTACTGCTATATTTTTCATATATGTAAGATAATACAAAGAATATAAATGTAAAATTTGAAATTTATACAATTTATCGTCTTTTCTTTGTAAACGGCTTGCCACTTAAATAAATTATGACAGACAAACACGCACGTGAAATTATAAAGGTTCTAAGTTTTACCTACAGACTTAAAAAACTATTTTTGGAGAACAAATATCTCAAACGGATATTTTGACGAAACATCAGTCATCAGTTATTTTTATTTCGTCACACATCCGATGTAGAGAAAGTTATGTGAATATTCAAAAAAATCTATGTCGAGTTATATACGTTTTGAGTCTAAAATAAAATGTCGTTTTTACCACAAAATAGGATGTCTCACCTTTAATGATGTCGTAAGTACTTTACAGCGTAAAAACTCTAATAGATAGATTTTAATAAAATTTTATATGTGGGCTTAGTTTGACTACATTTCAGGACTTTTTCTATAGCTTAAAATGTAGCTACAAAAAGAAAAATACAAAATTACTTATTCTCTTTAATAGGTTAACACGATTATCATAAAACAGTTTTCAAGTGTAGCCTCTAAGAACGCAAACAAAACGCATTAATCCTCATCCTTCTAAAATTATTGGGTTCGTAAGTTAACGGTAAAAAAAATTAAAAATCTTTAACGAGAATGTTGAAAAAGACATAATTTCACAAATCGGCAAACCTATTTCGTTCAAATTTTAATGAAAAATGAACAATAATAATCTAAACAGGTGTGGAAACACATAAGTCAAAAAATTTACTGTTTAGGAATAATTGGCAAAAAAACAAAAAATAAACTTTAATAGAATTAAAAGCTCGATTTTGATCAAATTTGATTTTCTCTGAGGACTAGTTTTAGTAGCTCAAGAGAAGCAAACTTAGACACTATTTATTATATAAATATTTTTCAAAGACGTCATCCGTGGTTCAATCTCACTTTTTGACGGAAATCTATCCTAATTTATATAGTTGGTAATGTTTAACTTTAATCGAGTTTGAGGATGGGATAGTGAGAAAGTTTGTGCAACATTTCACGTTTTAGTTAACCGTGTAATAGTCTAGACTCACTTATTAATTATACACTCCTAACTAAAGTTGATTGCAAATTCTCAAAATGTCGTGTAATATTGTTAAACACAAATGATAGCAAATTAACTAAACCTTAAAATCCAAACTAAACTATTTATCACATCATAGTGGAAGTATTTTAAAGGTCTTCAAATCCAAACTCAACTTTTTGCATCGGCTTGATCAGAATCTCCCCGGCTACAGGAGGGAGTGAGAGGTTGGGGGGAGACGCGTGTCCTGAGCACGCTGCAATTATGAAAGCATTGATTGATGCTTAGTCACAGTATGACTTCTGAAGCTCCCTCACTCCACCCCGCCAATCAAACCGTTATTAAAACTTTAGTGAATGACAGAGTAGACTTTGGATCAACTTTATCCTTAGAGTACTAATCAGTGTCTAATGCGGATAATCAACTTTCATTCTGGTTATAATTAGTTGTTTGTATAAACCAGTCATATGTGTGTTAGATTTAACAAACTTTCTTAGTCACCTATCCCAAAAAGTAATTAAAACGAACCAAAACTAATTGCCACCTGAAATATCAGTTCAGTTGTTTTCAGTCAAAAAGTGAAAATAACTCATGAACGCAGGCTTTGAAAATTATTTAAATAAAGCCTGCAATTTCTTCACTTGTGCCACGTCCTTATCGTAAATAGTATTTAAATAAAATCGTGTTTTGTGACGGTGCCGGTCAGGCAGGAAGTTGAACTGGACCTACCTTGAGCATAGTGGTAGGAAACAGATGACCGTTAATTGGTTTGTACGCTATGTTAAACAGACCTAGCCAGACCATGCGAGGAAAGGCATTAGTAACTTCATCATATTATAAAAATGTATCCAAAATTAAACTATTGCTGGATAATGAATTGGAGCGATGGTGTTCGGTTTTTTACGTAGGATTAATGCAAACGTGATGATAAAGATTTAGACGTTTAATTCGACATGGGGTAAATGTAGTATCATTGTGGTCAAGCGTAGTCTAAGGCTAGGATGAATTGTTACTGTGTTACTATTCAAATCTAAGCCTATTTTAAAAAGATAAGGTTCAAAATAATAATTGTTTGATATTAAGTAGGTTTATAGAACCGTAACTCTTTATTTTGATCTCCAAAATCATGTCTTATTCGATATCCTACTTTCCGGACATCCTGTATAACCAATGCTTTTACCAAACTTAAATGTTTCTACTACTACTTTTCCTTAAATTAGGGTTATTTTATGAATTTTTAATGTTGGAAAGAATAATTGGAAGGATATTATTTAAGGACTAAAGTAATTATTATTGACCCTCATATAACGTTATTAAATTTAATTAGATGTAAGATAGCACTACAAAGTAATAATAACTTCGCAGTACTATAAAGGGCGGAGTAATCTATATTTTTGTTAAAGACAGTGTGAGTTGAAAGGAAGGGGGCGGTTATACGCTGAAATAACATGAACTTTAATAATTTAAGCAAAGCTAATCCTAAATTTCCATAAAACCAAAAAATATCAGAGACTGGAACGAACCACAAAGTGTTCTTACTTAAATAAACCATCTCTCTTAGTGGGAGGGGATGGGAAGTCTTTATTAACATCTGTATTTCACTTTGCAAATTATCCAGACTTAACCGAAGCGCTACTGTAGGCTTGAGATAAAAACTGGAATAATTTAACAGTTTAATTAAGTCTATAACAAAAGCTATTCATAACAATTCAAAGGAACAAAGAAAAGTTCAGTTCTGCAAAATGAAATGAATTAATTATTGTGGAATGATAACTTTAGTATACTAAAACATGGAGCAAAATTTAAATTTTAACAAAGATTTTTGATGTGACCAGCATCTGTTTTCCCATATTAAATTATGAATTAAAAGACTAATTTTGATGGGAAGGGTGTAAACCGATGTGCGGTTGTATGCAGATTTTGAAGAGGGTTGTACCGTAAAGGAAATTCCGTGATCAGGGCTATCCAGAAGGAAGGTTAAAATAGCGGCATGTATAGTAAGAGGCAGTCGAGCTGGCGGAGTACTCTACTATTCATTTCGACTGCCTACTGTGTACTATCCTGAGTAAATACATTTCAGTTAGAAACGGAAAATGAATTGTTATCAAATTTATAATTTAGAAATTAGAAACTTCAATATATTTGGGCTAAACTGTGAGTATTTCTAACCTAAATCGGTGTACCAAAAGGAAAACTACAGTTCATGAGTAATTTGGAAAAACTAAAACGGAAATAGACTTTTATTTTTCAGTAAATTTCCAAAATAAACATGACGTCACTATCTTAGGCTAGAGAATATTATACATAAAATAGACATTAAAAATGTATGCATAAAGTGTTTCAGAAATATGTGTCCTAATTTATAAAATATTTTACTGTAATAAATTTCATATGATCATAAGTTTGAAAACGTTTCATTATCCGTCTTTTGACTATTTTGAGTTTTAATTGAAAAAAATAATGATAACTTTAAATATTATCGTTCGAAGGCGAAAAACTTTTCATCATCGACTATAAAAAAGGAGATCCCCTAGCTCTCGAATACTTTAATAGTCTCAGGTTCGGTAAAGAACAAGAGTTGATCAAGAGAGACCTGATTAAAGAGAAGGATCCATCTCAAAACTATGTGAATAAGGTGTAGATCCAGTTAGGTCCCTCTGGATTTACAAGTCCGTACTCGCTAAAGTGAGCCCCTGAAGGACATTATTCAGATTTTGTGTCAAACTTTTGTATTTAAATTATTGATAATGATTTACTAAATATCAAAACTTTATCTTATAAGTTGTCAAAATGGCAGCCGTTGAAATTGTTAATATGTTGAATATCTTTAAAACCACTAACTTTACAAAAATAAAGGGCAGCCATTTTGAAAATTTATATGATAACGTTATGTTTTTTGATATACTGATCGAACGTAGCGTACAAAACGTGTATACCAAAATTACGTTCACAAAACTTTACTATCAAAATAAGTAAACAAGTTCTTATGAATATATGTATTGAAATGCTGTTTTCAATCTGTCCACAATATTGTGTTTTTTACAAAAATGAGATTTTTTAAATTATATTAGATATCTAGTACAAATTTTGTATAAATACTTTCTATGTGATCTTTCATCAAAATATCAAAAACCAGAACTTTATTTTGTATGCTTTCAAAATGGCGACTGCTTACAATTTTTAATTTCGAAAATGACAAAAACCAATAACTTTACAAAAGATGTAAATAATAATAATAATAATAATATTAATAATAATAATAATAATTGTCCATGGCAAAGAAAAGTCAGTTTTGTAATTTTTCAGTATCTTTAAGGATAACCGAGTTATTGTTTAAAATCTGAAAACATAATACAACAGCCAAAATTAGCCTAAAACCAAAATCATTTTGAACTAAACTATTTATATTAAACAAAGTAAAAAAAGTATTTAATATTATTACTATTAAAGATAATTTTAATGTGTATTAATGCGGGATCAAATTGTGGATCAGTTTAAGTTCCAGAAAATTTTACAACCTTATCTGGAAGATACAATCAAATATTACCATTCCTTTTCAAATCTAGACATCGTACACAGTAAATAATTTCTAAAGTAAACATGAAAATTCCTGGTTACACAATCAAATGAACATTTCAGATATTCAGTATTAATTTTTCATTGTTGACATAAAAGCAGACGCCGAGTGTCGATGGAAATTCAATCAAATATCCCCTAGTCACACCTCGAGGGTGCTCATAAGGGGGTAGAAATTCCGTAGAATTGTTGCTGTAGCAATTACAAATTGAGTTTTTTCGAATTTTATCTGAAATTCGAATTATATTATTAATTTTCAAGTATAAATATAAGTAACAATTAAAGAGGAATCAGTATAATTTTAAAATTAAATGTGTGTACAAGTTATCCAGTAAAATTGTCATAATACATCCTCCTTCATATATGAACTTTTAATTTGGTTTTTAAGACGAAAAACCATCACTTTCATAAACGCTTTATCAAACACAGCATAAAACCAACTAATCGAACCAAAAATTAAAGAACAACATCATAAAAATGACAATAATAACGTCACTCGACATTTACCATTCTTTTAGGAATTCATTCTATACATTTTTGAATTAACAAGATAAGGTACAACAAAAGATAATCCTAACTCCTCACTCTAATAGCATCAAGATAGGAAGAAAACAAGAGTGAGATCTAACACGAGAGTAGATGGCAAAGTTTAGATCCAGCTAGGCTACTCCGGAATTCATACTCATTAACTTTCATTAAATATAGCTTAACTAACTGTAAATTTAATTATCAATATTTTTTATTATTTTAAGTTACTTTATGGGGGAAATCTTCAGTACACAGTAATTGCAACATTCATTAAGTTATTGTAAATCTTTGTTGTTGAAAAAAGTATAAAACAAATACGTTTAGTTATATTTAATAACTACTAATTATTCATTTGAAATTTTAAAATAAAATATTTCCAGTAATAGTATTTAGCGTAAATAACAGCTGATTTTTTTCTTAATAGGCTTATCCTAAATGTTAATGTTTCAATAAGATATTGAAATGTTTAACTAAATGTAACATCCTATAAAAAGAAATAGGGAATTGAATTGAATTTTTGTCTTTATTTAATAACCCATGCGCAACTACAAACTTTATGTTACGAAGTTTGAATCTAGAAACTTCAATGAGTAAAAATAAAAAGCAGAACGCTTTATTTATTTTCCTTCTTGTTTAAAAGCGAAAAACCTCTCAAAACAACTAAGCAGATGTTACTACCTGTTAACACTTTTAGCTGACTTTCTTTCTTTATGAATAACATAAGGCTGTCCAGAGAAGCAAGAAGGATTTGTTAGGATACCTGTGTTCAACATTCACTTAAAATCAAATTTGATTCGTTGCGATAGATTGGTTTCTATTTAACAAATAAATTAATGACAATTTACTGTCAAAATCGCCATTTTATTTCCCCAGTATAGGAAGTATAGTGTAATTTTGGTTATAGTCAAAAATTTTGATTTCTTTTTGACTGATCTTCGCCTTTAATAATAAATATTGAGCTTGACTTGTGAGATAGTATTAGATACAATAAAACTCGAATACAAGGTTTCATAAAATGTCGAAATGTCGGCCATTTCAAGCACTCTTCACTAAAATTAAACACCCTAAATTAGATTGTTTGTTTAGATTATATCTGCATATAGCTGTAACAACCCCACCTTTCTACAACGACAAATTGCGAAGTTATTATTTAAAATATAATTTTAAACCCTGACTTTCCAGTAAAATAAATACTGTATTTAATTTTTAGGCATAGCTGAGTCGCCATCGAGAGCTTAACTCGTGTAGGCATGTGTAGCTTTTTGACTCCCCAGCGCGGAAAGACTGATACGAACGTAGTGAATTTACTTTTGATATTCACGTCATTTTGAAGAAAATAGTGATTCACACAATTACAAAGTTAAGAAAATCTGCGTAACGCCGTTCAAACAATCTCACTCTGCTGGATAAAACCATTGATTTATCAATACAATTTAAAATTTCCTACCAACGTTTGGACATTTCATTTAGAAGATGGGATGCTTGTATTACAATTTATGAATGTAATCTTGGGCAATGAATCTTGTTATTTCTGGCAAATCTTACAATTATTTGATAATACTTCTGTTTATATTACTATGTTAATAGTTAAAGGGATTCGGTTAGCTCAAAATAAAAAATAAAAATAAAAAATAAAAATAAAAAATATTTTATTAATTTTTATATTTTTCGTTCTGTGACTTTTCAGGGTTAATTTAAGACCTTATTTATTGCAATCTGTTGAGTCAAACTAGTTTTATAATCGTTTGTTTAAGTTAGTGCAAGAACAGTTTTTAGGAAATTCCAGGACTGCTCGCGCAATTCCATGTGGAATGTTTATTAATATAATAGACCTAGTTTCATATGATTTAGTTCTTTGTGGTTGGTAGTACTGTGCTGTAAATTGTCTGCTTTACTAATAGCTGTTTTGTAGTTGTTTACATTTAATTGTTTGGCTTATTGGTTTGTTGTTATTTATGTTTATAAGTGCAGTAAATATGATTAGTAATTGGATTTAGTGAGTGTTTCAGTTTGTTTTGCCACCTAAGCCTTTTCTATGCTCCAATTTTTGCTTTTCTAAACTTTTTTCAAATGTCTGAGCCGTGAACCCGTTTTTTTTTTTTTAGCTAGGAAAGTACAATTTTTGTTTACACTTCTCTCTAGACACATAAACGGTAGGACTTTGATTTTGTCAGGACTTGTGATACCTAGTGTTGAACCGATGAATCTTTTAGGGGTGTTAATGTAACTACGGGGTAGGTTAGGCAATCTGACATCACTCAAGTGTTGAAAAAAACTATACCTCAGTGTCTTAGTTGTTATGGGACTTGAGGCGCCTTGATCAAGGATTGGTACCGAAGGTTGTGGGTTCGATTCCCAAGATACAAGGTTTTTTTTTCCGTACAGTTTGGTTCACTCCAACCTGTGGTATGGTGACAGAGAGGTCCACATTAATTAACGGTGGTTGGTGTGAAAACGAATTGCACAGAAAACACCAATTTTGCTAGTTGTAATTTTTTTCTGTAACAGAAATAACATATAATCGAAGGGGTTTTGTAACCTATGTAAAGTGCAACATATTATAGCACTGGATTGTTTTGCAGTTAGTGTAAACACATTGTAACCTAACCTAAACATTAAACACGATTCTGAAAAACAAACAGCGTTTTATCTTACAAATGTATCTATTTCTCATGATCCATAAAAGATATCTTTATATATTTCTGTTTGTTTGTTTATCGCACTTAGCTAATGTATCAAATATAGCTCTTTGTAGGGCTATATATATATATATATATATATATATATATATATATATATATATATATATATTACAAAAAATTTCATATAAAAACCTGATTAAAAAGTCCTATTCCGAAATTCAGAAAAAAATAAGTACGTATAGTTTATTTTATCCAAAGATATAAAATGACCTCCAATTATTACAAATAAAACAAAACACAAATATATAAAGATATCTTATATGGTTCATGAGAAAAAGGAACATGAATTTGTTCAATTTAACATCAAGACAGGGCCATCCGACTCCCCAGCAAATTATAATTTCAAATAAACAGAGAATAATTTCAAAAGTTAAAGCTTAAAGTCATAGCCTGCATTATATATATTACGGGTATTTCAGAAGACAAGACAATTCACACAATAGAGAACTTGCTAAGATCACAAAGACGGACTTATCATTGTAATAACTCGACACTCTGCTTTAATATCTAGGTTATGTTTGAATAGAAGGGTTTAGAAATGAGAGCTTAAGAGGTTACAATCTGTGTTCTCTCATCTGCATTTGGAATAATATTTATTTTTAGGTTAATGTAGGGATGTTTGTCAATTATTATTTAATATATTTATGGATAAATGTCACCACATTAAATATTGTTCAAATTTGTTTGATGTAATACGACCTTTCTATCACTTTTTAAGGACAGTTTTATTATTTTTGTTATGACTCCCAAACCGGAACGTTTATGGGATCTTTTTTGGACTAAAATTTACTACATTTTATTGTACTCGCTGTGATAAAAAGGATTCTCTAAAGGAGTGCACTTGTAAAAGTGATTTTCATTTAAGAAAACAAATAATATAACAAGAAAATGTGTACAATGCTTACCTGCTCCTTTTGGAACATTGTGTTTAGAGGATGTTGTATTGTATTGTATTATGGGGCTAGGTAATTGTCATGATGGGACTCTAAATTACGTTGTTTTTTGTGTTGTGTTTTACATAGAACAAAGTACAACAGCCATAAATAAAACTTGGTCTTCTTTTTCCATCTAATTTAGTATAAAGTTTTACATTATATTATTTCACTAAAAGTAATAACTGTTTTTATTACTGAGATCTGTATTAAATAGGTGGAAATAACAAATTAGTAAAATAATCAACTTTCTTAACTCATTAAAAATAATAAAATAAAATTAATTTTTATTTTGTAACTATCACTTTTTATTAGTCTAGCCGACCTTCTAGTATCTAACTCCCACCTTCTAGCTTTTAAGGTTCTCTGTTTTTCATTTTCTTCAGTCTGTAATACAGCCTCGTCAATGACTAAGCAGACGAAACCAATTGGTCGGCTAGACTAATAAAAAGTGGAAGTTACAAAATAAAAAATTGTGTTTTATTATCTTTATACCTTTAAACGTGAAATTCCACCAAGAACCTTGGGTCTCAACAGTATGCCTAATGATATTTCTTAACTCATTTGTTGTCAAGTTTCTTCTTTCGCTTTTGTTTTGTACGACTAGAATACAAATTAAATAAATTCCATTTTTTAAAGTCTTTGCGGGAAAAAAACCAATGTTACTTGGTTATATACAAAAATCTCCTGAATCCTGAGAAACATAAAATACTCCTTATTGAGGAATCTAATTTAATTATAAAATCAAACTCGTTTCCACTATATTAAATACAAAAGTATACATGCTACATGTAGTGGGTGTTCAAAAATCGATGCGATGTTGTTCGAACACAAAAAAATGTTTATGGACTGAAATGTGTCTGTCTCTAGTATGTGTTTTGTTGAGCAGACCAAACTAGTGGACCGATTTTGATGAAATTTGAATTGTGAGCTTATTTTTGCTATAAAGAAGGGTTTTTAAGAAATTGTGAGTGTTGACATAAAACCAAAACTAAAAATTATGAATTTAAAAAAATGTTAATGATTTTGCTATAATTTAGACAGAATAATTGAAATTTTCAAGAACAATTCATCATTATTTTTTTGAGCTTTAATATTTAATGTTTATTATGTGTATGTGAGAAATTAACAAACATACTAATCAATAAATGTTTCTAAAAACTTTAAGGTATAAATCAATCTTAGTTATAATATATCATTAAAAATTATACACTTTACAATAGATTAAAAACTGAATTTTTTAAAATATCTATTACCAAATTTAAGTTCAGAGGGTTTAAAAGGGTGGAGGAACTTGTTTTAAAATCGATTGAGAATAAAGAAGAAATTATCGATTGTAATTTTAAGGAAAATAACAAGGTGTTAAGCAATTCAGAATATTCCTATAAATTGTATTTTACATCCCTCTCACCCCTTAAGAGTCTAGAATTGCTTCACGATTTTTCAATCGTGTAAATTACGTAATTAGTGTTACACTAGTTTTGATTATGACAAATATTATTATTTATTATGGGAAAATATCTATTTATTCAAAGGATAAATATTAAGGCTTGTTTGTGTTTATTACGTTTCGTCAAAATGGATTCAATAGTTTTTTGAGAAAAATAACACATTCAAGTTAAGATGGACATCCTGACACCACAACCTCTCTTGATCTACAGAGTAGTAGTCTATTATCAAACATTTTTTAATACAGGACAGTTTTAATTATTACCAAAATATTTCCTAAAATAATCAGAACTAAAAACATTGCATTAGGCCAACTTGTACATGTTCCTGTCCCCCCCCCCCCACACACGCACACTACAGGAATCCACTTAAGCTTAGATCTGTGAACTGTGAAATTACCTTCCCGGTGCAATCGTACAACGTATGCTGCCTAGCATGCTGCATGGGTATGCATTTAATAGTATGACCAAATTATATTTTAACAATGAATGTCAGTAAAATTGTTGTGTCTATAAAACAAATTCTCTCTAACTGTTTTGCAAATTTTCACCAAATTGATACGAATAGATTCAGTAACTAGATCAGACAATATTTTTAGTTTAAAAAAAACCTAATTATAAAGTTGATATTTAGTCAATTTATATATATATATTTATATTTATTTATATAATTTATATTATATATATATATATATATACTGGGTGAATAAAAAGTCAAGACCCCCCCCCCTCTAATATTTTACTAAGTAAATATACAGAGATATCCTTTTGGTGGTCGTGCAATCTTAGCAGGAAGTTTCATTTTATGATTTTGAAAATTTCGAGTGTCCCCCAAAAATGGGGGTTTTTGGGGGCAACTCAAAAATTTTAAGGGTAAACCCCCTTCAAGTGACACCTCATTTTGAAGTGTTTACAAAAACTTAAAGAATGGTGAAAACCAGAGTTCGCTATCTCTTCTCTATCAAAAATGGTAGACCGTCAAATGTTATTGAAGTCTACACTTACATTAGTTTTCAAGGTAAAGTTACTTTCTCTGAAACAACTGGGTTATTATTGAAAACTGGCTACCATTTTTGATAGAGAAGAGATAGCGAACTCTGGTTTTCACCATTCTTTAAGTTTTTGTAAACACTTCAAAATGAGGTGTCACTTGAAGGGGGTTTACATTTAAAGTTTTTGAGTTGCCCCCAATATCCCACATTTTTGGGGGACACTCAAAATTTTCTAAATCATAAAATGAAACTTCCTGCTAAGATTGCACGACCACCAAAAGGATATCTCTGTATATTTACTTAGAAAAATATTAGAGGGGGGGGTCTTGACTTTTTATTCACCCAGTATATATATATATATATATATATATATATATATATACAGCCTATATTTACAGGTTTATCTTGACGTTGTCGTATGTACGTAAGCACGATATCGTCTACAAAAATTAAGATCGGAACATAAAATATTGTTCAGGGGATTATAGTATGCTCATATAGAACCCTATTGAAATTCATAAAAATCGAATTGTATAAGTCAAAATGGTGGTCATTTTAAACTGTCGCCTTTTGTATTATTCGCCTTATAACAGCCTAAATTAAATCAAAACTTGTATACTTAAATGCCGCATGTAATGAAACCTACCCCAACTCGAGTACCTAAAAAATAAGACTAAAAAAAGAAAATGGCCCCAAAAATGCAACTCTTTAGTGTCCTGTAGAGTGAAGATCAGTCAAAACAAGGACATAATTTTCTTCCAAACTTACCCTATACTTTGTACACACGGTATGTAAAATATAAAACATATATTCATTTAATACTACCGTACCCTAATTACTCTGAATCCGACAGAAATAACAAAACTGAAACCTGACACATTATCACTTAAACAGTTATTTCTACTTCTTCATACATTCCTATTCGTGTTACAAAATAGGCTGAAGAACTTGGAGGCGTATGGAGAAGATGGGGTAACAATTGAAGTTTGCTAATCAATAATGTATCAATGGTGAAAGCAATTACATGTCACGCTGAAACAAGGGAGTGTCATCATGCGACATCACCAAGGGTAGGTTTAGAGTTAGTGAAATCTACAAGGGTCGCAAATTTATACGTATCTCCTTGCAAATTACTAATATTTGAAGCTTTAAGGATATTAGTAACTTTATTCCTTTGCGAAGTATTCTGACTATTTATATTCATCTAACTGGATCCATACCTTTTTTATATAGTATTGGGTTAGATCCCTTTCCTTTTCTTCTTCTTTAATATTAGGTCTTTGAAGCTATTACAGTACTCGAGGTGGTCTTCGTTTTATATTTTTTAGGAAGCAAGTTTTACACACTAAATTAAGACTTTTGGTCTACTTCCATATTCTACCAAACAACCTTAGCCTAGTATTCATCGTCAGGCGCACACAATGTTTCTAGATCTTATAACGTTTTAGAGTGACGACTGAGCAAAAATCAGAATTGTCTTTAGTTCACTAATTCTCATTTCCGGAGTAAATGATCTGCAATTTGCACGTATTTACCACGAAGACTGGTTCAGTTAAACCTTTGGTGTGAAGATGTTTCTAAGATATTATGTCTTTGTTTTCGTTAAAATACTATATTTGTAGTTATGACAACATAGATCTCTCACACACCAGGCCAAAGATCCAGAGCTCGTTATGACATTTAAAATATTTATAAATTGCGTTTTACTGGTTATGTTGTTTCGTCTAAATAATTTCTGTATTTTCTTTTAGCATTAAGCAGTATTTTATCAAGAACAAATAATGTATCGTACGGTTAAGGAAAAGTCTTTTCTGGTCTGGTTGTATGTTTTAAATTTAGTCAAAATGGGTTCAGTGGTTTTCAATAAAAATAAAACACCACGAACAGACAGACTGACTGACACGATAACAATTATGGATATAGAAGCTTGTATAATTCTAAAACATATCCCGTGTGTTTTTGAATGAATAACACACTTAATTAGATAAAAATGGGCATATTTCAAGTCTACATACTATGTTACCATCTCCATCTATCTATTTTTTTTTTAAGTTTTCTTACTAAATCAAACTTTGTGTTCTTATGTGTTAATTACAAAATTATGCATTTACAGAAACTACTAAAACATATTTAGAGCTATTGTTTCCAATGTACCCCCCCCCCCAGTGAAATCCACTTAGGCTTAGTTCTGTGAACAGTGAAATTATCCCCCGGTACAATTTTACAGCGTGTGCTGCATGGATATGCGTTTAATAGTATTACCGAATTATATGTTTACAATGAATTTTAGTAACACTGATTTTTACATGCATTACGAAACCTGGAATATTGAAATGAGGTCATTGTTATAAATAAGGTTTAAAGAGTTTGTGTATCGTTTACACAGTATAACATATGTTGCAACCTGTAATCTGTAAAGTTACAATTAGCCCCTGCGATGATTGTATCTGCAACTTAATTAACTGCACTGAATATATAAACGTATTCTAAGGTTGGAATTTAAGTCATATTGATCTTCAGAAACTAAGCCTGTTTACGTTAAATGTAGAAATATCCTTTAAGCATACACTTATCTTTGTAAACACTGAAGTAACTTTGAAGTCGCTTATGTACAACATACTTTTTTTTTTATTCATATGCACATTGTTAGGACATACTAAATAGATTGTCCTTATCCTTGGAATGGAATGAAGCTGAGAAATAAAAGACTCTCTGTTATTTGATAGCCCACTTCTGTTAACTACAAGATCAGCATGCCGTATTAAATGCTTCGGCTTCTCCCATAACTACCCCATTCTCTACCTAAAACCATATATTAAACCTCGCATCAGTGTATGCTATGGGACGTCTTCTTAGGTATTAAGCCAATGGTATGGGCCAACCTTAACACATACTCATAATATTTGTAAATATCATTACATCATTTTTTGTGTCTAACACACCTTTTAATATCTAAACATGACCATATTTAATAATAAATTGTTATCGATACTTTAAACACAAACTTTGGTATTTATGATTCAAAATAGGTTACTTTGGTGCTTTATTTGAATTAAAATATTGATAATAGTTAAAGGGATTACAAGTTAAATAAATCAAAATTTTGTTGATACTTTGCAAAACATCAAAATAGACCTTATCGTTTTAAAAACCCTACGATAAATAATTAATTTAAAAAATCTTATGTTTTTATATTGAACATCGTTTTCCAAGATAAATATTACGTGCAGTGTTTAATAAATCAATTTTTTGATAGAATGTTGAATATACAAAAACAAGAAACTCCACAAGCTGTAACATTTTACTCGGGGAAGTATTATTCAAGTGTCATCTGTCTATGACATGTAGAGGGTTGTCTCTTCCACCCTCCAGTACACTTATAATAACAAGTCACTTTTTCTTTATGACAAGACTGTCTTTTAGTTTTCACTAAGGGTGTCTGTCACGTCGCATTGCATTACAATTTACATGTAGAGAGACTCTTTGCAGTTTAAGAGGTGATGTGTGTTTGAGTTTCAAGGCGTAGGGGTGAAATATTGTTCCAGTTTTTAGTTCATTTACTGTTGAAATAAGTGGCTGACTTAGTATACAGATGATTTCAAGATGGATTTTGGAGTTGCGACTGTATGGAGTATCTAAATGTCTTGTATCATCCACATAAATATTTCAAATTGTGTTTCTTGCTGAAGACCACTATGTTATAGAAATATTTCTTTAATCAGAGCTATACTCTATAGAGTTTCAGACAGTCAAACTGGGTTGAAACCATTATTGATACATAATTGAGATATACATAAATTAAATGATTTAGCAAGGACAATGTGGCATTCCTGATTTCAATATACATGAATGAACCTTCTGAATAATTTGTAAAAGGTAGTATAAAGCGACAACCTTCCTTTATGGTACCGAACCTATCTGTAACCGAGAGGTCCTTACGAATCGAGGTTTTTAAACACAGGTATTATCTTATGGAAGATAATAAATTTTTTCTTGTTCTAAACCTCTCGGCCATCATTACCTTATAACAAATAAATATAGAAAAGAACATAATTTAAAAATCCCTAATCGTGGAACTCTTATAATAGCGTCAGTGTCAGTACAAAGCAAGAGTTGGTCAAGAGAAACCTAAAATGAAATATGAAAGAGAGGGATATAGCCCAAGACTACAAGGAAACGGGAATAGATCCAGCTAATGCCCCTCGGGATTGCTACTATACAGAGCCCATGAGAGCAATTATAATAAATGCATTAAGGTCATCGAGCTACCAAATCTACGGCAATAAAATCTTTCTTAATGACTACACAGGAAATACGGTTGGCAATAGGTTTAGTAACTGCACACTGCCCTAACATAATGTATTCACTTGGTAATACAGTAATTTAAATTAATATCTATATCAATTATAATCATAATTGTTAATTAGCAATAAGTTAAGACCAAAACGTAAAAATTATATTCGTTACAAACAATCGTTACGATTTAAATTAAATTGTTATTCAAGATTAAACAGTATTTTTGAAAAATTCGAACAAAATTTTTAAGTTATCTATGAAGCAAAGATAAAAATTTAAAATACAAAGTGAACATTTATGAGTTTTAATGCAAAGTTAACCCTAAAATTAACTTTGTGACAGGAAAGCGCCACAAAGTGGTCTTACTAAAAAATAATAATATATTTCTTTTTGGGAGGCTGGACATTTTTATTAATATCTGCATTTCACTCTGCAAATTATCCAGCCTTAAACGAAGTGCCACTGAAGGCTAGAGATAAAAACTGGAATCATTTTACAGTTTAATTAAGTCTATAATAACAAAAGCTATTCATTACATTTAAAAGGGACAAAGAAAAGTTCAATTCTGCAAAATGATATGAATTAATTATAGCGGAATGAGAAACTTAGTACAGTCAATCAAGTTATCAAAAATATTTGTATTGACTCTAAATTATTCAAGTTCAAATAAGAACAACATTCCTTAAAAACACCAATAGTGATACACTGTAATGACCTACACTTGTAGAAACTTAAATTAGAAAATAAATGCAAACATATTTCCATGACGACGTTTCAATGACCGGGTGAGCTTAAGGTTGTATGCAACATTGATGATTACAGATTATAAGAAGATAAACAAATGTAGCAACTTTATATATACCATTTATGGAGCTAGAGAGATCTGCATTACAATCAGAGTCTCATGCAATGTTACAGTTTGAACGGCTACATAATTAATATAGTTAGTGGTGTTATTGTGGTGATGATTTGTAGCCGCAACGTAGTCTTCCTTTGTGGCGTTCAGGAAGAAATATGTGTGTGGATATCCCCCCCCCTTCCTCAAAGCTGTTCGGTATTGCCAAGGTACTTATTTAATTCAATGTAATTGTAGGAGATGCTGGTTTCTTTAGCCTTGCAAGTAAATTTAAATTGTGTTGGTATTTCAATGGATCTTAACAAATATGATATATTTTTCAAAACAGTTGTTTTTAACTTTGTAACATTGTCTATATCAGCACTTCCTAAAACTATTGTTACAACTTCCTCGAAATACGCCTGATGCTTTTGTGAGAATTGAGACTGGCAGAGTGCATTTGGAACTCAGGGTGCTTAAGCAAATGTTGAACTGGTGGACTACAATGCTTCAATTGGATGATGACAGTTTGCCAAGGATGTGCTACCTCAAGCTTGCCTCTATCTCCACATAGGATGCCCCATACAATTGGGTTACCTGGCATAGATGTATGCTGGGAAGGATTGGAGCAGAAAATATCTGGAAGAGTCAAAACCATTGGGTTGTAATCAAGTCAAGAAAAGATTTAGTTGAACAATTCAAGAACAATTTAATATGCTCAGACGTTGATACCGTTTTAAATTCAAGATACAGTGATTACTACAGACATATAAGTGGCTTAACCCCCTGTGAACCATACTTTGAAGAGAATTGTCCTTTATACATACTAAGAATGACTGCTCAATTACGCCTTGCTGGCAAGAAATATAATAGATTAATATTATAAAAAGACAACTATAGCTTTAACCCCAGTGAAATCTGCCCAATCTGCGTAACAGGAAATGACACTATAACTCACCTTTTGTTGAAATGTGAAGTGTATAATCTTTTTAGATGTAAATATTTAAACAATTATAACTCTGTGCAATATTTACATAATATGGAGACAATCTTAACCTCAAACTCAGTACAGGCCATGAAAGATATCTACCTTTTTGTTATGTATAGCCTAAAACTTAGAAAATCTATTTTAAACTTAACATAATAAATTAGTTTGATAAAATATCTTCAAACAACTAACTCGTTTGTAAATGTACTGATAATATTGTAGTTCGAATAATTTGGTTACTTCGATTCCTAAAATTGTGTTAAGTGTTATAATTGTATAAAAATATTTTTGTAAGTATTATAAATACACCGAAAAAGTTAATTATAAAAAACTAAGGATAAAAACGAACAATGTCATAAAATATGTTATTTTTGTAAATGGTCAACATCTTGCTTATGTACACTGTAATTTAATGCAATAAAGTTATTGTTGTTGTTGTAACTTTGTAACACTTCCCTCGTAGATGTATATAAAGAAGGTTTCCAACCTCATCGCTCGTGTCAATGTCTCGCCAGGTTCGCGACGGTAACTCATCACTGTGATTTCACAACTATACAAATATCATATTTTATTCGAAGTTTAGGGATAGAAAATACAGTTTTTTATAATAACTTCGCTATTTGTCGTCGTAGAGAGGTGAGGTTGGTACCATTACTGGCAGAATTTTTAATGTGTTACAAGGTGATTATCACACGAAGTGTGAAAACAAACTATTTAATATTGCCGCCATTTTCACACAAGGGATGCTTATGAACATACTACCCTAGACCACATTCCATGTTCCAATGTTTATTTTATTGTCCATTATCGAACCATTTCGTATTGATGACAACGATGACTGACTAATGGCAAATCGAAAATAATTTTTTTAGTGTTTGAGTTCGTTATACGTAGAGTTCAGTAGAATATTGTCAGTAAAAAATTGAAGACTTATTTTTTGACGATTAACAACTATTTACCCTATACATCGAATACTGGGTGAGTGAACACAATGTACTGGCAAAGTCTTTAATGATCTAGAACATAAAACTGTGAACATTTCAGTGCCTATGGTATCGGCGTCTACCTAACAGGGATCTTTTATAATTTGTAAATAAACCAAAATATAAACGTCAATCAAAAATCAATATAAATAATACATCTTTACGATAAAACAAATTAATCATTAGGATAATTATTTGTAAGTTGCAAGTTTAATAAATCTAAAAAATACATTAAACACTGTTAGTTCCAATATCATAAATAACTGAGGCGCTGTAAAAACATAATAAACTCTAAAACAAATAAACTGCGCGGAACATTCAACACTCATTCCGACCTATACAAACATACAAAATATGTTTTGCAAATCCACCAAGAAAATTGTAGTTCATTTATTTTTATTATGTTGAAATTTAAATTGTGTACTTTGGTAAGGGTTTGTAATATTAATAACCACAATTACGGAAATGTAAGTTACATTGGTAAGTTATCCCACTTGATATTTCAGCTGATTTTAAAATTTTGAACTTAAGTGACAAAATAATAACTTATTTCTTTGCAGTAATGTGTGAACTATCAAAATGAAAAAAAATGAAAAAAAAAAGAAAAGAAAAAAAAGAAAAAAACTTTTCTAATATTTAACAGTTTAAAATAAACGATGTTTGCTTTGTACAATATTGTTTTAAAACTGATTTTTCTATTAGAAACAAATTATTAAAGGAGAAACCTCCAAATATTTTGTTAAATAACTTGAAAATTTCATGTCGGAATAGAATGTTTTACAAAACTTATTGTCATTTTTTAAAGCATAGAACAAGAATGGACAAAATATAAGTTTCAATTTAAACAAAAATCACTTCCCTTTTAAATTACCCCATAGACCAAGTAAAAAATTATGTTGGTATTTTATTTCCATAACGTTTTTTAAAAAAACATTTTTCTATAAGGCTTATAGTTTTTGAGGTATTCGATTTTTACAATTCATTAAATTATTTAATAGTTAAGTAATTTTATTTTTATTGATAACAATTCTATTTTAAATCTGCACAAAGTTTGACAACGGTATCACTCTCTCCCCCCCCCATCTCCCACCACTGGAATCCACTTAAGCTTAGCCCTGTGAACTGTGAAATTATCCTTCCATTGCAAGTATACAACGTATGTTAGCAAACTTACAAAATTTGATTGTATTGACGTCATTGGATTGGGGAGTGTGGGTGTGGCACAATATTAAATTTATTATTTTCACATAAGAAACTTTTATTTATGTCAGATGTCGTAATATATATTAATATATATGTATAATATGTATATATGTATAATATTAAATAACCACAAAATTTCAAGAAAAATATTTTACGATTAAAGTTATTTGGTATTGAAAAGAAAAAGAAAAGACATTTACTTTTAATGCTTTCTTTGTATGGTACTTTTAAAGGAAACATTTTTTTTTTTATATATATATATATTAAAATAAAAATTGAGAAAATTTAATTCAAATCATCTTTTGTAATTTGACCATAATGTTTCAATATTAACAACAACATATTTGGTGATCTACTGGGGAAAAAAAGAAGGAAAAAAAAAACACCTATTGACAGTTTCTAAGGGGACGTAAAACAATCAATTTTTGGGGTTCCGTTTACTGTTCTCAGATATGTCTACACTCTTACGAAAATCTCTGTCTATACTCAGTTAAAATCACGCCTTTTAGACGCATTTATATTAAAAATTAATAACCCAAATTTGTGTAAAATTGTACGAAAACTAAAGCTGGAGTTTTACCAAATGCTATGTCCGCTGTGGCATTAGCAAGGGACTATTAAATAGATAAATACTTTAAATACAGTCTGTGTGTTTGTGCACCAATTTGTGTTTGTTTTATATCTTCTTAAGTACTATTTTGAAAAGTATAGAAGTGTCATACTTAAATCGATTAAAACCTCTCAATATCAATATGATATAATACAATTCAATGAGTAATAACTGAAGATGACCACTTCTTTATTGAAACCTTGTTCTTGTGGTGTACTTTCTTGTTCTATAAATTTAAGTGTTTCATTAGCTCTAGATTATGAATTGTCTCAATATATTTAAGTGGTATATTTTTTATTTAATTTGTATTAATTAAAAACTGATTTTGTATTCTCAATAGTTAGTACCATTTTAAATCGTTAATTCCTTTAATTTAGAAACGTTAATAGCAGGTGGTATATTTCAATTGTGTCAGGTAAATAGTAAAATAAGTCGTCGTGTTGTAGGTCATATCCCCTCCAAACAGTTCAGGACTCAATGATAACATTTTGTATTCCTTTATTGTTTCCTGTGTAAATGAATTAATAAAAGATGTTTGCATACTTGGAGGTCTATAGAGTCCTTTCATCCCTCTCAGAGCGAAGCAAACAAAAGTGAGTTCCTTTACAAAGCTGCATAATACATTATTCAAAGCTTCTGACTATTCAGATATATACGAAAAGATGAAGTAATTTGTTTAGTACATTAATAATTGGATGTTGCATCAATGAAAGAAACCAACTTGGAATGGAAGCCATTGCTTCCATCAGTAATTCTAATCGGAGGTTCTGAAACACATACAAAATATCGAAAAAAGTATATTGGGAGATGAAAAATTACTTTTTTTTTATACTGATGACCGACGGTACTTGATAGAATTCCGTGTAATGCAAATAAAACTCAAATTCTTTTGTTAAATTCTACAATTTACTAGTCTAGCCGAACATGGTTTCGCCATTTACGACATTGAACGCTCGTCAATGCCGTACCTGGCGAAACCATGGTCGGCTACACTAATAAATTGTAGAATTTAACGAAAGAATTTGTGTGTGTTTTATTTGTATAAAATTGCATATATTTTCGCAACCACTATATAAAAAGAAACTTCTATAATCATGAAAAAAAAAATCTTTTAAGATTATCGGTGTATTTTCGTTTTGTAGCATGTTTATATATCTGCTATCAAAACAAGTGTTTCTAAAGAAATGACTGTCTGAATTTTACAATTATTATTTGTCAGAATCTGTTTTTATTTGTTCAAAATATTTCTATTATTTGTTTTTCCCCTTTATTTATTTTAAACTATCGAATATAAAATCGTGTAATTTTTGTTATTTCGACAAGTAGGTACATAAAATAATAAACCTTTATATTTAAAAATGTAGAAGTTGACCAACTAAAATACACATTCTGTAATGAGAATTTGATCGTAAAAAGTAAACGCAAACTAATGAAAAATAATGAATTAATTACTAATGACAGGGAATATTGTATATTATTTTATAATGAAAATTTTTTGTTGAAACTAACTCTACTACCAATGATACAATCCAGGATCCTTCACTGCAAGCAATAAGAGAAATCAAAGGTAAGAATATATACACTACAGGATATATTGAGCCGCTCAATAATATCAGACTGACAATCCTCTATTTACAGCTACTCTAACAGTGTGGTGGAGTCACCTGCAACGTTCCATTACAAGATCAAACTCATGTACACTATTCAATGAGTTTGAAAAATAGTTTCTTTTAAAAGCTAATTCAACATGCTCAAAATTTTCTTGATCAATCAAAATATTGTACATGTTTTAACGATTAAAAACAAAACGCGGAATAAAATATAATATATATATTAGTGTTTATCATTTTCGAGTACATTAAAAATTTACAAATTATATTAATTCAGAAATTAAACGTATAAAATTAATTTACAAACTTTATATGACGGCCAACAAGACTGTGACGAATTACCTTGCGAAGTTTTGTTGAAGTGTCATCTGCTTGTGACATAGTTTGAGGGTGTTCTTCTTGTACCCTACCCCCTACCCACCATGCCTTCTTACGTATATATAAACCCGTTCACTATATTTGACAAAGTTATCTTTTTTTGCATATATCTTCCATGAAGCAACCGCGATTACCTTTTTTTTTTTTTAATGACTTATTTTTCATCCATTGATTTACGCTCTGTAATGTTTCTTGATTTGTTTGATTACTTTAAAAAAATCTCAATTTCGTATTCCAGTTTTTTAAAAGACGTTTGTATTTAATAAAAAAGAATAACTAATGTAATGGGTGACTTATTATGTGCATCATATAGTCTAATTCAGTTAGTTAGTGTTTCAGATAATTTGTTGTCATCAAACAAATAATACAAATTATTCTAACAATTATAAATCAACATGTAATCCATATATGAAATAATAATAATAATATAGAAAGACCAATATATTATATATATATATATATATATATATATATATAAATTAATTCTATTTAAAAAAAAATTACATAACATTAAACATTAAACATCACAAAACTAAGACCAACACAAATGCTATGGTAATAAAAACAAAATATAAATATGCACTGAAATACAAATACTACTATCATAGAGAAAACACGAAACGAAATAAATATAAATTAATACCATGTTTTCACGAAATAAAGTATTAAATAGTTTAGAAGCTATCTAAAACATTTAGCTTTCCCAAACATCGCTAATAACTGCAACGCAGATTAATACCGGGGGTTGTGCTGAGCTAGAATAGGATTAATTAAGAAAAACTTTGTCCCTCATTTCAACCTCCATCAGATCCAACACCACTCTTTGTAACCAGCCCTCAATGAATTAATTATAATAAATTACTTTGGAGGGCTTAACATTCAACGCAGTAACTAAGTGTTTTTCGACTATGTATATATATATATATATATATATATATATAAACAAAAACTACGCGACGCTTCAATAGTTTAAATCAATTGACGTTATCAAGTGTTAAACCTAAAACATGAGAAATTAAACACAGTAGCATAAGCTAGTAGCCATGCTGGAAACTAAAAAAAGAAAAACCTAAAAAAGTCTCAGATCTGAAGCATTACAAATATTTAATGGCCGACATTTTAACAATATAAAAAACTTAATTTTAGTTTTTAGTATACTGGTAAAAGAATGTGTATACAAGATCCAAAATCTGGATACAACTTCTCATCGATTTCGAAAATAATAAAGGGCTTAAAATATAATAATTAAAACCAACGATTTGTTTTGGTACTTTCCTGAAATATTGTCTGGACATTATGTCTCAGCCTGTATTTAAATTATTGGCGGAAACATTTAAATAAATTTCAACTTTTTGATTTTATTTTATGAATTTTTAATCATTAAAAAAAATATTAAAATTCACTAAATTCCTTCTTTCTATACACATTAAGTAAAAATTGTGTTTTGTTATATTGTACTGTCTATTAGAAAGCAGTATTTTTATTCCCTCAATAAGTCATAGCGCCTTCAACTTTAAATTATGCAACTCAAAATGATTCTCGATGAAGGGTTGCCCTAACACGAAATTCAGGCGTTCTTCGTGTACTTTACAATTTATAGTTTCTTTTTAGATAATGATACACACTTTAAAAAAGGTTAAAAAAAATTATGAAAATCTAAATTATATTTTTAAGTTTAACCAAATTTTAAAGTAATAAAATAATATTTTAAATTTATATTCCTTTACTTCTTGTAAGATATTAACATTCCCCGACAATAATATATATACAACTTGTCTCTGGAATGTAGCAAGACATAAAAAGCATTTACGAAATGAAAATAGTTTACTGTACGCCCTAAATACTTCTACAATATGTCTACTGTTTATTATACTCTAATTTAATGCCAATTTTCAAAATGCCATTTATAATACTTTTTTAATCACACGTAGTATAAAGAAAGTTTCGAGATGTGTTAAAAATTCGATTTATGATCTGGGTTTAATAAAGTAATGAGACTGATTTTTTTTTTTAATAAGACATGGCAACCCTGTAGCTTGCGTAGGCACTCCATATTTGACCGTGATTTCTAGACTAATTCTATGTCAATTGGCACATCGTTGCGACCTTTTAGTATTGAGTTGTGCTGTAATAAGGGAACACATGTTTTTGTCTCTCGTTGTTGAAATGGAATTTGTAAATATTGTACTACGGTATGCCATTTCTGTGTTAACCTAGATGAGAATACGACAACTACGGTAAGCTTCGAAGACTTTTGGAAATGAAGTTAAATTCAAGAGCTCAAGTTTTAACGTTTTTTGAAGGCAGAACGAATATTGAAGTTGAAGACCGCAGTGGATAACCATCGACCTCATGGACAGACTTCAACATGACTAGGGTACGTTAAATCGTATGATCCGATCGAAGACTATCAGTGAAAATGGTTGCAAAAGAAACCAACATCAATCGGGAAACTGAAGATCTGTGCATGAGAAAAATGTGAGCAAAAATGGTCCCCAAAAATCTCACAGAGGAACAGGGATAAGAACGAAAAACTTGGCAGTTGATTTGTCAAAACAAGTGGATAAACCCAAATTTATTGAACCTTGTTATAACTGGATTCCAGAGACAAAACGTCCAAGTTAACAATTGTATTTGAAAAAAGTCATCCAGACAGAAAAAAGCTCGCATGTCGAAGTCAAAAGTAAAATACATGGTTGTGTGCTTCTTCTATTCTAAAGCCATTGTTCATAAAAGATGGATCCTTCCTGGCCAAACAGTAAATCAATATTTCTACAAAGAAATTTTAGAAATACTTCTAAAATGAGTCATCCGTGTCCGTACAAACACTGCTGATAATTGGATTCTTCATCACAATAATGCAATAATGTACTGCAATTTTTAACCCCAAAACGTATTTCAGTACTATCATAGCCACCTTATTACCGGATATCGCTCCATGTGACATTTCTATTTACAAGAGTAAAAATGGCGGTAATGAAACACCAATTTCAAACAGCAGAAGATGTCCCAAAAGCTGCAACGAGGGTCTTATAGGACATTCCAAAAAAAGAGTTCCAGAAATATTACCAGAAGCGCTGCAGTAAGTGTATGCAAGCAGTAGGGATCTACTTTGAAGGAGATTAGAATACAGATGAATAAAAAAGTAAATGGTATTTTTTCAGATTAGTCTCCTTACTTTATTTTCACACCTCGTAGATTTTATTTCCGGATGTATTTATTTTTAAGTCCCGTGAATACAAAAAAAGTAGTTTTGGAAGCTATCTGTTTAATTCTGTCGTATGCGCAGCTTTCATGATTTTTGTTGCTGTGAAAAAAGGCCTGCAACGCTTTCAAAATACAAACGTTATGAGTTAGAATTTTTTTTTCTTCCTACATATTTAACCCTTACAATAATAATTTGTTACCAAAATTAACAGATTAATTTTTATTACCACGGAAACCAATACCTAACATTGATCACAAGCTTTTACACGTTAATGTGGTGTCAAAATTTTAATAAAATCTTAAAGACGAATTTGTAAAAGATCACAATACTTCCACTAACATAAGTTTAATGAGAAAATATATATAAGTATTTCTAGTGAGGGAATGTATATATATCAAAATATTTTACAACTCTGTAAACTGCAATTCGTAGAAATGATTTCTTCTATAATGACTTTTAGATTGGGTCCTTACGTTGTCAATGATTGGCAATTTAACAGATAAAGGAATCTAACACCGAGTTGGAGAGAGGAAAGGAGGTGATCTTGTTACTGACAGTACAGTAATTGTCTACGTCACTAAATAGATTGATTGCGTTTGGACATTCTTTTGGACTTTTTTTGGATATTTAAGCGTTTCGGAAACTATGTTCCATCATCAGAATGTTCAAAATCGTTCTTTAGATGACGCGGTGATCACTCGTGTGCATTATGTTGTGGGTGTTGATCGTAGTTTAAGATAATGTCTGTGTTATATCTTAATGTAATAACTGCAAGTGAAATACCTGATGTTGAAACACAGTTTAAAAACCAAATGAAAGCACCATAAGAAGTACTGAAATAATATTCTTAATACATTCTCAACGTGTGTTATTGATTGACTAGTACAATTTATTAGTAATATTGAAATTAAATAAGAAATAATGTGCGATGTAGTCATTCATAATGGAAAAACACATACTAAAAAAAAAAAAAAAAAAAAAAAAATTGAGTAAATCGTGTGAGATGTTAAAACAATCTAAGTATAGTTTTCGAAAAATATCCCTTTTGGGGTTCGTTGAAAAAAGTGGTTCCATCACACATTCAGTGCAGAGAATGTTATACTATTGATGTTTAGCTTTTTGAAAATAAACGTTTTAAGGTAATCTGAGACAAATAAATAGGTTTTAAAATAAAATATTATTGTTACAATTTGTGATTTGAATACAATCGTAACACGAGTTATAGATTGATTACTACAAAATAATAGTAATCTTCAATAAATTAAAGAGAAAGTGTGTGTTATAGAGACATAGTTAAACCAAATTTACTACTCAAATATGTCTAAAAACAAAAAAGTTTTGTAATATGTCAAAACAATATATGTAAAGTTTTCTGAAAATATCCTTTTTTGGAATTTCTTGAAGAAAATACGTTTACTTTGAAACATATACAGTGCAGAGAAAGTTACCCGAGGAGACGAACTTCGGTGTTTATTTTTTGTAAAAATACGTTTTGTGTTAACCTGAGCCCAACAAGTGGTTGTTCGACACATGTCTGTTAACCGTGTGGTTTTCGTCCATATTAAAAAATTCAAACATATTAACGTCTTTTATCACATTATTTATTAAAAGTTAAAATTTTCTTAGGGCTGGCTATCCTGAGGGACTCTAGCTGGTTCTACAACTTTTTTAAACTTCACTCTATCATCTTTCCTCTTAGGTCTCTCTTGAGCAAATCTTGTTCTCTTTCAACTCTATTGGTATAGAGTATTCAAGAGCTAGGTGGTCTTTATTTTATGTTTTTTTTCTTCCTTTTTTATAAGGCAATGGGAGGTTTTTGTCTTTAAACAACTAGAAGAAAATACAAATTTGGGAGTGCCATTTATAAAAAAATTAAAATAACTCATTTTCAATACAATTTAGCTAAATGCTACAAACAATCTTGATTTACATTGGAGTTACGGTGTTACAAACGAAAATAATTTTTAATAAACTGTATCTCAAAGTCAGTTAAAACTATTTCACTCAAACTTTGACAGTATGTGAAAGTTTTTATCCCTAATCAATGCGCCAATCTGTAAGAAAAACGAATTTTGGTTTTCTGCAAGTAAACTGGAAACTACTTTGAGTGTATTTTATTTTATTTTTTAATTGTTAGTAACTTTGAATTTATTTTACGTGTGATTTAATATTAGCTTTGAACTATGCGTTTACGACTAATTCAAAATTTCAGCTAAATAGCTTTCAGAAGTTTTGAGAAATTCAATCATACACTTCAATCCTTATTAAATGTCCAAGGAGAACTTTGGTGAATATAAACAATTTAAAACACTGAAACCCCTACCACAAGTTTGGCACAATAACACACTCACAAATAAAATATTTATTTGTCCTAATTATTATAGATGTATATTTCGGTTAATCAAGTTACCATCATCGAAGGGATCTGACATAATACTCCTTATGGAATAATACTTTTCACCGATAGAAAGTTTAAAAGATAAAATTGAATTTTTGTTTTATAAGTGAGAAAGTAATTGCTATAAAAAAAAATTATTACAAACAAAAATTAATCAAACTTAAAATTTAAGGCATTAAACTAAATACATAAATAATATAACATAACAGAGAAAAAAAATGCACTCTAACAAGTTGTAAAATTTTATTTCTGAATTTGGTTGTTCATTTTTATTATTCTGCAATCTTTGTCATATCAGTTTTACAGTGTTTACTACATGTCCATTAATTCAATTATTTATACGTAAATCAGATTATACTGTTAACCAAATACCTTTTTTATTTAATTGAATATCTCCATTATAATTAATGCAATATATTTGATGGAGGTTTAAATTGGTTTTGTTGTAGAATACAATTAATTGAATTATAGTTTGTCATTTGTTATAATCTCATAACTTGTGTTTTAAATCAGCCAATCAAATTATAAAACCCAATGATGTTATAACATAAAGTTGGAAATGTGAGCAAAATCGCAGATTTTTCTAATTCAATTGAATATAGTTCATTTTTTCTTGTCTTTTAAAAAAGTAGGCTCGCTTATAACCGCCTTATAAAAAACGACAGTAGTAAACATTATAAAATAAAAACCTATAGCACTCAAATACTGTAATGCCGTGAGATGTTGGAAGGGAACAAGAGTTGGTCAGGAGAGACCTGAGAGGATAAATGAAAGAAAGGGAGCTAACCAAAACTACACGTAGGAATGTGTAGATCCAGCTAGGGTCCTTGGGTATGCCACACCCTTACTCACTGTAAATAAACCCCTGAGGGGAGCAAAGAACATAAAATCAAGTCTCCTAGCCTTCGAATACTCTAGTAGCTTCAGGGTCGGGAGGGAACAAAAGTTACTCAAGAGAGATCTAATAGGAAAGATAATTTTGATAGATCTGATAGATAAAAGAAAAGCAGCTAACCTAAGATTATAAGATAAAGCCAGCTAGATACGTTCAAAATTTCCAAGCCTGTACTTACTCCTGAAGGTTAAATGATTATTAATGTTGTTATAACTATCTTAACACTGTAAATAACATAATTTATTTATTTAACCAATAAATAATTATTTGTTAAAATTACATTATTATTTTTTTATCCTCGTACAGTAATGTTCCAGAAATAAATCTAAGAAAAGATTGGAGGTGATGTTCGGAGTAGGTCTGTCACTAAGGACGTTTCCTATTTCATTATTTTCTCTCCTTCACCCCTATTCTTTTGTTGAATTCCTTTATCGGGAAAATTGCCAATCATCATCTATGCTTGACCACTCTGCGAGGATTTCTTTTAGGCGTTAGTAATAAAATATGTTTTGTTCTCTCACTGTAATACAGATCTAATATAGATTTTTATGTAAACGTTTTAATACAAATACTGGATGTAAATAAAGTCTGAAGTAGTGTTAGGTATGTTGCAAATTTTAAACAGTTATTCGATAATGGGTTAAAACTGTGTCAGTGTGTCAGGTCCTCCCAAGATACGGAGTAACGACTTGCAAATACTTCTATTTTCTTCGTATTTGTATTTCCTTCAAACTTACATTTTTTGAACTTCTTTGTAGCTTACATGTTTTTTATATAGTTTATGTATAGTATTTGTTTTCATTTGAGTCGTTTCTACAGTTATAACAAAACTTTCCATAATATAAACATGACATTACATAATATAGCTGTTTGACATAGCACAATGGAAATAGAGGACATAATCAGTAAAATCTCTGAATTTACCTGAAATGTACTATTTAGAAATCTGCAACAGTAAACAACTGGTTAATGTGTTGAGTTAGTTTGAACGAAAGGCAACCTATCACAAAAACATAATCATGTTCCCAAATTAAATGTCAAAATAAAATTTGAGGACGATTACAATACTTTGCTAAAATACTTTTCTGTGCGAAAATGATTTGAGTACTTAACGAGGCAGACTTAGTTCTTTTACAGAGATTCCACTTCCTTAACTCGTTTCCCCAACCAGTATTTGGTGTACTTCCTGTTGTTAATATTTAGTCATAGCAGTTCCCTCTCTTCTTTTATGACGAAAATTCGGCACGAACGGGCCAATTTTGGTTATTATTTTCGTCCGTAGTTTCTTTTCGTTTTTAATTTGTAAATTTTGCCAGTTTTTGGGACATGAAATCTTGTATAGTTTGATTGAAACTTTAAAGGCTTAGTTATTTTACCAAAATTGGTGGAATTTTGATTACAAAAATCATCGCTAAGCCATATTTTCTTTGGATTCAGGGACCCTAAAATATAATTTTCCAATAATAGCATCAAAGTAGAATTATTAACGTTACATTCTTGCCATTATTTTCTAAAAACAAAAGACTTTTCAATTTATAAAAAGCAAAAAACTCTCCTTAAGAAACTAAATAAATGTCTGTTCTATAAAAAAATTGAAAAATGCTCTAGCTAATCTATAACTTCAATAAATTTTACAGACAATACGTTGGCCTCAGGGGCTCATTGACTACGCTCGTGTTAATCCCGATGGCCATAGCTATATCTATACTTTTTTATCTAGTCCTGGATTGATCTGTCTCTTTCTTTTAAGTTATTTCCTTCCTTTCCTTCTAAGGTGATGATGACAGAGGTTTTTGCCCCTTATACGACAAGGAAAAACATTACATTAGAGAGGAGATGAGACTAACCTTAAAATATCGACTGCAATTTCAGTAGCCTATTATGTTTTTTTGCAGAACAAGACGAATTCTACAAATCATGAGTTTTACAATCGTCTCACGTTCTATAGTTTGTCTAAACTGAAGCCGTAGTAAAATATTAATTTTGTAATTTTACCTGGTCGTGCTGAAAGTGGATATGTTTTCATTACTAAATTGACATATTATATTTATTGTTTTAATTATAATTTTGTTTTTATCTTCGTTTCTTTTAATACGAGTTATGACTCAAGTATAGTTAAATAACGGAGGTATTTTGTGTAATATATAATAAATTGACAAACGATCGATCAGATAAAAAGTATAAACTAATATTTACTTCTCTGTTCTTTATGTGATCTAGTCCAGTTCTAAAAACCCCGATTTCCACCATAGTGTCTAGGAATGTGTATTAAGAATTTAAATTTTACAAAAGTACTATTTTGTATGCACGGTATAAACTCAAAAATTCGAGATAATATAAAAAAAATTCGCTTTGATTTTACACCTGAAGATTAAGGTTAGGTGTTATAAGAAGTAGATCACAAAAAGAATATACACATGTTTATACAGTATAACAAACACACAGAACACAATTCTAACAAAATATACGCCTAAGTATCAGACGCGTTTCAACGACAAGGTCGTCCTCTTCAGTGATACAGGAGCTAAGCCAATCAAACTATAACAGTTATAGTTTGATTGGTTTAGCTCCTGTATCACTGTTATAGTTTGATTGGTTTAGCTTCTGTATCACTGAAGAGGACTACCTTGTCGTTGAAACGCGTCTGATACTTAGGCGTATTTTTTGTGAGAATTGTGTTCTATGTGTTTTTTATACTGTATATTTTTTCTTATAGGCCTAAGTCAATCTCAACAATTAATATAAACATGTTTATTCTTAAACGAAGAAATTGTACAGTTTTAAAATTTACACACGTGTTTCTAAAGCGATTTTTATTTAAATCATTTATGAACATTATATTATCAAATGGTTGATGTACGCGTTTTTTTGTTTTGTGAGCAATGGTTTAATTTTATTTTAACAATTTTACACTATTGTAGTTTACACCATAATGTTTTTTGAAAAAAGGTTCCATAGTAACACCTTCGTCAACAATAATTTTATATTTTTGATACAAAATCAAATAAATTGATTATTAGTTACCCAGTATAGGGTAAGTATGGTAATCGCAAACAATTTGGCTTCCGTTTTTTGACTGATCATCATGTTTCATTGCATCGGGAAACTAAAATACTATATTTCATCACTAGTACCAAAAGTGAAGCTTGTCTATACAAGATCAAGGTTAACGGAAAATGAGGGAGGATGTAAAAGCTTCTTTTGATCCTAGTGATTCTTCTCGTTGTACTGCAAACTATATATGAAAATAATTTCACAAAAACTAAAATGTTTTGACTTATTTATCTTCAAAATTTTGGACAAGTTACACAAGTTTGCATCTGTTTAGTTTGTGTTAGTGGTACTTATTTATAAAGTCAATGGTAACAGCTATTTTATCTGTTATTTACAATCGAGAGTATCGGTTGTTTTTTATAGATTCTTCACAATCGTTAATTAATTCGTATAAGCGAAGTAACAGCTGATGAACTCGGCCTCAGCTGATGTTTTTAGTTCATAGGACTAAAAAAAAAACTTTAGCGTCTCAATGCATGTAATGAAAAGAGCTGTTTTTGAAGCACTATGACGAAAAAGTGATTTTCAACATTCCGTCCATATGTTGTCGTTGTAGTCTGTATGTAAGCAAGAAACGTCCTGCAAAAATGAACGTATCAACATCAAATTTGGTAGAAGAGATTATATTGTAGTCATTAACCCTATTGAAACTCAGTAAATATCCAATAAAAATGTAAAACTAACAATTCCATATGTAAATACTGCGTTTAATGCTACCAACTTATCTCTGCGCTGATAAGTGAGGTTATGGTCAAAAGTATATTTTGAACCCTGACATCTCAATGAAATAAACTATCCCTATAGTTACGAGATCAGGTAGGCCAGCATCACTGAGATGAAAGTAGCAGGTGGAGACTTATTTACATATGTTCTCCAACTCACCAGGGCCGAGTAAGTGACACTGTTTAATATAATATATTCAACCGAAATCAAGACTGTAGCAATATACCCGAATACAAGGTAATATTTACGTCAGGCAAACAATTTGATCATTTAATATTTATTTATTTTGCCACTAGAAAATGACTAGTACAGGTGGAAACATTTTTCACATTCACAAATCGGGTTACAAAACCAATACGTTTTAAACTGTGTTATAATTAAGTCATTGATTCAATTAAATGAAGAGGGGAATATAAATAAAAGAGTTTCCAAACAATTAAACCCAATTATATCTTCCGTCCTGTTTTTAATTCGTCCTTTGTTTTGTGTTTGTAGATAATTTAATCAAACATTGAAAGCGTTGGTCCGACTTTTAATTTAGGTAAAAACGCTTGTTTGATAAAAACAAGATTCTTGATTCTAATATTACCATTTCCATCGGTCATTGTTAGTGGTATTTAGGAGAAGACTAACGTGTGAGCGATCACTCTAACTCTGAGCCTTGTCGCGGCTAACCGGTTAATTGTCATTGAAGGAGTTTATAAATGTCGAAACTTACCTCAAGGATAGTAATGAGTACAAGCGTTGCGATACCGAAGGGTCCTAGCTGAATCCATACAGTTGTACATGTAGTTTTGAATTAAACCCCTCTCTATCAGCTTGCACTCTTCCAACCCCAACGCTATTAGCATATTCTAAGGCTAGAGGTCTTTATTTTATCTTCTTTTTCCATTTTTTGCGATAATGACTGAGAGGTGTGTTCGCCCTTAAATCATAGAAAAAAACAAAACTGTTAACTGAGCCTTTTTCGGGTAATTCAAAATAATGTAACATGCCAAAATACCGTAAACCCCAAACGGGTTTGATTGTTTATAAATACTCCAATCGATTCTGGTGTTACATTTTTAACACCAGCTAAAACCGATTTAACTATCTGTTCAAATTTCCACGTTTGGTTAATTGATAACCTCCTTAAAAAAAAAGTTTAAATATTAGTAGTAATTAAATTAAAATAATACAACGGAAATCAAATAATCGATTAGACAGTCAGTGTAAATGCAAATCTTGAGTTTAGATCTAACTTATTTCTATTGTTTGCTTACATTGGATTACCAGTGACATACGAAGACCATTTGTCAGTTTGTTAATTCACTTAAAACTCTACAGACATTAAACTACATGAATACATGTATAATATGTCATGCATTTAATTAAATGGATTAAATTAGTTTTTGAGATGAATAATCATATCTTTATTACTGTTAATTTCTTTCATTCAAAAATAAAAGAATAAATTACTATATTACATTTGTGTGATTATTGTTTACATATATTGTTATTTTATTATACTTCATATTTTTGCCTAAAAAACCTGTAAACATTTTACACATTTAATACATGTTTAAACGTAAGGGCGTTTATCTTTATACCTTATTCTTAATCCTTTAGTCTAATAATTAAAAAAAATTATTAATCATGTTTATATGGTACCAAGTCAAAAGTAAGAATAGCTAAATATTACCTTGTATCCGTAGTATGACTTCATTGTTTACGTAAATATGACGCGTTTCGTAACGTCTGTTTCATCATCAGATTTTTGAAATGTTCACAGCACAAAAGGCATAACACGAAACATACAAAAAACATACACTTAATTGTCGTGCACTAATTATGTCGCCGTCTAACTGACACCAACCAGCTATTCACCGATTTTGAGACCAATTTCACACCTATCCTTATCTGCAGGAAATGAAAGTACATGTCTGCCATTGAGGAATTTTAGATTTATAAAACTTTTAAAACAATAAAGACCAATTATTAAATACTAATTTCAATTCCATTCTAATATACTGTACTATTCAACGATAAGATTATCATATTTAAATAAATCAGACTTAACCAGTAGTCGGTCGACCGTCCACTAAAGTAGACTATACACATCATGACCATATAGTGTTTGTGTTTTTTGTGTATTACGTGTTATGTTCTTTGTGTTGTGAACATTTCAATAATGTGATGATGAATCTACATTTCGAAACGCGTCATAGTTACACAAACAACGAAGTCACCCGAATATTACCGGATACAAGGTAATATTAAGTTGTTCTTTTATTAATTCCCACTTGTATTCTTAAGCCCGTTGGATAGTGAGACGCAACCAGTTCCTCCAATTTATTTTTTTATTTATTTATTTTTTTTTTTTTGTTGAAAGTTGAAAAACCTCTCGGTCATAATGAGGGGGAAGACCGATGTATCTAGATGTCCTTGGAAACCAAAAAACCTCCCATTTAGATATTGGACGAATTCCTCCTTAGGTAATGTTACTTTGCCCAAACTGCTGTTTCACTATGGTGAACCGCTACAAAATGAAAGACTTCCTCATTGTCCATCAGATTGCATAATGCACATTACTAAATTTGCTGCTATACACGGTTTTTTTACTAGTAAAAAGATTTACTTCTCAATTCTGAATTTAAACTCTTATAAATGCCGTGATAGCGACCTCCTAGCAGCAACCACTGAGTTATCTGGTTATTGTTACAACTGATAGCCTCTTTGACAGCAAACAACTCTCCATTCTACTAACGTTAAATACAAGGAATAAATAAAGCAACAAAGCTAAGTTGTAAAACAAAGTTGCCCGATGATGCCGCAAGGCGAAACAATTGTAGCTCATTTATATTATAAAAATATTTTTGAAACTTTAGCTTTATTGCTTTATTTAATCCTTGAATATGGAGTTTCAACAAGCAATATATCTACTGTTACGTTAAAATTAAAAAAAAAAAAAAAAAAAAAAAAACCTTAAATAATTATTCATCAAAACACATTTTTTATTTGTCTGCCATTTGTACCGAATATGCAATTAAAATAATGACACATGTACATATAGGTTTACGCAACATGTAATTATGTACAAAATAATTCCCTACTTGACCCACAAGTTAGCAAAATATATAATATAATATTCTTAAATTAATAATCACTAAACTATTTAAATAACTATAATATCAGTCCTGTTTATTAGGATAAAACACCCTTTCATTGATCTTCACGCGTTAACAGTAAAGTAAACTGACCTCAGTTCTTTTAACAACCCTTCTTCATTTATTTCTCAAATAAAACCTATTTTTAACTTTCACGTAATTAAAACAAACTACATTTCCGGGAGACAAAACTGATCAATTCCGTTCAACAACGAGGAAGAGCTAATGTGTTTGTTTGTATTCTACCCTCGTAGTTCACCCCTTCCACCCTTATTAGGCTCTATAAATATTCCACACTAGCACTGGTCATTTTGTCACAACCCCTATCTAGAAGTTAAACCCGGTGTGTCCTTATCAAGGAAGGGGGTTATTGGAAAGTTACACGAGTTGAAGGTTATATTTTTGATTGTTTTCGTAAACTGTTAGAGAACATGAAATTATATCAATAATAAAAGTGATCGGGAACAATTTTGTTGTGAGTTGCAACTTATCAATAAGCAATATTTAATAATTATTAATTACGAGTAAATTAAATAACTGGAATATATAGTTAGATTAGTAAGTAGATAAACTGTTGTAGGACACCACCATGCTAATTACCTGTCATACAAGGCAAATGCTCTCAAAGTAAAGACCAAACGTTGGTCTCTCGGACCTTTATTGTTAGATCAAGAGGATCTTACTCAGTAGGGAAAGTTTGTTTGGAACAGTTGTTACTTCTGTTTTCTGAATCAGTAATTGTGAAAACCATTTTCTTAACGTCGGATTGCTCCGTAGATGTAAACGTCTGTAGATTTTTCAAATTACGTCAAATTAGGTCAAACCTCCGTAGATTGAAAAAAAAGATTTCACGTCTATTACTGTAAATATGTATAAGTACTTAAATTACAAGTGTTTTTTTTAGTTATTGGTTGAGGGATGGGGAAGGAATGATTTCAGATTTCGTACATATGGTTTTCAAGGTTCCCTCTAAAGCTAAATATCTTTCCTTTGAATATATATCTCCGTATTTTTAATAATAAGAGGTGATAATGCAATTCTACAAAATTGTGTTTGCCATCGTAGTGAACGAACGGATAGGTCGATTTTTCATCATTTATAATGTTTTCATTTGATATATTACAAACCATAGGTATCGATTAAAGATTATTGAGTTGAATGTTGGGAGAGAGGAAGAAGAGATTTTTAATTTTGTACATATGATTTTTAAGATTCCCATTAAGGATAAATAACTTTCCTGTAAACATAATTTGAATACCTCTCTCCGTACTTTCAGAAATAGAGGTGGAAACTTTTTTTTTTATAAATCAGTATATGTTAAACAGTGTACATATAATCTCGTTTCGCTGATGTCAGTGTCTTGTCTCTGCGGTTTCTCGTAGCTATAAGAATATCACTTTTTTTTTTTAGATTAGCATAAAAATTACATTTTTGTAAATTACTTCGTAATTTGACAACGTAGAGAGGTGAGGTCGGGGTCATTGAATTGAAATCTACAATTTTTCATATAATTTAGTGTATTGTAAGTTGAACAACACACTACAAAAGATAAAAAACTGTTAAAAACGATAGTGATTGTGACATTTTAAATTTTATATGAGCAAAACAAATTTCATGTTCCTAACTTAAATGTAATGCCTACTATCGTGCTTACAGACGACACGATTACAATGACAAAAGTCTAAAATTACTAATCGGTTTAAATTTCTTGTGATTACCAAACTTACTAAATATATCGTACATTGGGAACGTAAAAAGGCAGTGAGTAGTGAATTTTTTTAACTTTTTCAAAGTTTATTAACAGTTAATTACATTCTTAATTCTGTTAATAATTTGAGTGACAGGACAATTAAAGGAACGGTATTAGTTTGTTTTCTCTTGTTGGATCCTTTACATACCAGTATACAGACTAAATTCTGTTATAAAACGTAAATCAGTTCAATACTTTTTTTTTTATTGAACTGACCAGTAGATTTACACAAACTCTAGAAAATCTAATATTGAGATGTAACTGTCAAATAGTTGTACAAGCTAGATTATAATCAGATATAAATTATAATGCCCAGTTAGACTATAGATGACTGTAGAAGGAAGAGATTCTTGAAGTCTTTTGTCACATTCCGAAAGTTTGATCACCCTTCCGTAAACTGCATTTTGAGTGGAATGCAAGGAAGAGGGTGAACCAAATATCCTGAAGGGAATGCAAGGACAAGGAGATAATAAAACAGACTGGGATATCCAGGCTTCCAGGAAAGGATTCAGTAAAACCGAAACCGGTTAATAGTTACTAACAGTATAAAATATTTAAAATAAATCACGATATTATTTGAAGATACAAATATTTGAATATACACGACTTTTAAATTATCCTTTAAAGAAAGTTTTAAACACAAAACTGCATAAAGAACTTATTTCTCAATGAAACCACTCTTATAAATTATTCTAATAGAAACAAGCCCTTTAAAGTAACTCCTTGTTGGTCTCTTGTGCAGGAAACGTCAAAGAGGTAGATTAAAGGGTAACTCAGTACATTTTTTAAAACAGTTGCTACAACAGGTGATTTGAACCCTTGACGTCAGCTACGAGGCCTTCTGTAATAAACAGTCTAAGTGACGGGCCTTGGAGCTGTACATATGTCAAGAAATATCCACGGGTTAACTTGACCCTACCGGGCCTCGTAACTATAGTATAATATTTTCTTGGGCACTTAATTTTTGTAACAAAAGTTCACTTTTCATATGAGAATAAACGAATTTACTCATTTCTATTTTGAAATACTCGAGCTTAGAAGCTATACACAATCTTAGATTATTGTTCTTATTCACTTTGTAAAATAACTGCCAAATCTGCATTTTGACGAGATGACGACTGATACATTTTGCTTGAATCCTTAGACACTAAAATGTAGCAAACTTTTATTAAGATTTTTTGAATTTATTTTCAAAAATCAAAATTTTAAGTTGATATGGCAGTAGCCTACTTCTGAATTTAAAGTTGTCAAAAAATGTAAAAACCGCAAAAAGACAAGGCCTACTCTCATGTTCCAAATGTGATCAGACTCAGTCCATTTATTTGGTCTGTAACGTATAACTAAAACAACAATCATACAAGATTTCGAAAATAATATTTTATATTTCAAGGGCCATCAAATCAAATTTTTCTGTAACAAACTTACCATAACATTATCTGACATTTAGTGTTACATTATAAAACAAGTACATATAAATGCCTTTATTGATAGATTTATCCCTATACGTGTTGGTATTTGCCTGTTTTTATTTAGTTTATAATTGATTATATGCCCGACCTTCAAGTTCATCAGAAAATTTAAAAAATACTTTTTTCCATATGATTTTTAACATAATGATTAAAAGTAACATTAGCTGTTTTTAATTTAAAACAATCTATTTGAGGTTCACCTTTGCATTGATCCGTAATTTTAATAATATAAAATATCCACACGTTAACAGTAATGCCAACATCCCTTCTTTCTTTAAACAATCCCTTTGCATTTCCAATAAAGTCAATTTTAGACATTTACCTAATTAAAACAAATTACATTACGGGGGAGGCTAAACTGATCAATTCCGTGCAACAACAAGGAAGAGCTAATGTGTTTGTTTGTATGCTACCCTCGTCGTTCACCCCTTCCATCCTTATTAAGCTGTATCAATATTCCACAGTAGCACTGGTCATTTTGTCACAACTAACAATTCCTATCAAAGGTTAAAACCGTTGTATCCTTATCCAGTAAGGATAAAATGGATAGTTACAAGGGTAGAAAGTTGTGTTACATTTTAGACTGTTTTCATAAACTGTCAGGAATCATGAACACATATCGATAATAAAAGTGATCGAAAGTCGTTTTGTTGTGAATTAAATAATAGAATTTACAAAGAATGCGCGGACTATTCTATAGATATTGCATTAAGTTTATAATTAGAATAAATTAAATACATGTTATAGAAGAATCCACATTTCATATTTTTCACAAATAAAGCCAATGTACAATTCGTAGAAAAAATAATCGATTTTGGTGTTATTAAATATTTTTTTACTCGAATTTATCAGAATCGACTGAATAAATTCATTTCATTTTCATAAATCTATGTAACATATGAATGTGCTAACAACTGAAACCAATGTTTCATACATTAATTGTTGTATGAAACAATAAACAGTACAAAAATATTGCACAAACTATCTCACTCGAAAAATAAAATAAACACTAACTATTCCTCACCAAACATCTGTTCGATAGTTGTCAGTATAAAAATAAAAAGTATTTTGGTACAGTCTTTGAGAGAATTGTATACATTTACTAACGGCTTATAATTGCCATAACCCTTCTTGTGCCAATAAATATGTTCTAAGGGTAAAACCGTATTTGATTAATCAAGTTATAATGGCGACGGTCAATGTACATTTGTGTCAATTATTATTCCTGAATTTTAAAATTTTTACTTAATGATTGTGATACGAGTTAATTATCTTGATATTTCACTAAAACTTGAATGAAATCTGTTCAGCTTATTTTGAGAAATGACATCTTTTATAAGCCCAGTTCCAATTTTTTTGATTTTTATTAATAAATTACGAACCGGAATTTTCGTTAAGATGGCAACTAAAAAATTTGTTTTAGTTAGAAACTACATTTGTTAAGAATTTGATGAACACTTGAAAATGTCGTAATTATGATTTTTTTTTTTTTTTTTTTTTTTATGGTAGCTAACCCCAAGTGTTGGGTTATAAAAACAACGAAAACATTCCCAACGATATGACCAAAATATACCTAAATACTAAACTCAATTAAAATGCGTTTAGGCTGAAGAGCACAACACAAACGACATCAATCCACTAACAGGACCTACAGGACCTCAAAACAAATCCCAAAAAAACTTGACATCGATTTTGTTACAGTCACGGGAAAGTAAAGAAAGATAGTATCTTAAAGTAAAAAACATTAGAAGGAAGATGATCTTAAAGTCCTCTGTCACATTCCTGAACATTGAGCACTCTCCCTTAAACTTCATTTTGAGTGGAATGTAACTAAGAAGGGTAAACCGAATATCCTGGAAAAATGCAAGGACAAAGAGATAATATTACACAGTAGGGGGCGGTAAGACCTCCAGGGTCAGGACTCATTGTCACAAAAACTGTAGCAAAATGTTTTAATAACTCAAATGTATTAAATCAAATATATTATCTGACAGTTTCATTTTGAAATTGTCATTCAAATAATGTCTCAACATTAAAAAAAAATCGAAATTTCCTTAAATAATAAACTTTGTATTAACGCCTTCTTGAGAGACTCGTTCATCTATGACAAATTAAAAAGCATCAGAAGATGACATAATCGTTTAATTTCAAGTTTTGAAATGAACCGTTACTAAGTTTGTTTAAAAAAGTTCAACATTAAAATAAATTATGAGTTTCAAAAAAAGAGTTAAATTTCACAAAGTATGTCCTAATGTTTTATATCAGGATACTATAAGCTGGTCATATATTAAACTTTTTTCTTTGTTTTAAACTTTGAGTTGTTAAATTTAATTAATTACCCACATGCTACAAGTAAGTTCAGGAGGGAAGAGAGGAGGTCAAACCTTGCATTCCCTTGTGTTACATATTGACTCTGCTTGTCTAATCCAACTCCCCTCCCCCACATCTCAAAGTTTGACTTGGTTTGAATAGTTTCAAGCTTTGTACAATCAAAGGTTTAGAGTTTATGGTATTTCGAGGTTAAGTAATATAGTTATATTAGACCAAGCGCTTCTATCCGATATACTAATGCTGCTGGTCATTGGATTGGGTAAATTTACAAATAGTTCAAAACAGTAGATGAATGTTAAATTAGTTTGTTTGAAGTTAGTGAAGAGGTTACTGAAACTTCTTCTATTTGTCAGAAGAACACGAGCAATATGTGAAGTCAGACTTGATTCTAACTCTGGTTTATTTCTTCGTTGTTGTTGTTGTTGAAAACCATTCGGTCATCGACGCCTTTTAAAACAATTTCATGTGTGCCATAATGGTACTTATCCAGGTCCACCATGTAATCTAATTTAAACGAAACTTCTAATGTAATGCTCAAAAGATTTCTTGGAGCTTGTAGGAAAAATTTAATTATTTTGTTACATCAAAGGGTCTTATCTAGTGTTGTTTAAAACAGTACATGGCTTTTCTGAACTTCGTGTATATCACCTAACCTAACCTAACCTAACCTAACGGTCCTGTAGATTTGTAATCGAAAAGTCTCCACTCGCTTCGCTCTTGTTAATGTCTCGGCTCTAGCGGACTTTAAGCTATACATTTGTTAACAAGCCTACCACGATATGTTTGTGTTGATGACAAGGCACTCCAGAATCTCATAACTAAACGAATATCACGTTTTCTTCGAAAAATTAGGGTTCGAAATTACATTTTTCAAAACAACTTAGCTATTTCTAATCGTAGAGAGCTGCAATTTGTACCAACACAAACATAATTGTATATCTAATTTAGTGTGTTAACAGTCGAACAACTCAAAATTGTCGCCATTTTGACATTTTCAATTATATATTTATTAAATAATGCACTAAGAGGTTTTATATCAGCACATTAAAATCCCCTATACTAAATGTCATATTCCTATCTACATTTTATGACCGCTATTATGATTACGTACGACAATCATGATGGACGGAAGTAATGTCGGAAATCACTTCTTCGATTTCCTGGGGCCATTTAACGTTAAAATCAGTCAAAAAAGGGTGTCAATATTTTTGACTATCACTAAGATTACCCGATACTTTGTATACTTAGGGTCGGGGTCAGAAGAGAACATAAGTTGGTCAAGAAAGACCTGATAGGAAAGACGAAAGAATAATTTTACCCTATGAAATCAAGAATAAAAAAATTGTAGATCCAGCTAGGGTATTTCGGGATTTCCAAGTTTGTTATTTAATTTTAAATCAGCCCTCTGCAAATAAAATATTATATTATTTCGTTTTTAATATAACGTGGTGTAAATATATAATATTTAATTTATGTTTACTTACTATAATAGAGTTTTAATACATATAATCAGTTTATTTTCCATTTTTTCAAATATACATCGTATAGGAAAAGTTATTTGATGGATCGAAAACTGGTGTCGAATTTTTTTCACGGAGTAAAGTGGTTTTGGAAATTATATCTATCAGTCTCTTTTGTCTGTTCAAATACCAAACGAGGGTATTTGGGAATATGTTGGACATATCTATAGACGTATTAAGGACTTTCTCTATAACCCAAAGTTAAGGAGTACCAGTTACACAAAAACCCAAATTTCAATTTTCTTTTTAAAAAAACTCAAACGCTTTTGACGAAATTTTGTTTATATGTTGCCGTATTGTTTACCATATCTCTCCAAAAATGAGTTATCTGTAAAGACATGCGAGTTTTATCAGTGACGGGACTGTTATAAAAGACGTAGTTCAGTAGATTTCATTAACATTTTGGTTGAATGTGAAGATTTATGACCAAAACCAGCGTGAATAATTGTGAATAATAAAATATTACTGTTAAGGAACTAGAGTACCCTCTACTCAAAATAAGCAATATTTTGTTATACATAAATATTTTTAATGTAAACACTTTTCTAAATTAATTTTAAACGTCCTTGGTGTTCTTTTTTATACGAATCAAAGTTCGTTTTCTCATTGTTAAGTCCACGCATAATTCCTTGTTCCCTCTAATTGGAGGAATTGTTTCTATTAAAAGTACAATGAGAAACAGTTCAATCAACTTAAATACTTTATGGAAACAAAATTTTGGAAAATCTATTAACAAAGTTTTTTTTTTTTTTTTAACTAGTTTTAAAACATAGTATAAGCACGTCGAAACGAACTAATAGCAAATTTTGTTAGAAATAAATAATCACAACACAAATAACAACATAAATAATTATTTAAAGTGAAAAATACACGACGAAGACTATTCTAGATCGTGTATTTTTCACTTGAAATTATTATTTAGTTAATACTAATATTTAATTCACTTGTTAAAAAAAAAATGCATAAGCGTTAAAATAAATGAAAATAAAAAAATAATAAAAACATTTCTGTAACAAATAACCACACTTTTGTTCAGTTCGCTTTTAATTATTTGATTGGAGTAGTTTAAAACATATTATTTAATTTTTTTATATAAGAACAAATTCATAATATAAGCCCAAATATTTTTCATTACAGATGTTTATAAATTCGTCTATAAAAATTATCATGAAGTTATTGGTAAAAATGTTCACCAGTTTTACTTTTACTCTCTTATTTTCCATCTTTTTGAAATTTTGCCAGAAACAACTACAAACTGAGCTCTATCCAAAGCACTTCAAAGGTGAAAATAGGTAGGAGGCTTTCTACTCACAAAAACTCTTAGCTTATTAAATCAATATAGAAAAACAAAAATCAACATTCACCGTCGCTATTTAAAATTTATTGTATTTTATAAGTTTATCCTTAAGATGAGTTTACGACATAAATTAAGACCATACTTAAATACACAAATTGTTTAAAATAATATAAACTAGCTCTGACTCCCCGTTAATGATTGATTTTAAATTTCTTATCAAACGAAAATGTTAGGTGACAAATTTTATTTTATTTTTTATTTATTTATTTTTTATATATAGTTTTCGCAGAGATTTTGTTTTTTTAAATATTTTTCTGCAGGTTTTAATTTTAAATTTTATTATTTTTATGTTTGATACTGTGTATATTTCCGTTCCATTTGGTTACTATTTCTACTGTGATTGGCTGTGTGAGCAATTTTTATATCTCAGTTTATTACTATTCATTCCAAATACTTATTATTTCTGACATTCAGTTTGGTACATTTCTTTAGTTGGTAACCTGTTCATCGTAACATCGTTTAATAAAAATCGTAATAATTTATCTAAAGTCAAAAATCACTAAATAATTTCATGTAATGAGGATGGATCTGGCTTTATAAACTCAAAATGATACGTCCACATATATAAAGTGCAACGAGTACTGCAAGTAAGCTACAATAATACTTCCCCCTTTGACGTTTTCAATAACACGGAGTGAAAGAATAACATCAAGGATATGTTTGCAAAATGTACAAATTTTGATCCGTACTAATTACTTACAACTTTTCTTTCATTATACATTCAAACAGGTAGGTCTAACTTTGTTAATTGGTGAAAATATGTGTGTTATAGAATATTAGTATAATTATATTAGGATGATAAATTAGAATGAAGTTACAAAACACATTTGAGAAAAATCAGTCAAATATTTTCAAATTTCCAAAATGGTTTTTAATCTACAAATTGACATCACAATATTACCTCTACCTAATGACTTTGTATCTAGTTTTAATATAAATCGTAATAATTGTGGGTAGTCACTTAATAATTCGATGTGATTGGAATTACCTATCAATCAACGTTACTTTACTGATATTCCTAACAATATTTTGTGTGTATCAAATATAGGGCTACATAATCATGAAATGAAACTTCCAGATATAGAAACTGCTACGGGTACTTTAAAAGCTACAGGGATATTTCCGCTTTTGATGTTTTCAATAACACGGAGTGAAAGAGTAACAACAAATAAAGGATCTATTAAGGGAGTTGCTATTATTTTGGTCCATATTAATCACTTACAACTTTGCTTTCATCGTGTATTATTTATATTATAAAGATCTACAATTATATTTGGTGGAAATATTTGTTTTATAGAATGTTAACGTAACAAAAACCTATGCTAAATTCCAATCAATCATAATCAGTACAAAACGCCATCAAAATATTGACTGTACCTAATGATATTATATCTAAATTCACTGTACTATTGAGATAAGGCTGGTCACAGTATCCAAGATGAACCCTTATCAAATCTCCCCCAACTGTTGACATTCAGATAACCTCTAGCTTTACTAATCCAGGGGTAATAATTTAATTATTTGTATAGCCAAGTCTAAGATGAGGAGGATCTATGTAACCTACCGGCTTTTTGATTTTTAAAAGGAGTTAAGTGATTCTTATACAATAATGCAAAACATAGATTTTCAGATATTATTTTATTTTATTTTACAGATCAATAGGTTTAATTAAAGATAAACAATATGTAATTCTGAGGGCATTTATAATAATATATTTCATTGATTATTATATAAATATCATGTCCAGTCCACCTGCAGTACAACCATAATGTTAACGTTAAACATGAGTACCTATTTAAAAAAAAACAATGCCTAATAAACTTCCACTTTTCTCAAGAACCGTAAAAGATATTTCCACGATTTTATTATTACTTTATTTCGCAAAATAATGTTCACAGATTAAATCAATTTCTGATACAATTTTTTTTTTTTGGAAATTAATATTTCTTGTTGTTTATAGATAAAACCTCTTTTGAAAATAACAAACTAAATAATCCTTGACTTGGAATGCTCTAATAGCGTCGCGGTAGGATAAGAAGAAAAGTTGGTCAAAGTGTTTGAAAAAATGAGAGAGGGATCTAACCTAAAAGTCTTAAAAAGGGTGTAGACCCTGCTAAGACTCCTCGGGAGTAATAAGCCTGTACTCCCTAAATTGAGCTCCTGAGGGTATTTTAATTTTCATTTATGTCGTAATTTTATATACTACGTGATTTTTTAAACTCCCAACCCTAATTATTTTTTAAACCGAAAAAATTATTTATGTAATCAAATAATATTCACTGTGAATCTGATTAGCTGTAGGGAGAGCCTAAAAAACATTTATACAAAACCTAAAATCACCCACTTCAACCCCCAACTCCAAAACTTGTAATGAGTACCTATGGCTGTGATATATAAAATTTAAAGGCAGGGAAGAGTGTGAGTTTTAGCGGTAATAAAATAAAAATCAAACTTTGCGTTCGCTCACTTCGTTTAAAAATAACATTTTACATTTTATTTCGTAAAATTATATTAAGCTTTTGATTTGAGTTACTGAAAAAATCCAAACTGGTTTTTAAACTGTACCAGAAAAGTTGAAAGATTGTACAATATTGAAAACCACCCCTTTCACCACCAACCAAGTTCACGAATCTTAACGAAGTTGTAAGAATTAATACACTTTAAGGTTCTGAAGATGACCTTGAAGTAAAGGTTGAAACGAGTTATAAAACAAAGGAAGTGAAATAAGACTGTAAAAGTAAGTAATCTAATAATAATTAAAAATTATTTCCGGTGGCTAAAATATCTGCAAAAATGAATAATTTATATAAATAAAACCTTCGTCGAGTTTCAAAGGATTACAGTATTTAATTGTCAAATATCCTTAAAACCAGAATATAACAGTTTTTCCAATGATAGGATAGGTTCCCTTTTCAATGGTTTTTATTCGCTATTTGCCAATTCTTATTTACTAAGTAAAACAAAATATCTACTTAATTATTAGAATATATTAAAAACGATTAAAAAAGTTTGTAGATATGTATTTTAATCTTGAATTGAAACGTTAAAACTATATATTGATATTTAATTTTTTTAATAAATATTAATTTATTGCATCCTTTCTGTATGTATAATACAACACCTACATAAGGATAGGACGTTTATTTTACTTTTATCTATGACCTGAATTAATTTCCCGGCGTGGATACTCTTCTTCCACAAATTCGCCCTTTAAAGAGTTAAAGTGAGATAATACCAGTAACATTTCCGGTCACATGACAGAAAAGAAGAAGAATTGTGATAATAAAACAAGCTGTTATCAGTTGCATTACCAGCTGATACTAGTGTTACGTCACGATAAATGAGACACGCGACTTGGTACACGCACTGTCTGTGATACAGAAAACATTAAACATTTTAGAATAACCAATTGGAATTTGGAGATAATCATCAATAGGAATATATACATTATTAATACATACAGTTATACAGTTTTAAAGAAATGTCATCTACTGTTAAGAAGTTATTTTGATTAAAAGTTATACAGTGTTTTTCATATTTGTATAAATTATAAGTGAAACTTTTTATCAAACAGACAATAAGAACTAACTGATGTGATTACTGGAAAAATAATTAATTCAATTTAGTGAATTTGTTTATGGTTTTTAATTAAAATAATATTCTTACCGAAGTATCGATAAAATCATACCAGGTACTTTTGATAAATTACATATGATAAAATGATAATAAAAGTAAATTATATTTTGTATATCATTTTCTGACATAATTTAAAGCAACGACAAGAAAGTAACAGATAAACTCAGCTTGTCACACATAGAAAGGAAGATTTTTAACAGTATGGTTTGGTTGTCATTTCATTATATTTTAATGAAGAAGGCAACCACTCATGTCTGGTTTACTCTCTCTATTGTCGATTTCTCTAATTTACAAATCGAAAAATATTCTGCTTTTATAATTTTGTCACGTTTAGCTGACGTAAGCATTAGTTAATAAATCAACTTGAAGTGTGATACTCAAGGCAACTGTAAATTTTGAGAATATAATTCACTTTAAATGATTTACGAAGACTAAAATAGCTGAAAACATGTAAAAAAAGGCAATAATGTACCGATCTGTTTTGGGTACTTTGTACATATTATATATCACATTATACCCATATTTAATTAATACTGAAATATTTTTAAATCCAATTTATCAACTTTCGAAAATTTTGTCTTATTTCAAACTTTATTCAATATCTATAATTATATTTGATTCACTATTTAATCAAATATAATTGTACTTTGTGACAGAATAAAATATCTCTTACTACGAGTGTCAGGAAGAAATCTCTAACGCACAGTGGTCAGTCTCAAGGGATGATTGGCAATTTTCCAGATAAAGGAATCCAACAAAGGATGTGGGGGGAAATAATGAAATGGGAAATGTCCTTAGTGGCAGAGCTACTCCGAACATCACCTCCAATCATCTCTTAAGTTCGTTTTTGGATAATTACTAAACAAGCAGAAGTAAATAAAGTAATTTATTTAACGCTAGAAATTTATTCATTGAAATCGTTATCGTATCAATAACTTAAAATTGTTCTTCTGGTTTCGTACCTACAAAATTGTCAATAAAACTAGAAATAGTTTTAAAAAGTGTAATTTATTCTGAATTAATTTAATTAATGTAAGCAACAAATACCGATTTAAATGCTACATTTTTTAAATTATCTTTTTTTTTCAGTTTTTATCAGTTCCCCTCTTAATTTTCGTTTAATTGATATTTAGTTTGGGTGTCAGGGAAGGTTTGTATATTGTTCATATTAAATGTATATTTTGTCGTGTAACAATTCAAATTTTAGTTGTTGAATTATATTCCAAAATGTATCAGATTTTATGCCCTAAACAAATATTCCACTATCATTCAAAACAGTATTTGAAGACTATTTTACTGAAGTATTTAAGATAAGACACCCTATAAAAATACAATTTACAATCTTCATCTTTTCATCTGTCTAGACAAACCTAGAATTAGACTGAATATTATTTTCCATGTTTTTGATAAATAAAACTCCTGTTTATGTTAGATATCAAAAAGCAATAAATCCTCTACACTCACATACGTAAAATGTTTTTCGTATTATAAAATATAAAACTTCATCGCTACTTAATTTGTTGTTCTTTTAAAACCATTTCGAGTTTCAAAGGATTATCGGGTTTCATTACCATATACTTTTAAAACTATAATACTACAGTGGTTCAAATGTTAGGATAGGTTCTCATTTTAATGTTTTCTTATTCGCTTTTAGTTTGTGACCGATTATTATTTATCATGTTATTTAAAATTTCAGACAATATACCTACTAAAAAATAGAAAGTATTTAAAACGATTACAAAAGTGTTTTAAAATGTAGTTTAATACAGAGGCATTAACACTTCATATTAATATTTAAATAAAATTATTACAAATTTTATGTATGACTGTTTAATAAAATAATATTAAATTTATTGTATTCTTTTTGGATGTATAATGCATAAGGTTAGGACTTTTTTTTAAGGAATATCTTATACCCGACTTAATTTTCTCACTCAATATATCCTTCCCTAAATTCACCCTTTAAAAAGGTAAAGTAAGATCGTACCAGTAACATTTCCGGTCACGTGACATAGAAGAAGAAGAAGAAGAATCCTCATTACAGAAACAAAACAGGCTGTTATCAGTTAGTTGTATTATAAGACTGATACTAATGTTTAATCTTGGCAACAATAGGGGCGCCACAATAGATGGACACGCGACTTGATTCACGCACATAATGGTAATTTGTAATGAGGTAAAAATTTAACATTTTAGAGTGGTTAGTTGGAATTAAGAGATAACCAGCTATAGGAATAAATGTGTATTATACTCCTGTTTTTAAGGAGTGCCTGGTGTGTATTCAGAGATAGTAATATAGTTACATCCCCATCCATTAACTTTGTCGCTGAATCTTGAAGGTCACGATGGTGAACCCTGCTGGTTTAGTGTTGAACTGTTGTCACAATTTGTTCTTTTTGTAATCCGTACTATTCAAAACTATAAACCGAATTCCCACTTTTTTAGGTATGACTAAAGATTGAAGAAGGTCTTTTGATGCAGAAAAACACTGCGAAGACATAAACATAGTGTAATAAAAATAAAAGCGTACTTCATTACTATGCAGAGAGACTTAACTTGAAAGGAGAGCTAGAATTAGTTGAAAAGGGCTGGTACTATGAGTTACTCTGCGAAAAACCTATACATGGATTCATTGCATCATTCGTTTTGTTAAGAGCGTGATGAATGGTTGGATCTGTGTGGAATTTCATGTGCTGACTAAGACGCTTTCACCCTGTGAAGAGTGGCCTGAACTCTTGGGATGCAGCATCAATGCAGCACAGGCGTAACACGCTACTTACCTCAAAGAACAGCATATGCCAAGAATTGCGTGGCTAAGGGAGATCATAGCCTTAATATGCAAAGTCTATATACCAGGTGACTTCCAGTCCTTAACTAACAAAACCGATTTGAAAACAACAAAATGGTTGATGAGGAAATTGCTGTTTTACCTATACCCATGGAATCCACTTCCCAATCATTGCAGTAGGACCTAAAGACTCCTATAGGATCGATCTAATATTCGATTGCAAAAGTGGGAATTGAGGTCAAACATCTCAACACGAGTAGCAATTAATATGAGGATCTTACAGGAGCGCAAAGCGAAAACTCAATAGAGAAGAGCCTCTGGCAAATGAGCATCCGATAAAATAGTAGGGACACCTGTGTGTCTGGCCAAGACATCCATCATTAGGTGTGTTTGGATACAACTCCAGCAAGATGGCTTAGTCTTTGATGGCATTCTCATAGTAAATTATAATGAAGTTCTTTCAGGTGGACTTAAAGAGACAGTATTGATCTTAGACATTGTAAAACCCAGGAGAATCATGGGACTAATTACGAGATTCTGTGGTCTGAATGTGTAATTGCATAGGATAGGAACATACTACGGGGAAACAGAGTGTAAACTATTTGAGTTAAATGAGGAAACCGAAAACACAAGCTGATTGTGAGTCTCTTGCCAGCAAGAGCAATAAGGTAGTAGACGAACAGGACTACCAAGAATCAGGTAACTGGATGATGTTAATTCAGCTGAAATTGAAACGATGTATACAAAAAGCTGTGGAAAGATGGTAGAGATGTACAGTTTTTGTGAAAGCAAGGCTAACCTAGGGTTGTAGCACAATAGGGTATGGTAGGGTAAGAGAAAAATTACACCTATGAATATTTTGCCAGGAGCTCAAATCATGAAGGACTATCGGAAAAGCGATCGTAATTTGCTTACTACCACAATAAAATTTTGACTTTGTAATTGGAATTACTCTAATGAATAACACTATTAATAGGCTAAATAATGTTTCTTGTACGTTAAATGTGAGAAAAATATTATATGTTTCTTAATTATTTGTATTTGTTTATTGAACATTTTCTAACTTTGCAGCTAGAAAAACGATTTTTTTTTAAACATAACTTAATGATTATGAGTAATTAAGTTAGTATCAATAAATAAATTACTTTCAAACATTAAATTATGATTTTATTCTGCATGTTTTGTAATGTTTCAAAAATAAATTTAAGACATGATGTTCGGAGTGGTCTTGTCACTTATTACATTTCCGAGTTCATTATTTTCCCTCCCCATCCTTAAAGTTCTTTTGTTGGATTCCTTTATTTGGAAAATTGCCAATCACCACTAGAGACTGACCGTTGTGCGTTAGGATGTCTTCCTGATATTTTTGAAACGAAACTTTGAAAGATGATAAAATTAACCTGAAAAAATGTTTAAGAATGTTGAAAAACCGAAGTAGTATTCAATTTAAAAGTCGATCATGTGTTTATAAAAAACACAAAACAATTCTTTTATTTTCATCTCTCTATGTTTCAACAAAACTTTATACTTTCTAAATCATTAAAACATAAAGTGAATTTTATTTTCAAACATGTGACTTGAAAAATATAGTTTATATTAAATCAATAAATAATACTTACGTCATTTAAACTGTGACAAATTATAAGTTAGAATATTGTTGTAACTGGGGGGAATTGACATAACAGGCAGTTTATCCCGGACGTGTGTTATTTCCTTCTTCATTAAAATGTAATGAAATGTTAAAACCAACTTGTCAAGTGTTCCTTGCTATGCGTGGCAGCTGTACCTTTCACTCATTAGATTTATTTCCTTTACTTCCTTATCAACGATATCATATAAAAGAACTTCTCCATCACACAATAATCTAGCAAAGGGAATCATCCCCTAAAAACAAAATACGTCAAACTGAACCACTCCCTACAACATCCAGGTTCAAATACACTACTGTTTGGAAATTAGAATAGTTACGTCATTGAATGTAAACTATGGAAAAACTTTTCGTGTATTTTCAAGAAAAATAAGAATTTGTAAACCATATACGACTTGAAAAATTATCAACGAAAAGTGTTTCTTTAGGGATTTAAAATTTAAAAGCTTTGTTATTTTTCACTCCTCTATATATAGGTTAGGTTAAGTTAGGTTAGATTAAGTTAGGTTAGGCTTGTAATATTTTTTTAAGATCTGTGTCTTTACTCGATGAAGAGATTTCAAAAACTTCGAAATGTAAATCTACTCTAAAGAGACAAGTGTCTGTAGTACGAGTGTAAAAGAAGTGTAAAAAAAAGCATTTATTTGTTTATTAACTTTTCATAATATAATATTAAATATATGTTGGTACAATAATTATTAATTTGTATTATTTTTAGTATATATTTATGTAAGTTTAGATAGCTCACAACCTAGTCTGTATTAGTGTCAAGTGACAGATGGATAAAACAATGAAACGTGTAGACAATAACATGTGACATGTACATACAAGTAAATTTATGACTAAACATACAAAGAAAACTAGCACAAAACAAACAGACCAAAGTTATAAAGCAATAAATTAGAAAACTAAACAAAACTGAAACTAGTTACGTAACATCGAGTAAAATCAATTGTCATTTTAATAGTTAAGAGCAATATTCTATTAACATTCTACATAGAAACTAACTACTCCAGTTCAACTTTAAATTTTTTGTTTTATGTTAGCAGTTGTTAAAACGTTGTAGAATTTAAGAACATGATACAACAAGCACCACTTAACATTTACATTAACGGACTTTAAAACAAAATTTGCCCTACTTTATATTGATGTATTGTGTATATTGCATTTGCCATCCTTTGTGTATTAATATACATAAATACACAACGTTTCGAGTGTTTGGAGCAACTCTTGTTATCAAGTGAAAACCTATAAAATTACAAACTTGAGAAAGTGAAAATAGTAATCCGAGATAGAATTCCAGTACTAACACTAAACTATTATGTTTAAAAAATAAAGCAATTGTTGCTTCCATTAATAAAAATTAATCCAATAAATTGCATATAAAAATTATTTTACTTAAGTAAGGCTGAAACTTTTCCAGTTAACTAGCTAACAAGGTTTGACTATAAGGTAGACTTAACAAAAAGTAGTTCACCCTTATAAAACCAATAGACAACTCTGTTGGCGCTGAAACACTTTTTGTTTAATTTACTAGTTTATGAGCTCGGTTCAAACTTGGTGTTAGTAATTTCTTATGTTAACATTTATTTGTGCTGACTTGTGGGTTTTCGTGTTCAGGTTAGTATATTGTCTCAGTTATTTTGACAGTGCTCGGGTTCCTATCTTAAGTTACTAGTTTTACTTACCAACATAGTCCTAGGCTCTCTTTATGCCTATCATTTTCTAGGTTGTTTTTTTTTACTAATAAGGATGAAACTCTTCCGGTTAACTAAGCCAGAAGGCGTGACTTTGTGCCTAATCTCTTTTAAGAGAGTTAAGAAAACACGTTCACCTTGAAACCAATAGGAAAAACTAATTCATTAACACTGAAACACGATGGGTTTTGTTGACAAAACTTGGTGTTTGTTATTTCTTGCGTTAACGTTTAGTTATGTTGACATGGGGATTTAATTGATCACGTCTGTATATAATTTTAGTTACTTTGAGAGCAATTGCTAAGTTTTAGACTCGAGTTCCTTTAACAACTTACTAGTTTTAGTTTACAAAACAGTTCTGGACTAGTAGGCCCTTTTCATGCTTATCATGTAATAGGTTTTTTCTACGTAAGTATAAATGAAACTATTCCGGTTAACAAGCCGCAATACATGACTACAAGGCTGATCTCTTTTAAGAGAGTTAACAAAATATCATTCAAATTGATAAAACCAATAGTTAAAACTACATTTTTGACACTGACATTTGGCTTAGTTGACCAGATTATAATCTCTGTTAAGAACATGGTATTTGTTATTTCTTGTGTTAACGTTTAGTTAAGTTGACTTGTGGGTTTACCTGATCACATTTTTTTATAGTCTTAGTTATTTTGACAGTGCTTGCTAAGTTACAGAATCGTGTTTCTTTCTTAAGTTACTAGTTTTAGTATCTAACACAGTTCTAAGCATTTTCCTGCTTATCTTGCTCTAGGATTTTTTCAATCTTAACGAATGTTGACTCAAACATAATTATTTATATATACACAAAACGTCTTTGGTTAGATTTAATACAAAATAAATCCTCTACACACGTGGATCCACCCTCAACTAAATATGGAAACAACTTGGTTCAGTCGATGTGGATAACATTTATAAAAGAAAGTTTAACATTAGGAAAATATTGGGGTACTCTTCTGCCTTTACTTTGTGTTCGACTTTGGGAAGCGGAATCATACATGAGAAGTTCCTGAAAGGAAGGATGAGACATCTTTCAAGTTCAGGCTCAATGGGAGTTGACAAGTGGGATTCTTCCCCTATTTCTCTTTTCACTTTGACAAGATCTCATAATTTATTTACGCTTTCTGAGAAGATGGACGTAATTGGCTGGTCTTCTTAAGCGGTTTAATTTAATCTTTGTTATTGTATTGTATAACAGAAAATATGCAAACTCCATCAGTACAGCAATGAATTTGAGAAGTCACAAAACACACACCTGTAATCTCTGTACTTTCCGAACCAGGATAGTTCGTTCTAGCTTATATACCAGGTGTTCAAAAAGTAAAGTTACCTCCTTTAAGTTTTGAACGAGTAATAAAAAGCAACAACAACAAAAAACGTTCTGGTGGGAAACTGTAGAGGACAGAGGTTACCTTTTGACAGATAAGTCACAAAATTGGATATGTAATCAAGTGATACGTCATTTTAAATGAAATAGCAAGTAGAGAAAATTCCAACAAACTAAAGATCTCTATGTCGCCTCCGTATGGATTTGAAATAATGTTTGCTACGTTAAATGAGTACCATTATCGTACCCCCAGTCACCAATCAATGTAAATTCTGAGGACCACAAGTACTAAGAGGGATACACTGACAAAGACTTTATCGTTATTGAGTGTTTGAAGCTTCAATTTAGCAGCTTCCTATATTACTTTTAATTTATGAGGTACATTCCAATAATCCAAAATGGGTGGAGTGGGAATTTAAATGTTTCCTAAATACCAAACCTTATCACATAAAGTTTAATAAAATCGATTTTTTTTGTAATCAATCGTTCAATATCTAAAGGAGTTGGAGGTAGGTTTTTTTTATACATAAAGTATTTCAAGTATAAATAACCGAACCAAATTATTTAAAAAACACATCTGTCATTTATTTTATCATTTTAGTGATGATTGTAGTTCTTGTTTTTTTACAAGCATAGCTGGAAAAATTATTTTCTTTAAACATACTGTATACAATAAGAATAATTTTACAAACATCAAAACAAAAATAAAGCGAAACAAAAATCTGTAACTTAATATTTCCACAGATTTAAACCATAATTATAAATCGCTGAGTCCCCATTCCTTTATAGAATAAAATCAATAACAGAAGATCATCCAAAGTATCTTGTCACATTCCGCATGAGTGGGTACCCTTTCCTTAACTGCATCCTTAACTCTCGTGATGTGGAATCCAATTCAGGGAGATACTAATAAAATATAAAAAAGTTTGAGAATTTTGCCTTTAGAGACAAAATATAATATACATGTATTAGTAATAAATACGACTTGTATATTCAATTGTAGATAAAACGTAAAAAAAACTTTTATTTAGACTACCACAAGAGTTGTAAGAACATTAGACGGTATAAAATTTGATATAACTAAAATAATAACTGTTTATTGAATAACCAATCGATTTGGTCTAAAATACTCAACGATCTGTAAAAACTGTCGCAAGACGCAAGTAAGAGGAAACACTGGAACATATGCTGCTCCGGTATACTTTACAGTCCAACCATAGAGAACCTGATGACCTTGTTTGTAAAAAATGGTAGTTTAGAGAAAATCCTCAGAAGATTACAACTCTGGGTATTAACTACTTAGACATATAACGGACGTCAGACAGTCGGAGTCACGTAATCTTTGGAATTTCGTTCGAAGAAGTAAGAAGACGATTAAAAACAAGTAAGTCAACCTATATACTATTTTAGACGATTTCCAAAACACGCAAGAATAGAGACTTTTTGAACCATACAAATTCAAAATACTCTAGGTTACAGTTGATGTAAATTTTAAGCTCAAATTAAAAGAACCATTTTGTTCCAATATTTGATATTAGGGTTTTATTCTCTTTCGTAATTTATTACAAAATGTTCCCCGATTTTGAATATAACAGCACAAACACTCATATGATTACACTTTGCTCAGCAAACAAATTAACTTATCTCAATATATCAGCTCTGTTCGAATTTCTCCAGCACCAAAATACAGTTGTAGCTTCATAGGACTTGTTTCAGGTCTCACCACACGTGTTAGATCAAACGAAAATCTTGTCGATAGCTCTCGGTCTCTGACATCGAATTTAACAACCGGCAGTAGCTAGTTCGCCTTACATTGGTACACAGTACGTCTCATTGTCACCATGTACCTATACTCAAAACTTGTAATTTTTTGTAATCTTTTGATTTGTCACATCTTAATGTTGAAGATCTCTATGATGGAGATCTCTACTGATGGTGGATCATAGTTCCGAAACGCGTCGTTTATAGAAGAAACACACGACGGAACTTATTATTAATGAATTTAGTATTCCCTCACATTTATTAAAAGATCATGTTCTCCATTCTTGCTTGAGTAAAGATAAAAAGTTATCCAACTTTTAAATAATTAAGCATACAGAGAACAGTTTGTTTCCTTAAGTGTACTTTAATCCAGCATGAACGGGATATCACCATAATAGAGTTTAACAAATGCAACGTTAAATTGAGCTAAACTCCTATATCAGTGTCCTTGTGTCGAACACTTGTCTTAGACCGATCGTTTAATGTGGTACATCAAACTACATGTGTTAAGTGTAAAGTTCATTTTATTTAGAACAATTCTGAGAAGTGTACTACAAATTTACTATCATAATAATGGTAATTTTTAGTAGACTACAACCAGACAATTGTTATGAAGTGGTTACTGTAATATTTATTCCTTTGATAATTATAACTATTCATTCCCAAAGGCCGATAGCGACAGAAAGCAGAGATCACTTTGGAATTTAAATGTAGTGTTTAGAAGTGTATACGAGATAATATCTTCGTATTATATAAATTATATTAATATGTACTATCGGATTATACTTTTAAAATAAAATTTACTTAAGAAGGACAGAGATTAAACAGTTTCACGTATTTTTATTTATCTACATATTAATAAAATTACGAAATTTTACTGAAAACTATATGAATGAAGTAAAATTGTTACGCAAGGAATAAAAACTTTGTACACCGCCATGTTTAAATTTCATAACCTACTTCTGGAAATAAACCCTAATAATTCAGTACTTTATTAGAACTAAACATGCGCTTAATTACCTCCCCTATTACCTTCACAGCTTTCTGAATCCACCCCACAACTTTGTTCATTCAATAAATTTCCTCCCCTGGATTTGTTTCGCTCCAAGCTAAGCCTATTTCCTTTTGCCGCAAGTTCTACACCAAGTGGTTTACCAAAGTGTTTTCTTCCCTCTATTTGTTATTAGCCTTTATTTCTTCCCCTGTTAGGAGACGATGAAATACATGAAGTCAAATAAGTCCTATTTTATCACTATTATTTATAAAAGTTTTTAAGCTATTGTCATTTAAAAATCCCTAATGAATATTTCTTGTACGATGGAACATTAATCCTAAGAGGGCTGTTCGGTAAGTAAGCTTCATTGATTGATTTTCGTTGTCTCCAAGTTGACATAAACACCGATGTCTCCTGTCACTTTATTACTAAGGAAATCATCTCACTAAGTATTACCATGTTTATTACAAAACTTTATATATATGAAGGAGCCTCCACTTACTACTCTCGTGTAAGTGTAAGCCTTGCCGAATTTGGTAACAATCAAAATATCACATTTTCTTGGAAGGTCAGGATTCAAATTTAGAAGTTTTTTTTTTTTATTATGTTGTTTTCTCCCTTTTTTATTTGGTGATGATGACTGAGAGGTTTTCGGCTTTAAAAAAACAAGGAAAAAATCCTTGCGCTCCTGTAAGATCCTCATAATAATTGCTACTCGTGTTGAGATGATTGACCTCAACTCCCACTTTTGCAATCGAATATTAGATCGATCCTATAGGAGTCTCTAGGTCCTACTGCGATGATTGGGAAGTGGATTCCATGGGTATAGGTAAAACAACAATTTCCTCATCAACCATTTTGTTGTTTTCAAATCGGTTTTGTTAGTTAATGAAATAAACGGTAATGCTAGTTAAAACTGGAAGTCTCCTGGTATCTATACTCTGCATTTATGTAATGAAAGGCCACAGTTTGTTCAAGCATTTCTTTTAACGAGGGTAGCTCTATAAATATTAGAAGTTATGTAATGTTATTAATTATATCTTTTGTTAATTCAGTTATATCGTTAAATAATTTTTGTTATTGTGTTTAATTTACAATTTTTTTATTAAAAGTTAGTGGTAATTCTGAAAATACTTTATGAAATGGGATTGTATGACACCAACAAATATTTTAATAAAAAATCTGTTTTTTAAAGTACATTTAAATTCTTTGTAAACTGGTTTTCACATGTTTCATATGTAAAACACAAAAACTAGAAACTAATCCAAAATAGATTGCAGTAATTAATAATATATTTAGTTAATTCAGTTATATCGTTAGTATTTTTTTTATTTTGTTTAATTTACAGATGTTTTATTAGAGTGAGTGGTATTACTGAAAATACTTTATGAAATGTAAATGTATGACACCAAGAAAAAAAGGTTTAATAGAAAATCTGTTTTTTAAAGTACATTTAAATTATTTATAAACTGGTTTTGACAAGTTTCGTATATAAAACACAAAAACTAGAAACTAATCCAAAATAAATTTGGAAACGGTATCCAACATGATGATTTCAACAACGCTTTGAAAGAATTTCTACACTAAAAAAATATGACCTTTTTTATTAACAATTTAAGGTCATTAATTTTGAACGTAACTAGTTTCCTTATTCAATATTTAAAAATATATATTTGGTATCACTTATGTTTGTGACATCATAGATTTTAAGAAATCTTGGTAAACTTTTAAGCTCTACAATACTCAATTAGAAGGGCAGTAATTTCTCATCATAAGGTTCATGATCCCTTTTTATCTATAATCTTCAACTATGGAATATATTTTACAAACCTATATTTTTTTATGTAACTCATAAAATCAAAAACTTTGATTTCTTGGAAATCTTAAACATACAAAATGTCCACCCCGGATTTCGTTATAATTTCCTCTCTACAGACTCCAACAAAATACTCATGTCTCGTCACGATCGATAACATGCTTCTTCATATCTGGTAAAAAAGTTCTTCACCATAACTGAGAGATGCCTATTTACAGTACAAAGCACTAAAATGCTTAACATATCGCTTTCTAGACCAGCATGTCAAATTTCTCTCCTTTCTTCGATTCTAATTAAGATGTCTATTTGCCTGTCTAAAAAAATATTAACAAAAGAAGATAAAAGACAATCATTTTTAAATTATAGCCGTTTTTTTATAACTTTGGAATATAAATTATTTATGGTTTTACTTCCGAAACATTCAACAGTTATCAACCAGTCTGACTTCTTAAAACATTACACAAACACATCACGCCTGCGCAGTTTATTCAAAATTTAATCACAAGGAGTGATATTAATTTTAACATTTTACTTGATCGTGTTGCACATAGAAATGTTTTCATTAAGAACTTTGTCTCAATACAGAAGCTGCAGATATTGTATGCAGCAACATTCTGGAGCATATGCACCAATAATTAAAGCAGTTTTATATACATCCATGCAGGAATTTTATTTTCTATGAACGTCAAACAAACTTTCTATGAAAAAAGTACTTACATAGTAGATTCTATTGTGTTAGCAGATTTTGTAAACACAACAACGACTGAATCTATGTTAGTCATTTTATTAATTGACGCAAAGAAACTCTTTAACATAGTATAATCATAAACAATTATTTACGACTTCGGTGTTTTGACTGATCTTCACGTTTCATGGACTCAGGAAACCTAAAAAGTTATTTTCGACATCGGTCCGCCCATCGTTCTTGTCGTTATCATCTTTACGTAAGCACGATAACAACCACAAAATTAAGAAAGAAACATGAAATTTGGTATAGAGGACTATAGTGTGCTGATATAGAACACTATTGTAATTCAAAAAAATCTAATCTAAAATGTGAAACTGGCAGCTATTTTAAGCAGGTTCATATCTCGCGTTTAACAAGTTATATCACATTAAATAAAATAAAAATCTGTATATTTAAATTCTGAAAAAATGAAAACAACATCTCTTTAAGATAACAAATAGATAATTTATTTTCAAAAATGTAGTTTCGCTAATGCCGACTCACTATCAGGAGCAAATCGAGTAGAGCCATTTTGATATATACATAAAGCTAGTTAGCATTGAGCTGACGTAAAGACAGTAGTGATAAACAGAATTACGAGGTTCAAAAACCTGTGTAACAACTGTTTAAAACAAATTAATCCTACTCAGTAAGAAGACCCTTTGGTAAGAATATTCCTTGGATCTAATTTCTGTATAAAATCTTTCTGAAAATTTACGTTCGAAGAGGTTATAATTTTGTTTGTAACTAAGAATAATCTCTTTTATCGACATTCTATCTCCGATACTAAATTCCCCTGAAATTATTTTTTTAAGAGTATCATACAGTGCAGCTGAAAAGTTATCTCTTATTTTTAATTGTTAGTTATTGTAAACACATATGGTTAATTTGACTCTATTTTCAGCTGATTGTTGCGTGTTTATTTTCATTGTTGTTGTTGTTGACATTAGTGAAGTTTAGGTTTATTATAGATGTTGTACTAAGTAGGCTATTGTAGTAAGTGCTAAAATTACCTCAAGATATAAAGATTGAAAATCTGTTTCAAATATAAAGGTTGTGGAGAGAGAAACAAGGATGAAACGCATTTGCTGAACTGTTTGGAAATTGTAGTGTAATAGATAAAGCAGAACTGGAAGGTCTTTAACATCAACAATGAATGTGATCCACCCTGTGTTTGAGCATAGCCCAAAGATGGCGGTAAAACAGGAAGCAAGAGAAAGTGCAAGAAAAGCCAGTGTACACAATTTTGAGAAAACTCTCAATTGCCGACCTTAGAAAGTAAATAAGTTCAACAATTGTTTGATGAGGACTGTGACATTTTGTGAGGCAATGTCAGCTTGGAAGGAAGAATACCCAAATATTTTTAATAACATTTTATGGTCGGACTAGGTTGACTTTCATGTTGAGGGGTTGCAAATAGACACAGTTGTCACTACTGGGCAGCAGTGGAGCTGGAGATATCATTTCGTATTGAGAGAATATAAATAAGGCATAAGCTTATGTTATGTTGTGGGTTTAGAGCAGATCGTTTTGTTGACACGTTTATTCTCCATGATGACATGAAATAACAGATATTTGAATATGGTTTAAACATTTGTGTTGTTAAAGGTTTCAGTTTGGAATGATGCTAAAGACATTGTTTTTATGCAAGAAGAACTGCACTCTTAGAGAATCCCTTCATGAACTTTTATCGAAGAAAAGGATTAGAAGAAGTGGTCTACATCATTGGGGCTGTCCGAAGCAAATGACGCCGTGCGACTTCTTTTATGGGGATGGGCAAAAGCAGAACTTTACAAAAGTAAGCAAAGCATAAGACACTTTATTTGGAGATTGCTATAAGAGATGTTCTTCGTACCGTTTCTGTAGATTTTCGTAATTCTATTTAAAATGTTGATAAAAGATTAAGGTAATCCATTGCTAATGTTGGTGTCTGGTTTTTTCTTCATACTATTTATGAGAACTTTCAAAGAAAAACACTTTTATGACGTATATAATAATTTATTTTTAAATTTAAAACAAACACATACATTTCAAAGTTAACAAATTAATTTGTGTCATATCAACGGAAGCAGTGTTCCTTTTGTCCAACTTTTGATCGGTTACTGTTTACCGAGTTTCAGCTTTAAAAAAAAGAAGAAGAAGAAGAAGAAGGTCATAGACACTTCTGCCGGACAGAGCAGAGGTGGCAGAACACCTTTTGTGTGAGTGTGAGGTTGTTTCTTTAATGGAAACTCTGGATACTTGAAAGAACTATTGTTAAACCTGAAGTTAGAGATAATGTGGTAGTTATTGCAGTCTAGTACCGTTATACATGTATTCCATAGGTCACAGTAGATTCAAAGGTCTTACGACCCCAAGGTCAAATAACAAGTGCAAATTTTAACTAATAGTGAGAATTGCGGATTAATTATTTGGGAAACTAGTGTCACCAAAATATTGTTTAAAATGGAATTATATATATATATATATATATATATATATATATATATATATTTATATTGAGGTGTGGGGCGAAAAACATACATCAAATATACAATGTAGGTTATAATGTTTGTTGCTATTATCAGACATTACTGACAATAATGACGATATTGACCGATAAAATTAGTAAGAAATTACTCCTTTAGAATTTTACAGGTATAAAACGATGTATTTTACTTTGGTGAATAAAATAAGGTGAACTTTTTCACACTTAAAATACGATGTTAGTCTTAGTATTTATGACAATTACCAATCCCCTTGACTTATAATTAATTACAACTGGTTATTATCGAGAGAAGAGAGTGATTTAAAAATGAAAGCACCCCACGGGTGGGGAGTAAAATTCTCCCTTGGCATGTCACTCACCACTAAACACAAGAACTAAGCCGTTTTTAATGAAGAAGTAAGAAAATCATATTTTGTATGCTTTTGTTTCTATTTGTACTAAATGTCAGACTGATGGTATATAAGTTTTACAGATCGCAAATAAATTCTCGAATCATTTCATATAAAGATGTATTTTACTGTCTTGCTATACTTAATTACAAAATTTGTATTTATATTAAACGGTCTAAAAATATTACAAAAGAGTTTTCAAAAAGATATTCACAACACCAAAAAATATGAGATCCCATCTCCCTGAAAATGTTAGTCTACTGACAAAAAATGGTTTTCTTTTTTTTATCTGAGGACAATTTATTTTAGAAGCAGATCTAAATATCCCGTTTTAATATTTCTAAAGATGTTTATATTATAAAAAATAGAGTCTGCGAAATTGTTCAATTCAGCCATAATCTAACGATGAAGAGTGTATCGTATTTTATTGAATTGTGATTTTGTAATAACAGAGGTAAATATTCATTTTATTTATCAAATTAATTATTCCTGAATAGTAATTAATTCACGGCTTATGTTTCTTCTTTTTTTTATAACAGCACATGAATGGTTTATTTATCTAATTTTTTTTTATTTTACCAATAACTATTGAACAATGTTTTTGTGGATATGGCCACCAGTAATTTTTGTTTGGGCTTTTAGAGTTTACACTCTAACATATCAATTCAATTATTGTTCTACTTAAAACAACTAATTTTTGAAGTATAAGGACAGTAACGAAATTTGATTTATATTACGGTAAATTTAATAGCAATAGGTTCAGTCGAGGGCTGTAGAAAAAGCATAACCGGCAAAGAGACATAATTATTTTATTTAAAGAATCATATTTGGGAGCTTAAGTAACCTCAAATAAAATATATCAGATAAAAACGTCTATTTTTTTGTCACATTACAAAACTTTGCACTGCTTACATGTAAGAATGTAAAATGTATTATGAAAGCTGTGATTTAAAAATTATTTAAAGTTCTGTACATCTAAACCTTATTTCGAAGTCTTTCAGTAAACTTCCCAAAGATAATACTCACTATTTACGCAACAACACCACTTAGACTTGATTTATTCTCTCATAATTTTTAATTGTTAGCCTCGTAGTTATAAAGGCATTTTACCATTAACAAGAAGCTCAGTGCCTGCTTAGTATTCCTCGCAACGCTTTAAAGTCTTCCGGGATGTTTTCTTCTCTTCCCCCCAACCAGTAAGAAAATAACTGAAGATGCAGTTTATAAGGGTGTGCATTGAACTGGAATGTGACAAGATACTTGGGAGCTTCATGATATTGATTGTGGTGACTGAAAACGGTTTATCTCTAAAGAAACAACTTAGTCATCGTAGCAAATATCTTTGTTACAGGAAAAGTAAGATAGGATGAGAAGTTGTTGTTGAAAAATGTTAGTTTATTCGCCAAGTAAGATTAAGAGGGTAATGGTAAACAACCGTTTATTACAATTGGTTCGTTGAGATCTTGGGTTATTTAAAGCAATATATACTGCGATAATAAGATTTATCTACTACATTTACAAGTTTCAAAATGGTTTCCGTTTAAAATGCTGTAAACGGATTTTAAATTAGTTTCATAAGGTTGTAATAATGAATTTTAAAAGTAACATTATTTTGTTTTCGTTTTAGAACTTTTCTTAAACAGGAACTGCAGCTGTTTCATACAACGTGAGCCACTAGTAGAAGTGTACGTGCCAGGGTTGGAAAATCATTAACAGGGGTGGTGGATAAAGTCAAAACACTAGCAAAGATGGTACGGTCTTATAAAGCCTCACTCGCAGTAAACTCCTGATGAAGGAAGTCCTATTTGATAGATTTGGTAGCATCTCACTAAATTTGGAAAAGGAAAAGCTTGGGTATATATCCACTGAGTCACAGAATACATTTACTCAGGAATTTTATAATGGAGATTGTGAGTAGACAGTGCGAGCTGAACAATGAAACTACCTATACTGTTTGATTCTTATTGGTAAGAAGCCAGTTTGGAGGTTTACCACTTACAGAACTCTAGTATAATTGACTAGTTAGTGGACTATAAGAGGACGAATCTGTCTGTACTAGTCACTAGGACTGAGTTGCACAAAACCTGTTTAAAGTTTCGGTGATTTTTAATCCAATCATTTTAACGTAATAATTTTTAACATTTAAATCAACCAAACCTTATCATACATATGGATAACTTTTATAAACCCTGTTGACAGAAAAGTGACCACATAAAGTATGAGATCGTGGGTTTGGCAAAGTATTTGTTGTCACCGTGTTTTCAAAATTAGGAACAGTTTGAATAATTACTTTTTTTCCGAAGCAAATTTGTTAAAATAACAAATCAATAGACGTTTGTATGCCTAATGTCTGTATTATAAACAAGATGCTGAAGTTGTGGTGTCCAAAATAAAGAGCCCTCATTCGTTCTTACAGCCACTTAATTGCAGCCATTATGTTGAAGTGCTTCAATAGAACCATTAAAAGATGCAGTACATTACAAACCCCTAAGTGCTCACAATTCATTCAAAGCCTTTTATTAGACATTCCCTTTATACGGACTGTCTTGAGTGACAGATTCATGATACTTCTCTTAAAAAATATCTTGAATACAAAATTTGTTTATACGTTATTATTATTAAGACTGGGGAGAGTGTTTTAAAAACCTCCTGCACTGCGACCTAATTAGATTTTTTTTTTATACGTTATTTCTATTATTATTATTTTTTTAATATTATATTTCATTGTTCATTGTTACTTGAATATCTTGTTTTCAATGGAAGCGGTTGAGCTTCAATTCCTCTTTTTTGGTTTCATTATATTTTGATTGTATATATGCTGTTGTTACAAGAACACGTAACGTTAAATCTACTAGTTGTGGGATGTATAAGAGTAGACTAATAGCTCCTTATTTTACCTTATATTTAGTAAAGCAATTAATCGGCAGTTCGGAGGACAAACCAAAACAAAGGCAACAATTAAATATAATTAAACTGTACGTCAATGTTGTTTTGTTTATAATCAGGAGTCGTGTCGTTGTTTTGGGGTTTGTATCTAATTAAATAAAACATCGGGGGAAGAGTCGTATTTTAATTTATTTTTGTGTTCCTCTTACTGATTCTAAACCTTTAAATTTATGTTCATCTTTTTTGTCGCTCTTGTGGTTTACAAGTAAGTCATCATGACATTGGTAATACAAATACCACCTAAAATTAAATGTAAGGGATGAAATTCAATTGTTGTGGACAGTATTAGACAGATAACTACTGATATTATTTGAAGTAATTCAAATTACATAAATGAGGAATATATTTTTAAGACATGGTTTTATATTATTATTAGTTTATTAGTACATTTCACTCCATCATTTGCGTATACAAAAACTAATATTCGTTTCGGTAGGGTTAATCGATTGATGTTATAAAGTGATAAACCTGTTAAAACATTAGATATGTAAAGAGCCAAAAAAGCCTAGTAGCCTATTGTCTGTTGGTGTGGCTATGTTTTTATTTTTAATAAAAACAGTCGGTAGGTTTAACTATGAAGCTACGTTTTGGGTCGCCATTAATTACGTTGTTGAAGATCCTTTGATCAGTTTAAATATTTTAGAGCGTACTTTGACGACAATGAATTGAGAATCACAGAAATACAAATGTAAGTTGATCAATGGTGAAAAAATTATATTATGGGATCGAGAAATATCTCATAAAAAACTAAATTCGTACAGAGTAAGTAATGGTAGAATAGGTGTAATGTTCAGAGTTATGGCACTGAATGCTGAGATGAAGGCTGTTTGCTGTGGAGATGAAATTCTTGAAAAGAATTGTCAGGATATCAGGATAGAGAGGAAATGAAATGTAGATGATGAATTTATGCTAAGAAAATAACTGTGGATAAAATCGAAATAAAAAGGTGGAAGTAGTTTGTCCATATTTTAAGAATTATAGTTGAGTACTGACCTAAAACAGATCAACTAGGAAAGAACAAAGAAATGTACAGTTGCTATCCTGGAATTTTTGGGATTGGACTGGCTTTGAAAAACAGGAATCTAGAAAACATTGAAGCTTTATATAATTAAAGATGTTTGATAGAGGAGAACATAAATTGTTGTGGAACTGCAGACTATGTATAGAATTGTGTAACAATTGTAATTTTACTGATATACAACAATCGGTCTAAAACTGGTCCAAACAGATTTATTACTTCTTATTCCTTCTCTAGTTTTAATGTAAATTAAGAAGTTTCCTACTGTATGGTTACTACTTAGATCTTAAAATCTTATTTTCAAAAAATTCAGTAAACACAAGGTTGGGAGATAAATCTTAGATCGGGTTTAAGAATGTGTTTTAATCCTTTCCAAATTATCTTCTATTTCCTTCCTTTTGCACTTACTTTATTGCTATTTTCTCCATTTTTCTCTAGGAAATATAAATTGTAAAGTTGTGTGAGGTTTTTTCCTTGGGGATCAATCTTCTTTGACTTTAGTGATTAATGGTGAATGTTAAATGGCGTACAAAATGTGGATGGAGAGTGATTTAAACATGTCTGGGTTTGAAGTGAACACACCCCTTCGCAGAGGGTGCTCCGCCCCTAGAGCATCGCTCATTACTCATCTAAAGTACTAAGCTATTTTTAATGTCGATCAGAATAGCATAAAAAGTTTGGCGGTTTATCTTTTTATGTGTCTTCTTTAACGTAAGAAAATATAAAGTCGTTTAAAACAAAACTCGTGAAAAGCTATGAGCCCGTATTTTAAACTGTGCTAATTATCCATCTCAGTTCTGTCAATAAATAAATAACTTAATTTAATAATTTATGAAAACGCTCTAACATGAAGCACCAATTATTGTGTTAAAAAGATATTTATAATTGAGTAAAAGTCAGATTACATGTCAGATGAAGTGAATTAAAAATAAGTAAATATTATCCCAAATTTCAAAGTTGAAGAAATTTTTAGACTTTTTTCATTGTTCAATATATTGGGTAGTATATATTGGCTTCCAAGAAACTTTCTAATTTCTTTATGAATGTTATGACTGACGGACGAAAAGTCTCTGGGGTGTAATCTGTGGCGCAGATTGTATTTATAAAAAGGGATCTGGAGTGAGGTATTTACCAAGAGGTCAAAGGATGAGTCTCAAGCCAGGTGTACCGTATCAACTGGACAGAAAAGAGTACAGTCCTTATTGTTTTTAAGTTTGTATTCCTTATTTTAAGGTTTGAGTAAAACCAAGTTGTACTGAGGTGAACTTCTCAAACAAAAGAACTTTCAAATTGGTCTTCTTTTAACAATATATTTAAAGCAATAAAAATTTATTCGTGACAGTTAAAATTTGTGTGATTCTTTCCAAATCATTTGTGAACATTAGTTTTTATTTGTTTTTTGGTGAAATAACTAGATTTAGAAATATTCAACTTTTGTCCAAATTTGTATTTAAACCATTTAGCTTATTCTGAGATATTTCCTTTTTCAAGATTAATTCTTTTCTTTTAACCAATAACTGCAGGATAGACGTTTATGTAAAATAGTGAACATTATGTTTATTTGGGTTGTTCAAGAATACATTATCATCAAAATCGTTAGAACTAATTTTGAAAATCAGTGTTTCCTGCCCTATATTTTGAGTTATACTAGTTAGTTATGGAGGTTTTCGAGGCTGTTCAGGCTCCTGTTACTGCGAGCCAACTAAGTTTAGACACAGCTAAGATTAAAGCTCCCTGTTATATTGTAAGTTTCCTCTACAATATTTGGGAATGTAATGCTGTGGTAAAGTAGACTTTTTACTTAGTTTTGCAATTAATTGGTATGTGTAATAGTTTGTACACAGTTTATTATAATACTATACATAATTGATGTTGTTTACACTTAGGTAGTTTTCTAAGCAGGTGATTACCTAAGAACACTACCATACTTTCACTTAATAAAATTCAGCTACACGTCTGTGTTAACCAACTCCCCTCAATTGTTTTATTCAAAAATTTTATTTCATTCACAACCGAACTTACAGAAGAAAAGTTATAAATAGAGAGCTTAAATAAATGATTAAATTATTCGGTGTTAATCGACATAGCTTTGACTTAATTTATTTCCTCGTCGTTTTTAATTCTTAGCCTCGTATAAAACCATTTAAACCATCGCAAAATAAGCTCAATGATTGCTTAGTATTCCGTGCTTCTCTCCAAATTAAAGTTCTCACATTCCGCCCTCCCACAACCCCCAGAAAACCAGTTGAAAGTTAAGCACTCAAATGTAATAGGACGTTATACTTTGGAAAGTCATCATGATAATTCCAAGTTTAAGACAAAATCTAAGTTTAAATTTGTGTGTGTAAAACAATGAAATGCGTACAGGTAAGTTACACTTTACTGTGAGGTAATGACGTCACATATTCATGTCAAGAATAATTGAAGCAAAGGTATTTAATAGTTAATTGATAACATAGGGGAAATATTTAGAACTGTTCCTTTAGTCAGTTTATATTTAGTTGGCAAGTATGTAAAGCTTTGACTAATAAATATAATTTTAAGTTCAACACACCTGTAAAGCTACAACAACAAATATAATAAGTATGTTGAATGAAAGGAAAGAAACTTGGAATTGTGTTAGTTTTTACTTTCACACACATATACGTAGTGTAAGGAAAGTAGTTTTTTCTCTTCCTTAGATTCTTTATTGTTGTTTAAGGACGAAAAATAGGAAGAAGAGAACATAAAATAAAAAGCCAAATATGATTATAGTAAGCTTTTCATGATTTAAAATTGGTAAAATTACGTGCATCTACCTACCTTACAATTTTGGTAAATAGAATTTTAGTTGGTTTTGGTTTCTCGTGAGTCAGAAATTTTGTTTATACACTGTTTATTTATAAATAAACAAACAATAATATTTAAACCAGTAGTGTTTTTTAAAAATAGTTTAGCTTATATATCTATTCAAAAAAGTCGTAAAACCACCTTAATACAAAGATAGATCAGTTGTGATAAATACTGGAAGCAATGGTGAACATTTTATAAACTTATGTTAAAATATTTATTTTGATAAGATCAAACACATTTGATAATACTGTTTTGGGTCATAACAACAGATGCTATGGTCTCTTCCATGGAAATGTGCAAAGAAATACTATATATAAGTGTACTAATTTTGGTTTCACAAACACAATATTCCCCTTAATATTCATTTATTAAATTGAGAGTTATGTTAATAACGGTGAGATTGATTTAAAAAACATATTCCAAGTAATTAAATATAAATTGCAGTTAAATCTCCACGTGACTGTTAAAAAAAATAATTTGAAGTAACTCTGATTTTATTTGAAATGAACAGTTATAAATTCTCTCATACCAAAAAGATAAAACAAGAGCAAAAATGAAACAAAATTAAAATTAAAAAACAGATCTAAGATATTCACTTCAAGTTATAACACTTTTGAGTGTAAAACTTCAAATATGTGTCGTCAGTTATCGCTCAAAAGCTGCAATTATTGTTGCCTAATATTTGCTAAATTTAGTACGAATGTGTTCAAAAATGAAAAAATTGGAATTGATTTACAAATTATGTTGTAGATATTTTACCCTTAGAATGAATGTTTTTTTCTCACACCAATTTATTTTAAATATTATATATTTAACTATCTTAAATATCAAGCGATTTCAATTTGTAAGTGATTTACTGAAATTCAATTACCATGGAAATTAGAGGAATTTCAGGACAGGGAAGACACACGAACTGTGGATTTCGAATTTTGAAATGAAAACCATTTAACTGACCCTGTAAGCGTAGATGGAGCATACAACTTCACACAGAGAACGTGACTTGTCTCTATATTGCCTACTCTGCGCCTTAACCTATGACACGTGTTAACCAGTAGTCCTAATTAAGCACTGAAGAGAGCGTAAATTAACGTTAATTTTAAATATGCTAAATAGTCAACATACTTTGTGTGAAAGTCACGATAAACCTCTCCTTTAATAAGGGGAAGGTGTACCCACTCCTCTAGGTCAGCTTCGAAATCACATTTTTGACAATCCCTTCGCTATTATTGTTGGTAACATTACGTTCATTATTAAAATTTGCAAATTTATATCAAATACATTATTGATTAACCCTTGATATATGAATAAAACAAAAACAAATTATTTAAAATGACATTTTTACTTATATTTTTCTGGAATTTCGTCAGTCTTCTATAATATCAAATTTCATGTTCCTACCTTAAATTTAGTAGCTACAATCGTGCCTAGGTACAGACTACAACGACGACGGATAGACAATATGTAGAAAAACACTTTTTCGGATTACTGAGATCATAAAAAGTAAAGATACATAAAAAAACAGACGACAAAATGTTACCGAATTTACCTCATACTGTGGCTTTTTCCGTCTAATCGTCGTAGTAGAACACGAAAAAACAACAAATTTCAATAAAATACAAGAAATGATATTTTAAAAGATTTAAAATACTCTTTTATTATTAATGTTTTAAAACTCTTTATACTTACAGAGTATACGAACTATAGCGTGAGTTTGGTAATTGTCAAATATTTCGTCCTCCATTTGTTGAGTCATCTTCACGTTCCATGTCTTCTAAAAACCGAAAAATTCATTTGCGAGATTCCATCCGTCTTATTGTGCATAAGAAGCCACAAACAATACGATAGAAACGTAAAATTTGGTAATATAGGATATAGTTTGCTCATATAAAAGTTATTGAAATTCTAAAAATTATTAGAAAATGTCAAAATGATGGAGATTTTAAACAGATTTTGGCACATATCTCTAATGTTACTCAACTATACTAAATTAGATACACATTTTCCATATTGCAATTCTGCAAACAATGGTACCCACCCCAACGCTTTACGATAGCAAATATGGAATTTATTGTCGAAAATGTAATTTAGAACTCTGACCTTATAAGAAAATGTGACTTTTGTATAATTACGAGATTCCGTAAGGCCGAGTCATAGGCGCGAGCGGAACTAGTGGAGAATTTTGAATTTGTATACATCTATGAGGCCCCCATTAGAACCTAGTGAACGTCAAGAATGTAGTGACATAAACAATTGCAAAGTCTGGAAAATCTGGGTAAGAAGTATTTAAAAACAACTTAACATTCTGGATAAGAACCTATGATCTACCAGTACAATTTCCTTCAAGACCCGAGAAACCACATTGGGCATTACATTTAAAATATCTGTTTGTATTACATTGTATGATCGATTTGGGTTAAGTACCATGATGGCACCCACCAACTTATTTTTTGGGATGCCTCAAATTCCCAATAAAGGTTGATAACTTGCCAGCTAACATTTAGCATACAGCTGATACGATGACATACAGTTTACATGCTAAAACACAGCTAAATATCTGACATAGAGTTGAAATGCTAACATAAAGCTGAAACACTAATATACAATTGAAACGTTAAAATACAGCAGAAACGCTGACATACAACTTACATGCTAAAATACAGCTAATTATCTGATATAGAGTTGAAATGCTAACATATGGCTGAAACACTAACATAAGGCTGAAACACTAATATACAATTGAAACGTTAAAATACAGCAGAAACGCTGACATACAACTTACATGCTAAAATACAGCTAATTATCTGACATAGAGTTGAAACGCTAACATAAGGCTGAAACACTAACATACAATTGAAACGTTGACATAGAGCAGAAACGCTGACATACAGTTGAAATGCTTAAACACAGCTAATTATCTGACATAGAGTTGAAACGCTAACATAAGGCTGAAACACTAACATACAATTGAAACGTTGACATAGAGCAGAAACGCTGACATACAGTTGAAATGCAAACAAACTGCTGATATGCTGACAATTTCTTTTGTTGTTTTTTGAGTAGTTAATCATTTACTGACTTCATATTTACAATTAATAATACAGAATAATACAGTAACAAGGAACCATCAAAACTTCGTTCAAAATGACCGCTATTTGAAATATTGTTTCCATTTTTTGCATCTTTGGATGTAGATTTAAACAATTTTAAAGATTTATAGAACTTTTGTGTTGATTTGTATATTATAATACAAGGGCATGTTATAAATGGTGGGTTTTTGATAACTATAAGGACTAACAATAATAATTACTACTGTGTAATGACTGAATTGAGGGAGAAATATCAGTGATTTGAATGCAGCATAGGCATCAGATCATTACTGTTGAAGAATAATTGCATCAATAAGATAAAACATCCTTTAATGGCCGTCATTACGTCTTAATGTTAGAGAGCAGTCATTAAGAACGTCAATCTGTCACAAATACCAAGGCTTCCACAATTCATTCAGACTTTTATTGGAGTTGTATTTCTTAAGATTTTAAGTAATTACTTTGTTTAGTGATTTATTGAGAAATCGAACTTTACAATTTAATTACAAAATCTAATACATTTATCGTTTTAAAAAATCCTTTATTATTTTATCTGAATTTTGTTAATGTTTCTTTTTAATTTACCTGTAATTTCAAGTATTTGAAAACAATTAACTTATTTCAATATATTCTAAATTAAAAAATTGATTTTTAATGAAACATAAACGAGTAATGACGGTAGAAAACAATATTTTTAATAAATAAAATAATACAAAATTTAAACAAAAGAAATCGTCCGGCATCTTAAAAAACGAAACCTGAATTTCTCTCTTCGTTGATTCCTCCAGGTTTGGCCATCACTCAACCCTAACCATCCATTGAACTTTATTCTGACAATTATCTACATATTATTGATTGTACTGAAGTTCTCCACCATTTGTGTACGTAAAAGGAGTAACACAAAGTTTCGAGGGTATAAATCAATCTCCATTATCAAGTTATGAAGCTAGAACCTGAAAAATACCAACAGCCTAGTCGCTTAAGGCCGTTGCCTAAATTCAAACTGAAACTAGTAATATAAGGAACCCAAACCTAAGTCTAATTTTGTTCAGTCAAAATTATTGAAACTAAGTACAGACGCGAATAAATAAACTACGCTTCACATTACACTCACTGGACGTTTTAAGTTTTTTGTTGAGAGAAAATCCTAGAAGGCTCACTTAGTGAATACGTGTGCGGCAGTTCCTAGCTACTTTAGTTAGATCTACACTTCTTCATTACGATCAGATCCCTCCCATTCATCTTCCCTATGAAACCTATAACTGTATTCGAAGGTATGGGTGTATTCCTTATCTAGAGTATTAGATAATTTCATTAGCCATAGTTTTTTTTTTTTTTTAATAATTGATTCAAAACTTTTGAAGCTGATTATGAAAACAATTACATTAATATTGTAAACCTTTAGAAACACTTTTTTTCAATTACTACAAACAGCCCGGTAATAACTATATATTCCTATACTTTAAAACAAATATTATAATATCCATAAACGCCAATTGCTCGCCAATCGCCGGTTCTCTACTACTTAACATATAGATAATAAAGATGTAATTAATTATTAAATATGAAAGTCTAAAGTCTGTTGATGAATGACTGAAAATGTGACTCAAACTTTTGAAGAATTTCAAGTAAAAACAAACCATTTATCTTCAAAGTTGACTTGAAAAATTATTTTCTTCCTGCGGATGTAAGGATATGCATTGCAAGATACGAACTGTTTTAATTAAAATATGTAATTTATTTTTTTTAATATATAAAAGTTAGGTGAATGAGTCTAGTACAATATATTAACTATATTAAGAAATTATCAATTATATATTATTTATTTTATATTTATTGATTTCAACAATTATACATTTTTACCAGATAGTAATGTTAAACTAAATAATATTTATATTAAATGTTAAGCTTCACTTATGAGAAAAATTATACAGTATAACAAACACACAGATCATAATTCTCACAAAAAAATACGCCTAAGTATCAGACGCGTTTCAATGACAAGGTCGTCCTCTTCAGTGATACACGAGCTACACCAATCAAACTATAACTGAACTTATATAGTTTATTGTGTTCTATGTGCTTATTGTGTTGTATGTGTTTGTTATACTGTAAATAATTTTTCAAGTAAAAAATATAAGATCTAGACTGGGAATTGAACCGAGGACCTGTGTTTTTACGCGCTTACCAAGAAGGTCGTATATTTTTCACTTCAAATATTATTTAATTTAACGTGCTGGTAAAAACGTATAACCGTTAAAATTAATAATGCCTACGTAAGGACTCCAAGTTGAGTCAAATATTAATTTCAATGACGTTTCTAACAAGGGAATTAATTTGATAACTCGAAAATTGCAGCAAAAAGCAAAGTCAAATGAGAAGTATACATCCTATGCAGGGAAGCGACTAAGGATAGCTCTGTTAGTAGAGCATTGGCTCGAAAGCCCAAAGGTCCTGGGTTCAATTCACAGTCTAGGTCGTATATTTTTCACTTGAAATATTATTTAGTGACATTTTAAACTGATACAAAATAGCTTCCCGACATAATACTGTACATATAGGCGTAATAATACGTTTAATATAGCTCATGAATCTAATACACTGAAAAGAAACAACTCTCGAACTTCCTTTTGTGGGTGCTATTTATATAGAGAATGTCACAAATATCATTTGATGGGTCAAAATTACAGTAAAAGATGGGTTTTTTGCGGATATATCTGTCAGAGATCCTTTGAGTTTAGATAAGTATATTTTGGAATAATGTCCGTCTGTCTATATGTGATGTGGCTTCTGTCGTCTGTGCAGGGCTCTATTATCTAAAAACATAGATAAATTTACATCAAATTAAATATGTGGATATTTGCCCATATCACGGGATTTTTTAAAATATATTTTACATAACTCATAATTTGGGGGTAATTCCATTAACAATTTCTTTTTTTAATATGATTTTTCAAAAATGGCTTGTAACCATTTTGATCAAATGAAGCCTCTAAGGATCCAAAGAAAGCAAAGTGGTTCGTGAGTTGTTATTTATAAAAATAATTTTCGGGCATATGTGTTATAATTTACAAAAATAGGCCTACAAAGAAAAATATTATGGATTAGGCTAATTCAAAATGAATCTTGACAAGAGTAGTACAAAATAGATTAATAGTCAATTACCATTTACGCTGATTACGAGATTATGACACACCAGAATCCAACATATTTGATTAAATCGTATATTTTTTAAATATATTTTTACGTTTTTGATTAAAACTACCAAATTTATATTATGTGACAAATGGTTTTAGTTGTTTTTTTTTGGTGTTTGGGGGGTGGGTGGGGTAAGTTAGTGCGATATTTATGTACAGTTTATTTTGTATATTATCCTCGTTTGCCGATTGTAAACTGGAAAATAGTTTTCATTGTAAAAAACATCATTAAACCGTTCATCTGCAGTTTAAAGACAATGATACAGGTTTAAATTCTGTACTTGCTTCATAAGGAAATAAACTATGATTCAATTAACATTAATAATTATTTCCTCTGTTTTAATATTATTTATACAAAATGAAGATTCGATAATTATATAAAAAACATTTATAATATTTTATACTACTAACAAAAGTTTGTCTGTAACATTCAACAATAATCGCTAAGTAAACTTAACTTAAAAATAGTTTACATAATGTAAATTTAAAACCAATAAAAACTAAAAGGATTCCATTTTTATCCAATTGACAAAAAGCTTCCATGATGTTACTCTTCAATAAACTCGTCCAATATACACGTCAATGAATAAGTGCAAAGTTGTGTACCGCAGTTTTAGCTGTTTGTTTTTATTTGGTATTCAATAGTAACGCCATTGTGAATTATGTGTCATTTATATGCGCACTGTGTATTTTAAAAGGTGACAAAATGTGTCTAGTTGGCAGGTATTCATGGTGTGAGTGGGATTTATAAAAGTATAATAGGGTCACTAATAAAACATTTTGTATAAAAATAACTGCATGAATACAAAATTAAAGTGAACAAGACTTGTAATGGAACAAGGTTTTGGATTTATTGGAATTTATGTGCCCCCCCCCTCGGGAAAACTGAAATAAGTGACTTAAATATTTTTTTAAAAATCTATTTCCCAATTGAAATATTATTTTCAGATCATTTATTATTTTTTTAATTGTTTTAACCTTTAAGAAATAAATAATTTTCAATTTTTTTTTTAAATAAATAGTAGAAGATTAATTCTAAATTTGTAAATAAACATAATTTAAAATTTGTGAAAGAATTAAATTATTGTAAAACTACATAATCCTTTTAGTTTTTATTGGTTTTTAATTTATTTTACGTAAACAATTTTTAGGTTAACTTTACTTAGCGATTGTCGCTGAATGTTAATCGAAACCTTTGTTATAAATATAAATGTTAAAAATGTTTTATGATCAATCAAGTAAAAAATTTAATGTAATTAAATATTTAAGTTACAATATGTTATTTTTCTTGTTGTTTCGAAACACATTTTACGGAAATGGGTTTATTAAATTGGTTATGGTAATTTATTATATTCAAATAAAATTAATTGACATTATTAGAACTGATTTCTAGTAATGTTACCTGTAAGTCTTTCCAATATTTGATTACAAGATTGAGTTTTTTTGTTAACCTTTGACTCCCATTTCAATTTTAGAAAATTTCACTATTTAGTTAAGTACTGAATTATTCAATAGGAAGTCAGATTGAACAAAATTGTTTATTCAAAATAGTTCGTGGATTTATTTTTAAAGTTATTAGTTTTAATTTTAAAACACTTCAATAGGTTCACTATCGTGAGTAGCAACAAGGCAAACCTGAAAGTCCTTAGCTGGATCTACACTGTCTTCATGTAGTCTAAGATCATCAATCTTATCAGGCCTCTCTTGATCAAATCTTGTTCTTTGTCAATCCTGACGCTAGAAGAGTATTCGAGGGCAAGGAGTCTTTATTTTATTTTGTTACTTTTTACGACTTGATTTTCAAAACTTTAAATTACGAATTATATTCGTACAATACAAATTCAAGATATTCCGTTGAAAGCTTTTCTATACACTTATAATAAGTAGCCTTTTTGGAGATATGCACATAAATACAATTTGTTTTCCCTAGTTGACCTAAAATTCACAATCCATTTAATTCTTTAACTCTATATTTTTGATATGTCAGAACAGTTTCTTTGTACATGGTATTCAAAAGCTCAAGATAAAATCTAAAATGGTTGAACTTATTGATGTTAACAGTAGTATCTTAGAATCATGATTACGTAAAGGAAGTAACGTTTAATAAAGTTAGACTTTTGAAAAAACTGGAAGATTGGTGTGGAGACAATTTTAATTAAAAAAGAAATCAGCTATAAACATTTCAATTTGTTTTATTTATTTCTTATGAAATTACAAAACTAATTTAAGAAACCTATTTCCGTAAAATTTCTATCAAAGCTAAAAGAAAAATAATGGAATTTAACTTAAATACAATTACATTTGATATTTAATTTGAATGATTCTAACTAAACTTTAAAAACAAATATCTCTAAACTTTGTTATTAATCATTGCATATCTCAAAATCGGCTTCAATCATTTCGATTAATTTTAGTTACATCGAAGATTCCACGTCAAGATCAAAACGTTTTTCATAAGAAAACCTTGTTCGCGTGTTAGTGATCAAACAAATCCTGGCAAATTTCTTAAATGTATTCTAAGAAATTTTTGTATTTTTTTGTAATGTTTTTATAAGATTGTATTTTTATACAAAAAGATATTTTTTCTTCTAAGTTTAAGACACAAATATGTTCTACAGTAAATCAATCTATTTTACCTTTACTTTTAAATTACATTTAATGTATTAAAGGACTCTGTCAGAGAGCCTTGTATTTATCCACTGCTACAGTAATTAAGGATCTTTTATCTCTTCAGTCCGTAAAACAATCAGCTGTTTTGTAACGTACAAAGAATGTAATTGTGTTGTATAGGCAGAGAACTCTACAGGGAGTAGTTAGAAGCTCAAGTCAGACCCAAGAAAGTAATTAAGTCTTATTGTATGCAAATTTACACAACCTGTTATATCTATGCTTTGTGTTATGTAAAACACATAGAAAAAACATTTTTTCACCAAAATCACCTAAGTGAATAGAAGGACAATTTATTTGTTGTGAATATAATAATAGTCTCAAACTTGGCATCGACTAAAACAACCACTATTGTTAAAACATATGGTTCAATCGTTTGACAGCCTTTACCTAGGTATCGACCAATATAAAATGGGTTTCTTTCTAAAAATAAACATAAGCTTCACTCATTCGTCGACCTTAGCAACAAAAAGTTACGAAAATGAAATAAGGAAACAATAACACCGTTTCAGAACCAAGCACAAGATTCTGAACCATTTATTTATATCTAATTTTCTCGTACTTTCTGACAATTATTAATTTATTGATTATTTTATATGTTTAGTTAAGTTATAAAAATTTTATTAGAAACTGTGTAGATCCATGTAGGTTGTAAGTGAGCCGTTGTGGTGTCTTAATAAATAAATATTTATGTGTAATGTAAATACCAAAGATATCATTTTCGTCCAAATACATGATTTGACTTCTGAAAATCGATTTAGTGATGAGAGGTTGATCTCAAAATATTTTAAATTGTCTGCTATCTGAAACTTGAAATATATTTGTATTTTAGATTATTTAGTTTGAATTTAATATACATTTTTTACGCACTTTTGCCCAATAATGGTAATAAATTTAAAATAACTTGCTTTTTGACATAATTCGGTTAAACATATAATTTTTCCTTTATTTAAAGTGAATTAAAATATTTATTATATATATATATAATAAATATTTTAATAATAATAATATTTTATAATATATATATATTATAGTTTTTAATATTATTGTTATTTATGAAATAGGATTTAGCCCTTATATATTTTATAATATATATATATATATATATATATATATATATATTATAGTTTTTAATATTATTGTTATTTATGAAATAGGGTTTAGACCTTACACATCAGCCTAAGAGACGTTTTAGGTTCTAATCAAGGCAACTTTCTTAAGACACGAACTCGTTTTGATAAATCATCAGAAATCAGTAGTATATTGTGCTCCAGTATTCACACTTCAACAGTAAGTGTTCTTTATTTACCACAAGCTAGGTAACCTGAACTTTATTCATTATTTTCCAAACCATCAGGGGTTAGACCTGAAGTGTTTAAATGTGCATTGAATAGTTTCTTATTCAGTGACAAGGCTCAAGACTGTACCAAGTTTAGGTCTCCTCGGTGAGACTAAGTATGTATTTATAAAATTGTGTTATCTCTTGTTTAGAGGCGAAAAACCTCTCAGTCTACATAACCTTCTAAAAAAGAAAGAAAATAATTTTAAATAAAGACTCTTAGGCCTCGAATACTTTATTAGCTACAGGGAGGGACAGAATAGAACAGGAGTTGGTTTGAGAGACCTGATAGGAAAGATGACATAGAGTAATAAAACCTAAGATTACATAAAAATATGTAGATCTAGCACTCTCTACAAGTGGGCCCCAAACTGGTTATAAGTTATAGTAATTAGAAAATCATTTAGTGTCTACATCCATTTTTTTTTAATATTTGTTATAAGTTTTTCTTTTTAAACAAACTATTTCAGATTATTTAAAATGTATGTTATATCTATTATGTTCTTCCATACCGTATACAAATATTTCTAAACTTCTACCAAACCTCATTACCTTAAACAATCCATTTCCACAATAGAGCATTATATTATGAATTTCAAAACAAATCCGAATGCCTTCAATGAATACTGCTTATGAAATTGTGCCTTCTGTATACAATCAATGGTTTACACCTGTAACATGTATGAATATGTTTATAGGGTTTGTATATAGCACCTGCGCGTACAATTTATGTGCTTCAAACCATACCATGCAGATGTTATCTATTTTTTATTTCATGTTCTTCTAAAAAAATAATAGATTAAGATTTGTGTAGAGTGATAAAGAACAAAGTTTCTTCTACTATTAAATAATATATTCATTGTAAAATATATTCATAGTTAATAGTTGTTTTTATTTTATACGAGTAAAAAACAACTTCACAACAAATACTGAACTTTGTCCTTTATTAAAGTTGATCGTAGAACGAAACTGTGCCATCTTGTAGCAGGTGTATTGTGTCTAGCAATATTAGAAGCCAGGACACGTTCCCTGTCAGGTCACGTGGAGTGCTGCAATCGAATTGCCAAATAGAACCTAGTAGCGCGAACAGCTGTTAGGAAACAAGGGTGGAATATAATATGGGTGACTGGATATTCCGCTGACAAAATCTGTATGAGAGAGATACTGAAAGCAATAATTGAAGATATTAGATAAAAATTTAATATTGGGAAATTTGAATTGTTGTAAATGTAAAATTTTGTAAATTATTAGAAGTGTACTGTATATTTTTGAAAATTAAATATTTTACACCCTTGGGTATGAAATAAATTAACAATATCCTTTTGTTCAACAATATGAGGACTAAATATGTTGTACCTTGTAAATAGTTTGTTAAATCATCTCTATCTGAGACATTTAGCATACATATCTTTAAATTAACCTCATTTTGAAATAGTTAAATTTATTATAAGATATTGTCGTATACTGGAATTTAACAGTATAAATTATTCTGAAAATGTTGGTATTAATATTATAACCAGTTATATTTTCCTTTTGACGGAGAAAGAGCGACGGAAAAGGATGCACTTTTGGACACACGCCTATAATATTGTTTCTTTATATTGTCGACTATAATCACTTCCCTAAGTTTGACACCTTACTTACTAGACACTCTTTGTGTAATAGAAAAGTAGTGCAGTGAGTGGAAAAAATGAAAGTTTAGTTTTTCATGAACGCGTTCATTTCAAAATACCTCGAGTTAAAAAATAATAGAATTAGTAATTTTGTTATCCAAGTAATGTTTCAAAAAATTTTAAAGTGAAAAATATCGAAGTTATCATCGGCCATAAACGACAGAAAAGATAATAAAATATAGACCTCCTAGCCCTCGAATACTCAATAGTGTCAGGATCAGAAGAGAACAAAAATTGGCCAAGAGAGACCAGATAGGAAACCAGTGAGAGGGATCTAATACAAGAGTAGATAAAGAAATATGTAAATCCAGTTTGGGTACTTTGGGATTGCTACACTCGTACTTACTATAAGTAGGCCCGCGGAAAGGAAGAAGGATTTCATTTAGATTAATTTGGTATACATGTATATTATATCAGGCATTCCATTTTTACTTCCATACATATACGGAGTATTAAGTAATGTTATTTGTTATATGGCAAACCAAACATTAGTAAGTAGAAGACGCTAGTTTTCTTAATTTACCACCGTTGAAGTCTGTCGTCTGTGGTCAGAACTTACATAAATTTGTTTAATATTTAGAAACATTTACATTTTGACACATAATTATGTACCAACTAAGAATAATCATTATTAAATCATTTTTTTTTATTCAAATACTTAAGTAATTTTCCCAATAATATATATGTCTAAAGTTCCAGTTCATTAAAAAATCACTTTTTAAATCTATGTTTAATTAAATTTTAATATTATTTTAATATGGGACACTATAATATGAAGGTGGCGATATCTGGAATACTGTTGAATGAAGTGCTTAATTGTTTGGCGAAGAGTATTCAACACACTCAGTTCACTGAAGACTACAAATAAGTTTTAATACATCGTGTACATATTAATTTATCTCTTAGACTTTGATTTAATATTATAAAGCTAGAGATTATTCTCGCATGAACGCTCATCAGTTTGTCTAGAGAAGCAATAAGAGTCAAGAATGTCATAAGCAATATAAAGGCAGTAATATGAAGGATATTTGGGTTGATTTTAATTAACAGTGACGATTACGCGTAGTGAATATTTAGGGAAAGGAATCTGATGAATGCTTGTGTATGAAAATTAATTTTAAAACTATAATAAAATATTGTTTTACATGGATTTAAATTATGTGAAAGTACGCAATATATAAAGCGCGGATATTGTCGTAGAAATAGTTGTAAGCGTATAGAAAAGACAAAATTCAATAAACTATGTTTTACTTAATTTCACAATTGTCTATTTAGTTTGTCGAGTACTGATTTGTAAAAGGAATTGTATTAATATTTAATATGTAAGCCTGTCTTTGTGACGGGAATGAATATGTTTCAGCTGAAGGTGAAACTAAACATGGGGGAGTTTGTTTAAAAATGTCAGGTGATAACCTGAAATTTACATTAAACAACCGTTGATTAAAAGTATGTTCATGAGTTTCACATGTAAATTTTGATTGGTGCAGATATAATTTTCAAAATTTAATATTTTTTCCATTTTCTTTTCGAGGTTGGGAAGCCAATGAGGCCACATACGAGAAAATTTGACTGAAATCTGTAGAGTTCATAATGAGAAATTTTATTTTTTCCAACATCAGTTACTTCAAAATTACTTAACAAACATAAACAAAATGAGACTTGGGTAAAATATGTCCACATACCGGATTTGATTAAAATCTGTTTAGGCTGCAGAGCACTGTGTTGAGGACAGACATCATTCATAAAATCATTTTTAAAGACTCAGGGTTCTACAAAAACTATCAAATCTGCATCGACCTATCAAATAATTTGGTCTCTATATATAGAGAGAAAATAAATACACGATTGTTAAAATTTTAATGTATTTAAGATAGTTTGTGCAAGTTTATAGTTCTGTTACATTATTTTACTAAAAGCCATTTGGACATTCATTACATAACATAATTAGATGATATGTAGCAGTGTAGAAGAAGCAAGGCAGTAAAAATCAACACAAGGTTTATTACTTGTCGGTAAATATAATGTAAAAAGAAAAACTTTTTTGTATTTGATGTTTTGCTAATTTACTCCCAGACAACTCCAGACAGGCTACAGACGTAGGTTTAACGCCATAATTAGAAGAACAGACAAAAATATATGTTGGCTTCGGAAAGAGATTATTCAAAACTAAAATAAATTATTGTATATGTAACTATAGAAAGTATTTCATTGTTAAAAGTTAATTGTTGTATTTTTCTGAGAGAGGTGAAGAGAAACAGTAACGAGGGAAATTTACCATTTCAACAACATCACATAAATCGCTCAAAGAAATAGCAATATAGCCTAGACCTACTTACTTGAAAATCAGAACATCAAACCAAGCTGTATGTTAAAATAAACACCACAGAATACATTAACACAACACAATGCACTTTATACACAAATATAAAATCACTTTGAACGGAAAAACACGCATCACACTATGATTTACAGGAAAAATAAACATAACCTATAAATCCGATACATTACGAACGACAGCTGGTAACAAACTAAGTCAATAACTAAAGGTAGAGTTGCTGTAACAGCTGGACTTTGATTGGAAGAGATAAGGAATTGTCAAGGCAGTGTCTACGTAGTCAAGACCTTATCATTATTTATCAGTTCATTGAAGTATACAAACATTGATGTTGTCGCATAAAACAAAGCCATAGTTCTAAAGTTGTAATAGAACTAAATGAAGTAGTATAAATAAATTATGCAAGAAAATGACACAATTTTTCAATTAGAACCTAAACAAATAAATAGTGAAATAAAGCAATACTAAAATAAGGCGGTGAAGATTTTTTAAATTGTTTTTTAACGTTCATCTTTTTCTCCTATTTTATTTAAAGACGAAAAACTACTCGTTCATCATCGCCTAACACAAATAGGAAGAAAATAACATAAAACAAACTCCCTTGCCCTCGAATATTTCAATAGAGTCAGAGTTGTAAAAGTACAAGTGTTGGGAAAGAGGTATCGATAGCAAATATGAAAGAGAGGGACATAACTCAAGACAACACGGAAAAAAGTGTATATCCAGCTAGGATAATTTTGGATTGACAAATCCTTACTCAGGGTAAATGGGCCCTTAAGAGGTAAACACGAATTTTCATATGCAGATATCGGGATGTTGTGACGCTTACTAAACTGACATCACATACTTTCTCACAAACCCATTCGTAGTCAATTCCCAAAAATGTGAAAAGGATGTTGTTTGTACATAAGAAGTAGTATGGTCATATGTAACATTATCTTTAAAACTACCAATGATATTTTGATGAAACTTTAGAGATACATCAAGGTAAACGAAAGGCAAAAAGACACTGTAATTCACACAAAAATTGGTAAATATTCCGAAAACGACCGACGGTAATTGAAGAAAGGTTAATTATATTGTTTTACTGCTTGGCGTATATGTTGTATAGGAGAAATATATGACGGGTCAAAAATCAATATCTAATTTTTTGACTATTGATCACATTTAATATCCCCTGAATACAAAAAAGTGTAGTTTGGGATGATGTAAGTCTGTTGATGTCATCCGTGGTCTGTGCAGTGAAGATTTTAAATACATTTTGCCTAGGTTCATGCTTTGACCTTATCTCGGAAATGTTGTTATGAATCTAATATTGGGCGAAGCTTCCATATTGGCTCTAACGAATTTGATCAAATATATCTCGAGAATTGCCCTTAGGGCCCAAACCAAACGCAGTGATCGTCACCTCTCAAAAAAATAATGGTTCCTGAGTTGTAAAAACCCATGGCACTATTATAAAATAGGTAATTTCTCAAAACCTGTTCAACCGATTTAATTCAAATTTTAGTTAAATGTGAAAATTCGTGTAACCAAAACCGAATTAAAAAAAAAATATATATATATATATATATATATATATATATATGTCAAAATCATTCAAAAGTTAACACTGAAAAATGATGTGATGGCTAGGCTGGGCTGGATAAGTTGTACAATGGCGTTAGTAAATAATTTAAATTTTATTAATGTACTTATACTGTATTCACTATATTAAAACATACCCTGTCAAAAGCATTCAAAAGTTAATACTGTAAAATGTTCTGATGGGTGGGCCGGGCTAGGCCAGTAGTACAATAGCGTTAGTAAATAATTTAAATACTTATTAATGTATTTATACTGTATTCACTATATTAAATATATCCTGTCAAATGCATTCAAAAGTTAATACTGTAAAATGTTGTGATGACTAGCCCAGTAGTACAATGAATGGCTTTAGTAAATAATTATTTCACCTCGCATTTGGTTAGAATAAAAAACATCACAAACTGGAGTTTTTCTTTTTGTATAGGCCTACGTCTTTTCTCTTTGTGTATATAAACTATCTCTTTCCTTGTTTTAACTTTTATGAAATATTATATTAAATACTATTATGTAAATAAGGAATACATTTTCTTAAAGAAACCATATAAGATTTTTATTGTACCTATTTAGTATTGTTAAGTGGTGCAAATAGAATAAAATAAATATTATTGAAATTAGGTTTTGATCCCGTAACGAAACAAGGATATACAGCTAGTAAAATATAAAACATTTTTGTTCGATATTTTAAAATGGTAAAAAGAAAAACCTATTATAAAAATGGAAACGGAATTTATAATTATATAGAAAATTGTAATTTTTATAGGATGCATTTATATTGTATAACATTTGCCTTATATTAATATAAAACGACATAATCTAAATTTTTATTCATTTATTCAATAGTATTGCTATTTATTTTTTATTTATTACATTTTCGAAGGTAAAAAATGTGGACTTCAATTAAAATATCAATGTTGCAAGTGATTTTATATAAGTAATTTTGCTAAACCAAACTCTAATAAATATATATAGGCCTATGTATATTTTTTTAGTATAAAATTTATTTTTATGATTGTAAAATATAGGACATTAGTTTCAAAGGTAAGAAAACAAATGATCATATTATAACAAATATTATCAATAAAGTAATCCTTTATTATTAAGATGTGAAACAGTTAAAGTACAGTAATATATGTAATAACATTTCGTTTTAAAATTAATACATTTGATCAAGGTATATCAGCACTTAAAGTATATGAATATTGCAAGCAACACACAAGTGTGTGACACAGTATATCTCAAAAACTGCAAATTATTAATTGTGACCCTTTGTAGATGTACTCACAATTTCACCAGGAGTTTTACAATCAAAAATAATTTCACTTTTGCTGTGCAAGATACTCACAATCATAAATTATGTGACCTGCGGTTTTCTCATCTAATCTGCATAGTATACACACTGTTTGACTCATAAACACATTACGTACACAACTGATAAGACGGATGTTCTTTTTTTCCACATATTTTGTCACTATTTTTTCAGTCCTATGGCCACATGATGTCTTGTAATATTATAGAGATTTATATTAAATGTTGAGCTTGACTTATGAGAAAAATTATACAGTATCACAAACACAATTCTCACAAAAAATACGCCTAAGTATCAGACGCGTTTCAACGACAAGGTCGTCCTCTTTAATCATACACCAATCAAACTATAACTGAGTTATAGTTATAGTTAAGTTATAGTTTGATTGATGTAGCTCGTGTATCACTGAAGAGGACGACCTTGTCGTTGAAACGCGTCTGATACTTAGGCGTTTTTTGTGAGAATTGTGTTCTGTGTGTTTGTTATACTTTATAGAAATTTAATTAAAGGTAAAGTGTTAAACAGCCCCTGGAGTCTAGACTATTGGATCCAACTATCCTCTTAAATCTAATTCAGTGAATTAGTCCCTTAGTAGTCCACTTACTAGCTCGTCCAGCCAAGTTCACTAAGAATTTGGAAACCAAACATCCTCTGCTTTTTCCAGGCAAGAAACTCACAAACGTAGAATATTAGTCCTTCGGTTTCCTCATCTAACCCGTATATTCTTCACACTGTATTGACTAATAAACACATTACTTACGCAACTAAAAAAACTGATGCACTATTTTTTTGCAAGTATTTTGTCAGAATTTTTTTAGTTCTATAATTAGGTGTCCAATCTTATATATAATTCAGCAGAGTCTAAATATACTCCTCCTTACACACTCAACCTACGGAGAGGGGGATGGTCTAATTAGGTTCTCAGGACAGAACGTGATCATGTAATCTAATCCACAGTTACAAGGGCACTAATGAGGGGGTTTTGAAATTTTTTTGGTGACAACCATATTAATGCCCAGAAAGATTTTCATCAGGTTTGTTTTAAATAAAAAAATTTAAAAACACTTAAAAATTGTCATGAAATCTTACGCATACGTTACAAAAATACGGTGAAAATGTGTTAGACTTTATTGAAGTTGTTATAGTAAATATTCTTCGTAATGTATTAGCTTTTATAAATATAAATTTATTCACGTTCCCCATGCAGTATTCTGAATAAAACTTACTTCAAGTGTGTGGAGGGGTGAAGAATTGAGTCTTTCTAATACAATACGTGCAAGAATTTACCCCACGTGATGACAGCTGTCAAACAGGTGTTACCAGGGGACTTAAATTTAAGAAAGGCGGAACCAAAATGGTAACAATGTTTGAAAGAGAAAAGTAAAAAAAAGACAAAGACAAATTTAGTAATTAACAAGGCTCAAGTTTATTGAAACAAAAAAATTTCGACGTTTCAGATTTTATCATTTACAACTGAGAAAGACATCCTGAGACAAAATTATCATAAACAGCTTATGATTAAAAATATTATAATTAATAAAAGTTATACGCCCTTAAAGTAAAATATTATAATTTAAATAAAAAAAAAAATTTAATCAATAGATTCTGAAAATTTATCCCCCCTTTTTAGTTTATATATTTTATAGTTACAAAATTTAACACAAAAGACAATGAGCACAGCTTAACAATTAACAGGATTATAATTAATCCAAAAAAAACAGATTATACGCCCTTATATGTAAAAATTACAAAATAAAAAAGATGTAAAGATACTGATATTTATTTCCCCCCTTTTGACTTTATGAAATGATAGTTTTTTAAAACAGTTACATAATATTACTTATTTGATAAGTTTCTTAAATGCTATATTGGCCAATAAATATATATGTTTTAGATAAAGAATTTATTATAAAAAGAGTAGTTTATTTTAAAAGAAAAGAAAAGAAAATTTTGAATATTAAATTTTTAAATTGACGTCAATTTTGTGTTAATTTAGAAAATAACCTCTTGGAGGTTGTTAGGACCGAAAGTTTGCATGCAGGCTCCACCCAAGTATTTTTTTATATATATTATAGTTAATTACACAAGTCTACATCTAAAATATAGTTTTTTTAAGAAAACATATTCGCTGAAATAAATTTAGGCACATATACAATATGAGTTTAATTAAAGTTCTATATAGTCAGTTTTTTTGTAACATCACTTTTGTGCACGTGAAACTCTGAAGCTATGTTGAATAAAACGTGTTTTGTTAACAGGACGAAACATGTTTAGATCTTTTGCTGTGTTTCTTCTACCAGCATATTAGCTATGGCAAAAAACATGTTTTTTAGCGTCTGTACAAAATCAGACATGTTTTAGCATTAATGTTCATTATTAAAGCAAATATCTGGTTTTTTGTCAAAATTAAAGAAAATTGATTGTATAACAGAAATTCGTTAAGATTGTACTTAAAAGCTTCTTAGATGGTTATAAATCTATTTATATATATTTAATTTTGTTTGAAACAAAGCTTGTATAAGACTTGCAAAGATTTGCAAAAGTCTGTAAAACGAAATTTTCTGATTTAGAACAGATTTCTCCAATTGTTTTATATTTGACATGTTCAATAAGATATTTTGATCATTTAAAGTTCAACATTAGTTTGCACCTATTTCACATAATTGTTCAAAACTCAAAATGTGCCTTTGCAAGGTTTTGTAAAGTATGTCTTAACAAAAGAAAATTTTATAATCATTGAGTTTCAAAAGAACATTGAATATTAAATAAAACATGAAATACATATTTTAAAAATACATGATAATTAATAAATTGTTTTAAAGCATTAACAAAAATTTAATATATGATAAAATCTGTAAAGCTTAGTACCTGGAAAATCCTGTCGCAGTCCACGTGAGCTTGCGCCGTGAAAACTAATTTATTAAACATTTTAATCTAAAACGCACAAACTAAATTTTAACATATCGTTGAAACTGAGTTGCAATTTTTGAAGACCAAGTAAGAAAATTTATCTCTAACGTAACTATCAAAAAAAAAGGTCAGGCATTGTGAGTGACTACAGGTAGACTAAGCAACCGGTATAAGAGAAGATAGGCTGTCTTGCCGTTGTACTTTACCCTCCGCTATCGTACGATCATTAGTTTTGGACAATCTCGGCAGGTGACAGCATCTGTCAAGCAACGGAAGTTGTATGTGTGGAGGTTGAGTGAATGACGTTTTATTTCAGAGGTGATTTGAATTTGAATGCTACAGCTCTCCCCCCCCGAAAGACGGAGTTGGGGTGGAGTCAGAAAGGGGGCCAGAAGGGCCTCCCACAAAATTTTGAAAAAGGGACAAGGGCCAGAAGGGCCTCCAAGAACAGATTGAAGAAAGGGGCCAGAAGGGCCTCCTACAAACTTCTAAAGAAAGGGGCCAGAAGGGCCTCCTACAAAATTTAGCAACGGGGCACCTGATAGAAACAACGCTTCATAATGCTTTTATTCACCACTCTAGGGTGTAGCCTCCTTCGGCACTTACTTATTAAATTTTGAAATTTCTACAGCGTCTCAGCTCTTCCCACCTATAATTGGGATAGGCCCAGGACAGAAAGAGCTGAAGGATGACGCAAAGGTCGACATTGCTGTGCATGAACTGACTTTGTACACTAAGGTACGTGGGGAAAGGGGTGGAGTGGCACCTCGGGACACCAAGAGGAGGTGACCACTCCGGGGACTGGGGAGGGAAAGTGCATAACACTTTAGGCTTACAGGAAAAGGCCGGACTCAGAGGAAGCTCACAAGCGGGAGGAGAATCCTCTGAACCGACCATTAAAATATACGTATCAAAAATAAATAAAAATAAAACAAAAACTCCTGAAGCCTTTTAGGTCAGATCATGCTCAGCGTCGTTATTTTTTAAATTCCTCTTCTCCCATACGAAGAGAGATTTAAACTATTCACGGCTCTTAACAATTTCCGTGAGAAAAAAGAATTTTGAAAGGTCTAAACAAATAATCCATTTGAAAAATAAACAAAGAAGCAGTATGAAACGTTGGGGAGTCAAAAAATTTTCTGCTGCGCAAAGCAGGGCTTGTAGTTGACTTAAGGTCTTATATGTGTATCTTTAATCATGTGCCCCAAAAAAAGGAATTTAAATTAATCAAAAAAAAGTGTAAAAAAAATTTCATCAAAATTTTTAAGTGTTAAAAAAAAAATGTACAAAAGAAAGAAGTGTAAAAAAAAAAAAGGTGTAGCAAAAGAGATGGTACCAAGATGAATGTATATAAAAGGTGACCCATGACAAAAAAAAAAAAAAAAAAAAAAAAAAAAAAAAAAAAAAAAATACTCCGGTTTTCTCAACCCTAAACAAACTAAATAAGGAACCAACATGTTGACCTGCTAATAATAAAAGACGAACAACCGAATAATTTAAAGAATAGACAAACAGGCCAACCATGTTGTCCTACATACAAAACTGGGCCCCTATAAATTTGGAAAAGAAAATTTAGCACACAATGATATATTATTAAAGAGTGTTCAACATTTCAATGAATTATTAAGAAAGTGCCACCATCTGCATCAACCAGTCCACCGCCATCTTGCCTATTACTCAACATGATAAAATTAAAAAAAAAAAAAATAATAATAATTTTCCTTCAAGATGACCAAAAAAAATTCAAAAGCAAGCTCAGTGTTCTTTAACGAGTCTTCTAATCGCAGCAAATCCACTGCCATTTTAACTGTTGCTGATAATTATAAAAAAAAAATAAACCAAGTAATTTAAAAAAAAAAATTTCTTTTAAGATGATGCAAAAAAATGAAGTGAAAGAGCCAGAGAATGACTCAAGAATTATATGTAGTGTAGTTGTTGTGTATATGTATGTGTGTAAGTATGAATTAATACAGACAAGCGAAAGAAAACTCGAGAAAATTTTTTGAAGGAAATTTTGAATTTTTTTTTTTTGTTTTTTTTTTGTTTCTAACTATTTTTGGGTTTTAATATTTATTTAAATTTTTTTGGAATTCCCGAATGAGCCCGCTGTCTGGATCAAATTCAGTGAATGACTAGAGTGAAGTGTATGTAAATATATATATATAAAAAAAAAATATTTAAGCAGACAAAATAATAAAAAAAAATTTTATCGAAATTGGTTTAGAAGTTTTTGTGTAAGTGTTTATAAAAATAAATAAATAATAAAAAAAGAGACTATAGATTTATAGAGATTTAAATATTTAAAATAAATAAAAAAAAATTTCATCAGCAACAGTTGTGCAGTATTTGAAAAAGTTGCAAAACGTAAAAATGAGCCTTGTTTAACAAAGAAAATTTTGAATTTAAATTTAGATGGTTCCAATGCAAAATTTTGAAAATTAACTACGGTTCCAGAATTTAAAATTAACCAAGCTCTGTAATTTAGAAAAAAAAGACAAGCTAGAATTTAAAGCTAACCACGCTAGAATAGAAAATCAACCACGCTCTGCTACCAGAAACATGTTACCAGGGGACTTAAATTTAAGAAAGGCGGAACCAAAATGGTAACAATGTTTGAAAGAGAAAAGTAAAAAAAAGACAAAGACAAATTTAGTAATTAACAAGGCTCAAGTTTATTGAAACAAAAAAATTTCGACGTTTCAGATTTTATCATTTACAACTGAGAAAGACATCCTGAGACAAAATTATCATAAACAGCTTATGATTAAAAATATTATAATTAATAAAAGTTATACGCCCTTAAAGTAAAATATTATAATTTAAATAAAAAAAAAAATTTAATCAATAGATTCTGAAAATTTATCCCCCCTTTTTAGTTTATATATTTTATAGTTACAAAATTTAACACAAAAGACAATGAGCACAGCTTAACAATTAACAGGATTATAATTAATCCAAAAAAAACAGATTATACGCCCTTATATGTAAAAATTACAAAATAAAAAAGATGTAAAGATACTGATATTTATTTCCCCCCTTTTGACTTTATGAAATGATAGTTTTTTAAAACAGTTACATAATATTACTTATTTGATAAGTTTCTTAAATGCTATATTGGCCAATAAATATATATGTTTTAGATAAAGAATTTATTATAAAAAGAGTAGTTTATTTTAAAAGAAAAGAAAAGAAAATTTTGAATATTAAATTTTTAAATTGACGTCAATTTTGTGTTAATTTAGAAAATAACCTCTTGGAGGTTGTTAGGACCGAAAGTTTGCATGCAGGCTCCACCCAAGTATTTTTTTATATATATTATAGTTAATTACACAAGTCTACATCTAAAATATAGTTTTTTTAAGAAAACATATTCGCTGAAATAAATTTAGGCACATATACAATATGAGTTTAATTAAAGTTCTATATAGTCAGTTTTTTTGTAACATCACTTTTGTGCACGTGAAACTCTGAAGCTATGTTGAATAAAACGTGTTTTGTTAACAGGACGAAACATGTTTAGATCTTTTGCTGTGTTTCTTCTACCAGCATATTAGCTATGGCAAAAAACATGTTTTTTAGCGTCTGTACAAAATCAGACATGTTTTAGCATTAATGTTCATTATTAAAGCAAATATCTGGTTTTTTGTCAAAATTAAAGAAAATTGATTGTATAACAGAAATTCGTTAAGATTGTACTTAAAAGCTTCTTAGATGGTTATAAATCTATTTATATATATTTAATTTTGTTTGAAACAAAGCTTGTATAAGACTTGCAAAGATTTGCAAAAGTCTGTAAAACGAAATTTTCTGATTTAGAACAGATTTCTCCAATTGTTTTATATTTGACATGTTCAATAAGATATTTTGATCATTTAAAGTTCAACATTAGTTTGCACCTATTTCACATAATTGTTCAAAACTCAAAATGTGCCTTTGCAAGGTTTTGTAAAGTATGTCTTAACAAAAGAAAATTTTATAATCATTGAGTTTCAAAAGAACATTGAATATTAAATAAAACATGAAATACATATTTTAAAAATACATGATAATTAATAAATTGTTTTAAAGCATTAACAAAAATTTAATATATGATAAAATCTGTAAAGCTTAGTACCTGGAAAATCCTGTCGCAGTCCACGTGAGCTTGCGCCGTGAAAACTAATTTATTAAACATTTTAATCTAAAACGCACAAACTAAATTTTAACATATCGTTGAAACTGAGTTGCAATTTTTGAAGACCAAGTAAGAAAATTTATCTCTAACGTAACTATCAAAAAAAAAGGTCAGGCATTGTGAGTGACTACAGGTAGACTAAGCAACCGGTATAAGAGAAGATAGGCTGTCTTGCCGTTGTACTTTACCCTCCGCTATCGTACGATCATTAGTTTTGGACAATCTCGGCAGGTGACAGCATCTGTCAAGCAACGGAAGTTGTATGTGTGGAGGTTGAGTGAATGACGTTTTATTTCAGAGGTGATTTGAATTTGAATGCTACACAGGCTTCTTGTAAAAATTACAACGTTCTTCATTTTTTTTTGCCATTTAGTACTCTTAATCAATTAATCAACACGTTTTTATCCTTGTCTTATACATACTTAGTAGCCTATTTACGAAGTAATTCGGAAGCCAAACTATTTGATTTGAGTTTTTGGTGGTAAACGTATTCTGAGATATTCTAAGTAATAATAACCAATATTTTGTTCCTGAGTAGTGTCTTATACCAAAAATCGTAAGATTTTGATCACTTGGATATGCGGAGAGATATTTACCATATCTTCTACAGTTATTAATATTTTTACAAATAAAATACTTGCTGATTTTCAATAGTAAAAATTTAGTTGTTATTATAGCTTTAAAAAAGATTAAAGTGAATAAAATAGAAACCATTAACCCTCCAGTACTCCCATAGAGTCAGAGTCAGAAGAGAACAAAAGTTGGTTAAGAAAATCCTGATATGAAAATTGAAAGATTTAACCCAAGACTACATGAAGAAAGGTGTAGATCAAGATGAGGTAATTGCGATAAAATAAAAATACAAAATTACCTTCTCAAAATTGGTAGTTCGGTTTTTGGTTAGTTAAAAACCAAACAAAATGTAAATAGTAATTTCTTAATTCTTTTTTAATTACCTCTCAAACAGTGACGAAAGCCTAGAATTAGTTGTCAAGTTTCAAAAATTATCCCTGAAAAATAGAAATAACTTTTTGATTAAATGTGTTACGATATAATTCCTGTTACCAAATACAATTTACGTAACGGTATTGAACCCTGCCCGACGTGATCCTTACACCTTGTATACATTTTAAAGATTCAATTTTTAAATCTGCAATTATTGTTCATTTTCATTATTGACAATTATTGACCAAAAATGGTTATATTAAAATAAAAAATAAGAGAAAGGATTTCAGTGGATAACCGATGATATTTCGCTCCACAGTCTACAATGCACTTGTCGTTGATAAGCAAATAATATGTGATATTTAAATCGTAATCAAGTCTTATAATATTATACGGATCTTAAACGTGGTGTCTCGTTAAAGAGAAGAGAAAATAGTGGGTATTTGGGAGAAATAAGAACTACAAAATATATTGGGAGCTGACCATAAAAATGGACTGTGACGAACAAGAACAAATCAAAGGACCTCTCTTTAGTGATTGAAATTAAAATACTGCGATAGAAGTGGTTGAATAATCTGGTGTAGATGGAGAACAATAAATCCGCTAAAAATATCTTTAGATAGATAGTTTAAAAGAGGAACGTTTGATTTAGAAAATGACGCAAATATAAAGTAGTTGAAGATCTACGGAAATTAAAAAAATAAATTGGGAAGAACTGAAGGTGTCGTGAGTGAGGCATACTACAAAAAAACTGTAGTTTCGTAGAGTTCGAAAGTACTTAAATATAATGAGCAAAACACGAGGAAAATTTGTAATTAAATAATTAACTTAAATTTTCACAACAAAGAACACAACATAACGGGAAATATTTTAATATTTAATTCGTTTTTGTAAGTTGAAATTACCTCAAAAACTCTTAGAAAATATAACTACAAGATTAGATGTTATACGTTGTATAAATCATTGTTGGTTCCAATCCTAATTCAGAATATACGAGTGCGTTACGTGTATAGTTAGGCAATCAAAACAACCCCTAAAAATAAAATATTTGAATAGGTTTTCCACATCCTCATACTTGCGCTCGGTAACAAAGCATTGAACTAATTTTATTTTTTATTTAAATAATACCTCATTAGTTTCCAACAGCTTCTAAACTAAAATTAAGTTATTTTCTACGATTTGTGTTGAATTTTCAGAAAATTATTATTTTGTTGTTAACAGAACACCCAGATATTTATAACTAACTTACTATTTCAATTTATACATTATTATAAACCAATATTCTTAATTGGTTCTTTTCACTACATTGCTAACAATTATTATTCTGAATATTTATTTTGAAGTTCCAAATGTCTACATATTTTTGCAGGCTGCTAATAACATGCTTTAGAGTGTGGTGTGTGAATCAGATGCCAATACAATATCATTTGTATATGTAGAATTATTATTCTCTTATTACACACATTGACCCTCCATCCAATTGTTCTTTAACCCATGTTTACACCAAAATACACTTTATTCAGTCGTTATAGAACTGAACTTGTAAACAATATTTCGATGGAATTATCAAGGAAATTCCTCTGTAATTACTGACAATATCTTTTTTAACCTTTTTATAAAATAAACAAGTAATCAAATCTTTAAACCAATGGGTGTATTGGCAGTTAAAAATATTCTATTAAAAGTATTCAACATTAAATTATAAAAAAAAAAAAAAGGTGCAATGAACACTCGAAAAATTCCAAATTGATTCTATCTGTACCTGGCGCTTTGTTATGTTTTTATTTACTTAGAATCAATGCCTTCATATCAAAAGTTTTATAAAACAAATCATTCTGAAGTGTTGAGCATATTGAATTCTGCCATTGGTTAATTAACGGTGCATTGAATATATTTCTGAAGTGATTGATCCATTCTTCGGGTTTTCTTTTAACTGAACATAAAGGTTGTTTAATTTTAAAGAAATTCACTACCTCTCGAAATTCCTTACTGTTTTTTTTTTTTTTTTTTTTTAATTATTAATTTTATTAATTATAGACTTGTGATATTTGTTTCTTTTTACAGAGAGGCTTAATGTTATTATTATTCTGTAAGTAAAAAAGTTTGTCATCTTCTCTATTACATTATTTGTACCTGTTGAGATAGCAAAATTGTTTTCAATCGTTAGTTTTGATAGTCCTTATTAAACCATTTCTTGTTTATAATGAACATTCTTTTAAGGATTAAGATTATATTCAGCGATTTATTTTACAATATTGCAGATGAAATCGACATTAGCATGATCATAAATTATATTATTTATTAAATAATCTATTTTTTTCCTAATATGTGTTATATTTTATGAAATTCCGATTTAGCGTGGGGTAATGTCTTCTATATCAACACTAGTTATTATTGGCGTGTTCAGCAAAATTTACTTCCCTAAAATAACCAATAATTCCAAAAATATCAACACTAGCATAACTACAACTGAACTTATATTTAATCTTAAAAGTTAATTCACTAACAGTAGATAAAGTCATTTAACAGCTCTAAAAAAGTATAATTTTAACAAATTATCAATAAATATTTTTATGCGCACCATCATGAGATTTGCTCATCACTATCACATAATGTAATACAATACAATTCCCATATCTAGGGCCTTGTAGGAAAAATTAAATTATATTAGCAGATCAAAGATCTTATTCAGTAGGGTAAGTTTGTTAAAACAGTTGTTACACAGACCTTCTAAACCTTATAATTATGTATATAATTACATAATTTACGTCCTCTAAGCCATAACGTGTCATGTGTATAAATTAAAAAGTCTCCATTCACTTTGCTCGATTCTAGCGTGACTCAAAGCTGTACATAAGTGACTCGGGACTGATGTAAAGTCAAATTCGAAACTATTAAGCCAGGATACATTTTTTTACAATAACTTCCATATTTGTCATTTTAAAGAAGGGGTTGGTATCATTACATGCACAATAAATATGCAAATTGTTATCTAATTTAATATATTGCAAGTAATGACACATGAACGGTTTAAAATGGCTGCTATTTTGATAATTTAACTTTAATTCTACTAAACTTTAATAGTATTCTTATATCAGCAAACTATAGTAATTAATATAAAATTTCATGTTTCTATCTTAGTTTTGTGGAAGTTATCGTGAATACGTACAGACGACAACGACGACGGATGGATATTTAAAGTTTCCTGAGGCTATAAATCGTGAAGAGCAGTAAAAAAAACGGGAACCCTGTCGCCATTGGAGCATTCGACGGCTAAGAGTTTTGATTTTATACTATTTTCGTCTTCTTTTTTAATAAACACTTATACCGGGGGGTTTATCGATTTTTGAACAAACAGGGGGGGAGGGGGTCTATTTATTTTTGCGATTACTAAACGTTTCCAATTCTTTTTATAATAGATAACTAAAAATAGAATGTAAACTAACTTAAACTTTTAAAATTTAACCCATGCTATAATTAGGATTGGGTACGTTGATTTGTAATTAATACATAAAATCGTTATTGATTTCACATCTGTAGTCAAGAAATAATTACTACTGCGTAATGATAGAACTGAGAGAGAATATCAGCGATTTGAATGCTGCATAAGCATCAGATCATTACTGTGGAAGATTAATCACATCAATAAGATAAAACATTCATTTAATGGCCGCCATTATGTTTGAGAACAGTCATTAAGCGTCTCAGTCTATCACAAATATCAAGTCATCACAATTCATTTAGACTTTTATTAGAATTCTTCTTTGTAATCATTTAAGGAATTTGTCTCTGGTTTGAAGATTAATGAAAAATCAAACGATGCCATTTAATTAAAAGTTCATAAGCGGTTTTACAAGGCAACTTACTTATACAAATAGTTTAAACACGTAACTTATTGGCACAGTACTGATATTGTAGGTGTATATTTTTGTTTAATTTTTCACATGTACGTAGTATAGATAAATTTTATGTCATAATCCAAAATTATATGTCGTTTATTTCGGTTATATCTGTTTTAAGGTCATTTAAATCCAAAAAAAAGGTTTTGAAAATGATGTCTGTATGTCTAGCTTTTTTCATCTGTCGTATATAGTCTCTTCTCCCCTGCTAAAATTTGTATTTGGGGGTGTTTTTACCATAAATCTTGAAATATGTTATGTTTGTATTTGAGATAAGATTAGGTTGACGACACTGCAGAGTCTGGAGGCAAGACGGGTGTAAGCAGGTCGTAGGCAACAACCTTGTCTGTAGATTGTACATGTAATAAAGATATTGTAACAATTACAAAAGTATAATTTTATTAACAATAACAACAAATATAACATGGTGGCAGAGGTGAACAAGTGAAGTGATTATTAATTATAAAATGCCTACCTTAAAAAGCATTATTATATAAGACATGTGAACAGCTGGCCGATTGTCGGTAAGTTTTAGTATAGACACGTAAGCCTAAAAAAGTGCAAAGCTAAATTTATAAATCGTTAGTGTTATATGGCTAAATTACAACAACAAGAATTAGATATTCCTGAAGCAAAAGACATATTTTTTACAATGGATTATCACTCTAATATTCCTAGTCAAATGTCATTTGAAGGAAACTTGACTGAAAATTGGACAAAGTTTAAACATAAATTTAATCTATATTGTGACGCTTTTTTAACTGAAAATGTACAAGATAAACGTAAAATTGCGTTATTATTACATTCAATGGGTGATCAGGGTGTTGAAATTTTTAATTCTTTTAATTTAACAAAAGAAAGTGCAAAAGTGTTTGAACATGTCATAACAGTATTCCATGAATACTTTCTTCCGTTAAACAACGTGACGTATGAAAGACATATTTTTTTCAACCGGAAACAGTTACATAATGAATCATTTGAACAATATATGGCTATACTTAGAAATTTAAGTTCTACATGTGAATTTGGAAATTTAAGGGACAGTCTGGTAACAGATATTTTCATTAGTGGAATTACAGATTCATCAGCAAAAGAAATATTACTAAAGACAAAAAATATCGATATAAAATCAGCCTTGGAAATTTGTAAAACAAAGGAAATGGCTCATAGAAGAGCACGCCATCTAGATATTAAAACTGAAACGGGTACGTCATCAACCGATATTGACTCTATCAACAAAACTAAGAAGCATTATTTGTTATCAAAGTCAAGCAGCGATAGTAACTTCAAACAAGGACAGGTCAAAAGTAAACATAGGCCTAAATCGTCGTTTCAACAGAAGCAAACAACAGATGTACAAGTTCAACGACATAATCGTGTTATACAAACTTCTTGCGGTAAATGTGGTTACAAACATAAGTTTGGTGAATGTAATAAGTGCGGAAAAGCGAATCATTTTGCCAATATGTGTAGATATAATCGCAAATTAGTAAGTACTCTAGACAATACTCAAAAATTTAATAGTCTAGCATCAATAAGTGATCCTAGTTTAAACTTTATTATAGATATAGTAAATATAAATAGTAATCAAAATTCTGAAGTAGAACAATGGTATGAGAAATTAGTTATTAATGGAAAAGAATACCTACTAAAATTAGATACAGGGGCACAAATTAATATTTTATCAATTAAATCATTTAAAGAACTTAAAATTAACCATAAATTTGTAAAAAAGACAAACACATCAGTAACGTCTTTTACAAAAAATTGTGTTCCTATATTAGGCACATGTAGTGTTAATTGTCAATTAAAGGGTAAAAGAGAAGTGCATAAATTAATATTTTATGTTGCAAATATTAATTGTTCTAATATACTTGGTTTAAAATCTTGTATTGAATTAGATCTCATAAAAAAAATTGAAACTGTAGAGATTTTTAAGTGTGAGAAATATAAGCAATTATTTGACGAAGGAATCGGTAAAATACCAATTGAAGTAAAATTACAATTAAAAGACAACACAATACCAGTTGTAAGTCCATCTCGTAAAATGCCAGTTTTATTATATGATAAATTAAAAGCAGAACTAAAAAGATTAGTTAAATTAGACACTATAAAAGAGATTAATGAACCAACAGAATGGCTTAATCAAATTGTTATTGTAGAAAAGAAAAATGGAGATTTAAGAATTTGCTTAGATCCATTTCATTTGAACAATGCAATCAAAAGGTCTCATATACAATTTCCAACTTTTGAAGAACTCTCTTCAAAGCTTACAAATGCTAAGTATTTTACTAAGTTAGATGCAAGTGCAGGTTATTGGATGTTACCTTTAGAAAAAGAAAGTGCTTAATTATGTGCATTTCAAACTCCTTTTGGAAGATATATTTTTAAACGATTGCCTTTTGGTCTAAATTGCTCAAGTGAAATTTTTTATAAAATTATGTTACAAACCTTTGATGAAATACCAGGTGTAATTTTATATATAGACGATATTTTAATACATGCTGATACTATAGAAGAATTAAATAATAGAGTGAAGCTAGTGTTAGATAGAGCTAAAGACTCTGGAATTAAATTTAACAAAGACAAATGTATTTTTAATGCTAAAGAAGTAACATTTTTAGGTCATAAATTTATTGCTAAAGGTATCGAAATAGATCAAAATAAGATAAAAGCGATTGTTGATATGCCTTCACCAAGAGATGCAAGGGCTCTTGAACGTATTTTAGGTATGGTAAATTACGTTTCGAAATTCATACCCAATTATTCAGAATTAACTAAACCGTTTAGAGAATTATTAAAAAAAGATAATCTTTTTGTCTGGAATAAAACTTTGGAGAATTTATATGTGAAACTCAAGAAATATATTACAGAAGCGCCTGTACTAACATATTTTGATCCCAATAAACAGAGTACGTTATCAGTCGATGCATCTCAATTTGGTTTAGGTGCAGTATTATTACAAAATGGAAAAGTAGTGGCTTATGCTTCAAAAGCACTAACAAGCGTACAAACGAGATATTCTCAAATAGAAAAAGAGTTGTTAAGTATTGTATTTGGTTGTGAACGTTTTAAACAATATGTATATGGTAGTATTAATGTACTAGTAGAAACAGATCACAAACCATTGATACCAATTTTTAAAAAACCTTTATGTGATGTTCCAATAAGGCTGCAAAGAATGTTACTAAGATTACAACCTTATAATTTAAAAGTTACATATATACCCGGTAAATACCTATTTTGGCGGATACTCTATCCAGAACATGTAATATAGCTTCTAAAGAAATAGATCCTTTTGATGAGGAAATTGAAGTTCAGGTAAATCTTTTAATTAGCAATATGCCTATTACTGAGACCAACAAACTAAATATTAAACAAGAAACCATGAAAGATGCAGTAATGTGTAAATTAAAAAAATATATTCAAAATGGTTGGCCTAAATATAAAAAAGACGTAGAGATTGAGATTCAACCTTATTTTGAAATGCAATCCCAATTATGTATAATAGATAAAATCATATTTAAAAATAACGCAATTGTTGTTCCTAAAACATTAAGATTATCAATGTTAAACAAAATACATTTAGGACACAGTGGCATTTCAAGATGTAAGTCTAGAATAAGAAATATTCTATTTTGGCCCAACATGTCAAATGATATTGAAAATTTTGTAAAATGTTGTCAAACATGTGCTAGATACAAAAGAAACAAATCAAATGAACCATTAATATGTCATAAAGTACCTGAAATACCATGGCAAAATGTAGGTTGTGATATTTTTGAGCTAAACAAAAAATATTTCATAGTGGTAGTAGATTACTTTTCATACTTTATAGAAGTTTCCCACATATCTAATTGTACTAGTACAACAATAATTGATAAACTTAAATCATTCTTTTCACGTCATGGCATACCATTAAATTTCTATTCGGATAATGCAACTTATTATATGTCCGATGAATTTAAAAAAATTATGAAAGAATGGAATTTTAATCATATAACTTCTAGCCCCCACCATCCAAAGTCTAATGGAATGGCGGAGTCGGCTGTTAAAGTCATCAAAAATATTTTTAGAAAATGTTTAGATTCTAAGCAGGACCCCTATCTTGCGCTTTTAGAATTTAGAAATACTCCAAGACAAAATTAAGTTCGCCTGCTCAATTATTAATGTCAAGGTCTTTAAGAACTACTATACCTAGACACATAAACCATCTGAAACCTAAAATTAATTTTAAGAAAGATAGACAAAAAATGATAAAAAACAAAAGTATCATGAAACAACATCATGATGTTAGAGCTAAGGATATGAAGGAAAACTTTTCTAGTGGCAATAATGTATGGTTTAAAAGAAATCCCAAATCATTGTGGTGTCCAGGTAGAATTGTAAATAAATGTGAACAAACCAGATCCTTTACGATCCAAGATCAAAATGGAAATTCATACAGACGTAATACTATTCATATTTCACCAGACAATACAATAAATACAGAACATGGCATTAATAATCATTCTGATAATTACAATGAATTAAATAATCAAAATAGTCTAAGTAAACAATTGCCCATACCGTCAACTAGTACAGAAGACACTTCTGTAACAGACCCACACAAATATACAACTAAATATGGCAGAGTGGTTAATACTACTAAAAGATATCCTCAGGAATAAAAAGTTAGATAATAAGTAATAAATGAAAAAAGATTAAGTTATGAATATTTTGTTATTGATTATGATAGATATACAAGGAATTAATTTTATTTAAGTAATTAAATTGTTTTGTAATGTAAAGACAAAGAAGTTTAATAGTGTTGTTAATTTAATTTAATAATAATAAGAGAGATGTTATGTTTGTATTTGAGATAAGATTAGGTTGACGACACTGCAGAGTCTGGAGGCAAGACGGGTGTAAGCAGGTCGTAGGCAACAACCTTGTCTGTAGATTGTACATGTAATAAAGATATTATAACAATTACAAAAGTATAATTTTATTAACAATAACAACAAATATAACAAAATATTTTTAATTTCTTCAATAACTCAAAATCTCAGATGACAAACACAAAAAATTGGCTTAACATTTTTCATTGCATTTTGGATTAGCTTTCAAAACAAATTGTACTGGTCGAAATTCACCACCAATTCCTGTTTGTGAGCTATCGGTAAAAACTATAAAAGACATTTCTCAATTTTGGTTAAAACAAGACGTTTAGAAGAGTATTTTATAATTTTGAAAGAAAAACCTTACCTAAAAAGTTTCTGTACCATCTTTCAAGTATATTTCTATGACTTTAAAAATAATTTCACCATATCTCAAAATCAAATGTTTCTGCAAACACGATCCGCTTCCCCACTACGTGTATGGAGAAAATGAAAAGGTAATATTTAATAAATATTAACGCCTAAGGTGATGATAAATGACGTAAAGTTTTTAGTAAGCCCGAGTAAAAACAAACCATTTATCTTAAAAGATGACTAGAAAGATTACGTTCTTTCTGTAGATCTAAGGTACTGACATTCACTAGGAGGCACGAACTGTTTTAATTAAAATATAATTTTCTTTTATTGTTTCTCAATATTTTTAAACACTATCATTTAAAACAAATTTTTAATATACTTCACAAGAGGATGTAAAATTTCAGTTTACTATCCAAAGTAAATAATATTTTATGTTATCAATATAATTTATATTCAAAAAGAAGATGATATATGTATATTAATACATTGGTTGTCCAGAAAGTAACTCACGTTTTTCAATTGAAAAAACCTAAATGAAAGTAAAAAATTAGTATTATATACCATTTAAACCTTCACTCTAATACTATATTTCTACATAGTCACCGTTCAAATTGCGGCACTTGTCATACCGATGAAAACGTTTACAAAATCAAATGTCATAAATACTTGCTGCATGTGAATTTCAACCATTCATTCACGCCAGCCTGAAATTCTGCATCGCCATCAAAGCACTGCGTTGCTAGTCAGGTTTTCATGTAGTAAAACAAATGGAAGTCAATGGGTGTAACATCGGGACTGTATGGAGAATGTTTGAAAATCTTCCAATTTGAGCTTTGTAAGAGTTCGTGGGTGTAACGGCCCAAGTGCGACAGAGTTTGTCTTGAAACAGTAGGACTTTTGCACTGAGATTCCCTCGGCATTTATTTGTATTGCTCTACACAACTTTATTAATGTTTCTCAATATTTTCCCGACTTTATTGTTGAAAAAACAGTAGCAATGAGTTTTCTCGTTGTAAACGTTTGCAAGCATTTTCTTGGTGTCCTTGGTAAACTGGTGTATAGAGTGTCTTTTTGTTTAACGTCATCGCTGTCTTTATCGTAGGACTGAAGGAATTCTAGCGATGCTGTAATCCTTTCAGTTTTGTTGTCCTCTGACAAAACTTTAGGAACCAATCTGACGTTAAACTTAAAGTAGCCTAATTTCTGGGTCACAACTTCGTACACAAACGACAGCTATGTTATCGTGAAACGACGATTTCAACTAATCTTTTGATTGATTTTCCCACCAGTTAATCGTCACAATGCTTGGTCTCTTCATCGTTAACGTACGTGCTGCCATCTTTAAACATTAAACACCGACGCCTCACTCCACTTTCAGTAATCATATCGTTGCCATAAACTTCACAAAGTTCCCGATCAATTTTAATAGGTTTAGTGTTTTTTGCCAACGGAAATCTTATAACTGACCGTACTTCAGAAGCGGCGGGGTTTTCGATTGTACCACACATTAAAAATAATTATAACAAAAAATATTGTAATAATAACAATAAAAAATATAAATTGTGTAAAACCACAAAATTCCACCACACTGTGGCCGTATAAGAAATCCATATTGTAACTTCGAAAATATCAACATTTCCTAAGCAATTGTAAAGCAGCAAACTATATTGCTTATCAGAAAAACAATATTACATAATGTCGTTCAAAATGGGGAAAAGAACAAACAACGCGTTCACTTAAACGTATAAATCCTGTTCATATAATGTATACTGATCAACCATTCCATTCTGGTATGAATTGATATTACAAATCAAATAAAGAATCTAGAAAGAACAACCGCTTTTAACTGATTTTAAAACGTGACATTAGTCCAGTGGGAATAGCATGATTTTATATAAAGCGTTGTGCTATTTGCTTTTTAGTGAGTAACGTCTTTTCAATTCTTCTTCTCACATTTGGATGAATGAATCACTAATGGGAAATAATCTGTACTCGAGTTTGGTCTATGAGTATGAGTAGTCTAACTAATGAGATTGACGATAGTAGTATGATCATCTCCTTAGTAGGCAAGAAGAGCGACTGCTTGAAATTGGTTGTTATTTGGTAATATTTGTCATAAAAGTTTGTCTTTAACTTATGCGGTTAAAAAAAAGAAGATTTTGTAATAAGCTAAGTGAATTACACAGGTCCCCAAGGGCCAAGTAAATCCCCTGTGTTTGTGTGAGTGAAATCTGCGTGTGTTGGGCGATCTTTCCGCCTCCCGATTCCCTTTGTTTTGCACAGTATTGCAGTCACAGTTATTGCGGCGGAAGTGATACTGTTAGCAATGATGTAAATTCCCGATTTCCTCAGCACAGACAATATTTCTTCTTGTACTGTAACCTTAATTTGTGCGTTTTAGTTTTAAAAAAAATTGTATTCTGTAATAGGAAACTTATTTCATAATATTTTATTATTATATATTTGCGTGAATATATTGTACGTCAAAAACATTATTGAGACAAGGTTGTCCAGTTATAAAAATACGGATGCTGTATGATGAGGGTGGAAGTTTGATTGAACTTTCTGAGATACGTGTCAGTAGTAGAACTATTATGTAATGCGTTGAACCTTGTTACGGTCTCCTTCCAATGCAACTGAGGAATTCACAAGCCCACTTTATGTTTGTCAATATTCTTCCCAAATAAAATTATTCAATTTCCAATTTTCTTTTCATAGATATATTGTTAATTATCTATATATGTTTTTATAATATGAAATTATAAATTACCAAAAGGGTTTCTAATTTTGTGGTCTGATAAAAATTAGGAAAAACGTTAAATGAATTTAGAAATAAATAACTGATGTCAAATTTGAATGTCAGAAGGTTTGGTGTACTTGTAATAACCGATGTTTTATTTTTTCTGGTTTAGATGGGTCTGATTTCTGTCTGAAGTGCTGCTATAAGAGGTGAAAGAATATATAAAATCAATCAAATTTGGATTGGCATTTGGTAAATTATTGAGTCGTTTCTTCTTTATGATACATTTCTGTTGAGTTCTGCAACAGGAAAGTCCATCCCAGATGACTGATTGTCTGCGTAATAAAGGAAAGATATCTCTAAAATTCACCAGCCATCTAATTCTAATATTCGCTTTATGTGGATATTACAAATTCAATGTAAACCCCTACGAAGCAGTTAAACACTTAAGTGATTAGAGTTACCATATACTTAACATTAAAATGGTAACAGCTTACGTGTTTAAAGCTATCCTCACTCTGTATATAATTGGGTAGGCCTACTCCTACAGAAATCCTAATTGCATATGAATGGGGTGGGTAGTGTATGATGTTTGCAAAACGGATAAAGGTAGAGGTGGTAGTGAAATAAATCTAGGGGTTCTTAAGTTAGTGATTAGAGTTACCACATGTTTCACGTTTAAGCCAGTATACACGCGCAAGCTATAAAGTACCTCTTCAGTAAAGAATGAGGTATATCTTCAGACATTTTGTGGCTGTAATCGGGATAAGATTAATGCATATGAACGGGGGCGGTTAATGTATGATGTGTGGAAAACGGATAAAGGTGAAAGGGTGGTTGTATAATATATGCCTGGTAATAATGTTAGACAAGTGCTAAGGAACTAACGCCCATATTTGTAAGGAATAGGGTGTATGCAAATATTATGAGAGTAGTGAAAGCCGTTGTTGCATGTAAATGTGTTAACATATTTGTAAACGTACAGCATACGCCAGTTCTTATCTCTTCCTCTTCAATGTGTTTTAGGCATTATATACAGTCATACATCACGCAACTGTTGGACTACAGATTTTTTGGATGAATTTTGTCTGATTATTTCACGTTCTTGAAAGATTTGGCTGCATTATTTAAAATGTGCAACATCTGTAGAAATATTCAATCGTTAAATTAATTTCTTTCTTTTAAAAAAACTTCTCGGTCGTCATAAATTTATAAAAAAGAAAGAGAAGAACATAAAATGATGATTACTAACCATCAAGTAATCCAGTACCGTCAGGGTAAGAAGAAAATAAGAGTAGGGTCAAAAAAGACCTAATGGGAGAGATGAAAGAGAGATATTTAACCCAAGACTACATGAAAAGAGATGTAGATCCAGTTAGAGATCGTATAGATCTCCAAACCACTTATTTTTAGTGGGTTCCTAATGGCTTTGAGGTTTCGATCTTGTAGATATGTCAGTCTCCTGGTTTCCATCATTCTTAAAATATAACCAAATACTTCATTAAATAATTTATCTATGCACCACAGAAATAACAAAGAAATTAACATGCACATGGAGGGACAATGTTGTCACAGATCCTGTTTATTTTAACACAATCTGTTAAGAAAGTATTGAATGTAGCGTACTTATTATCAGAAGATAGTCCAGTTCCAAAACCTAATCGTTATCAATACTACTAAATTTCTGAAGATGATATTTTGGCAGTGATTTAAAGACAACCTTGAAGAGTTGCATTTCCCGTCTAATTATATAAATAAAGATACCGTGTAATTGATTTATTTTTACCCTGAAGGAATTACTATAATTAGTAAAGACATTGTGATTCCGAGAGACCCTAGCTGTATTTACACCTTTTTCATGTATTCTCTGGTTAGATCCCTCTCTTTCATCTCTCCTCTCAGGTCTTTTCCAACTCTTGAACTCGTCCTGCCCTGCCGATTAGAGTAAATGAGGGTTAGGGGTCTCTATTGTATGTTATTTTCTTTCTTTTATTTATATAGCGATGATGACAGAGAGGATTTTCGCCTTTTAACAACAATAAAAAATTGAAGAGTATTCAACTAGGGAAGTTGTTCAGAATATCCTTGTAACGTAACTCTAAGTAGTTTAAATGAACATAAATTTACAACTTTTTAAATCGGGAAGATGGCCAAATTAGAATTAAATTTAAAATGCGACATTCCAGCTAGATGTTTTATTTAATTAAACATAAACCCAAAACAATAACATTAACGTTAATTAAAAACAAGATTTAATTGTTCCTTTTATTTTTCCTTAATCTCACTAATTCTTTCCCTATGTTTGGGGTAATATTGTTCAAATTTAGCTTACTCTTATTTACGCTCTATAATTCCTCCGAACAAAAAATACAATTAAGGACAAATAACAATCATTACTACAACTAATACGAAATAAAACTAACAATAAAAACATGTACTGATTTTATTACAAATAGGTCATATAACTTAATTTTGTTTTTATTTTTATTTACTTGTAAGAAATTTTATTAACGCTATTTTTAACAAAAGTATCATGACGTGAAACTATCACTCAAGACAGCCAGTGTAAAGGGGATGTCTGATAAAAGGCTTTGAATGAATTGTGAGCACTTAGGAGTTTGTAATGTACTGCATCTTTTAATGATTCTGTTCAAGCACTTCAACATAATGGCTGTAATTAAGCGGCTGTTTGTAAGAGTGAATAACGGTTCTTTATTTAGTACACCAAAACTTCAGCATTTTGTTTACAATTGGTACAAAAATAATTATTTCTGTAGCTGTTTCTACCTATATTGTAACTAAAGTCAGTTCTATGATTGTAAAATGAAACGTACTGTGGTAAGCGTTGAAATTAAAGTATGAGACAACATGGTAGCCAAGAAAATGTAAATTGAGATCAAACCATGATTTCCAAATTCATGATCCGATCGGAATTTCAGTTTTAAAACGACTCTTTAAGTCTAAGATATTCACAATTATAGATTAAACTTTTTAAACTAGACATCAGGACGTAGTTGATTAATCTGCATTTTAAAACGCAATTTGTTCTTAACGTAAAGCAATGGGTTTAAAATCTTACGGTACAAATTTAAGTGAAATGAAACAATGATACGTTCTTACTTTTAATTTTAGTGCTCTCATAAAATTTTATTTATTTAAATTCCTTTTAGTTTTTCCAAACACTATTTAGTTTATAAACAACATAATACAAACACTGATAAATTAATAAATCGTTGAAGGCTTTATATAAGTGCACTTATTGAAAACTAATGAATAATTTAGAAAAACACAAAATTGGTTTGGTTACGTTGGGTTGATTAGATTAGGTTAGGGTCGGTTGGGTGGTTAAGTTCATTTAGGATACCTTAGTTTAAAAAATAAATATATATTTTCTAGAAAATTAAGATTATAGAATATTGGGATGTCAGTTCATCTCTGTTTCCAATATAAAAATATTTCGTCGTATTACAGTACAGTAGATAGTTTACTGAATACAATGATGTATTGTGTAATATTAATACTCTGTAATATTCAGTTCGTTGTTGAAACCTCGGTGATGAGGTAATAGGATTTAGAATCAAATTGTTTTGTTAACAGGATGTGCATGATCTACTGCGAAATAAATTAAATTCGAGTTTACTTCATTGCCTATAACCAACCAATAACGGCAAAATATAGTTTAGGTATAATTTCATTACACGAAAATTTTGAGTCTTGTGCACTTTGCAAAGTCCACTTTTTGCAAATTGTCTTTTATAATTGTCTGTCAGTGTGTTGTGTGACAGTGTGTTGCTTTGTTTTGTGATTATCAAAGTGACACAAATGTTTGTGTTAAATATGTTTAATACTGTAAATACTTAGTTGAAAGACAGAAATGAAAACCAAAGTTATTTCTTTTAATTATTTCAATATTTCTGTTTTGAAATACTATAACGAATATTTTATCGTATTTTTCCCTCAAAACTTTCTCAAACAAAGGAAGGATTAAAAAGTTATCTGATGGATCAAAAAACCGATATGGGGTTTCTTGCGTAAATATTCATTGTGTTCTAGAATAATATTTGTCTTCTCTCTATCTGGAGTCTCTTTCTGTTATCTTCGCCGTATTCTACAATCTAAAATTTATTGTGTAGACGTATTTATGCTAAATTTTATTGTATAACTCAAAGTTGGAGGTAGATATAATAAAAACACAAAATTTCATTCTTTCAATATCGACTAAAACTATTAAGAACAAACTTTACTAAAATCTTCACCTAAACTCCCATCAACATACTGGTTACCACCATAACAAAAATGTCTAGTTTGTGCTGGTCCTTATAATACACGAGATGTCGCTACCTTTGAAGGAGGATTTGGAATTTAACGTATACTGGGCTAAGATTACGAAACAAGCGAGAGGAATGCACATCCAGTTTGCAAGAAACCAAAAAACATATTCAGCAAAAAAAATATACACTACCTGAAAGGCCGTATCTTAGTTATCAGTTTATTCAAGTTTTTCTTAAATTGAAACCAAACCATATGTATATATTCTTATTAAAAGCCATGTATATACATTGTTATATATATATATATATATATATATATATATAGAAATTTATTAACGTGTAATTTACAAATGAAATTAATTAAAGTAGACAGCCAAATTACTATTACATTTTCTATTTGCAAAATAATATGATTAATCAGAGTATTGCAATTATAAATTTGAAGGACTAATTAATTTTACAAAACCTCATTTTATTTTTAAATGTTTAAATGCACTAATTTGATTACGTATTAATTAACTTTAAAAATTATTATTCAAAAAAGAAAATTTATTTTTAATTCTAAACGTAATTTCTCCTCTATGAGTGAACACTGTATATTTCCAAAACACTTTTGAAACACCATTTATTTCCGAAAGGTTTCAAACAAAAAAGATAAAATATTTACTAATATAGATGAAAGTTTTTATAAAGTTATAAGATTTTATTGTCAATTGCCGTCCTGAGCGGGCCATATAAAATGTTATTTTCTAAAACATACTTATATTATCCCAATGTGTCTATTGTAGCCTTTCCTTTTTGTAATAAAGTTCTTTGGAATCATCGAATTCTTGAACACTCTGTAAATGTACTAATGTCTGTAAATATCTGTAAATGGCGAACTAAAAGGTCTACCAATAAACTAGACTAAAGTGTCCAGATATTTCACTTACAAACGTACACAATGCGCATATAAATGGCGTTACTATTGAACATCAAATAAAACCAAAGCAGTTAAAGCAACAGTTACACAACTTTACACTTATTGGTTGACGTATATATTGGACGAGTTTAATGAAGAGCATTTTTTTATTGGACAAAATAGGAAACCTTTTTGTTTTTATTTGCTTTAAAAAAATTTACAAACCATATATTAGTTAGTCATATTTACTAATTAATTGTCGTTAAATGGTACATAAAATCTTTTTCACTAACATAAATATTGGCCAAAATTTTGTAAAAGTAATACTAACACCAATATAACAATATATCATGTTAATAGAAACACACTTTTATTTGCCTTTAAAACAAGATTTAAAACAGTTTTATATTCATTAACTATAGATAAACGGTTTAACAATAGTTTTAAAATCTTTTTTTCGCCTTGGTGATTGTGCAAGCACCAAGTTAAAAGTCGGCAAACTAGAATATACAAAAAAAAAACAGTAAAAACTTACAGGTCAACCAATGTACAAATATATCGGGAAGTTAAGTTTTATTAATAAAATGTGTTAAACAACTTAAACTTTTAAATATTAAAAATACAATTTATATTTTAATTAAAACAGTTCGTACATCACAGTGGATATCATATCCTTACATCTGCAGGAAGGATCTAATTTTTCAAGTCAACTTTGAAGATAAATGGTTTGTTTTTATTTGAACGTCCTTAAAATCTCCTATATACATTCTGTCATTATCAACAGACCTGAGACTTTCTTATCCAATAATTTATTACCTTTTAATTTTCTTTACACATGTAGTAGTGGAAACGAAATTCTATTGATCAAAAATTTGATTTTGTGTAGTAGAAAATTAATACTAAAGTTTGGGTAATTTCACTATGTCTGTAAATTAGACTCTTTAACTTTAATTATGCTTTTGGGGTTGATAGGCCAAAATATTAAATGTTTCTAAAGGTCTTACTTTAAACTAACGATTTTCAAAATTATCATTAATTTGTAATTTACTTATGAATTATTTTCACTAATATAATTAACTAATATTCAAAGCGTATATATAAAGAACTTGAACATGGCACTTGATCCGAGGCCACTCTAACATTCATGAAAGCTCAAATAGGCTACTCAAAACAGTTAAACCTCTCAATTTTCACAGTTTCTATGTAGTTTTATAATTCCAATTGTAATGTGTTCAAGGTTAGAGGTGAACTTTTAAAAGAAACTTTACTACGCTTTCACCCCGTAAGTATAGTAAATATAAATAAGATAATTAGTGTAAAAATTGATATTGTTCAATTTAATGGGGATACTTTATATACTTAATTTTTGAGTCAAAAATGAATTTGAAGTAACGTTGCTAAAATAACAACGGAATAAATTCAATATGGGAAAATTTATCTAAAAAGTGGATGAAACTGTATAAAATCCTTTGCTTTTCCAAGACGCATTAAAGTTTTTAGAAACATAAAAGTGAGAAGGCAGATCACAGTTTAACTAACCAAAACAAATATTTTCAATACGTATGAGAAATAATAAAGTGATTTATATTCATACAACCATTTTTTTCTTCTATTTTTAAGCTCTTTTTTTTAATATCAAACATTTGTTGTAAGATTAATTAACAATAACAATAATAAACAATTACAAGTTCCTCGAATGAGTACATTTTAGAAACAACAAGATGCAGCTAAAAACAATAAGTTATACTTTATATTGTATAACTATATAAATATATGCAATATATTAATTGCATGTAACCTCATTATTTGCATTTATTTAATTTTATATGTATGTACAAAAAGTAGTTGTTAACCTCAAATATTATTATCAAAACCAACTATGATTTCATACATGTACTCAAACAAACATACCCGATGTGTTGTAATGAACCCAACGAAGGCAATCGGCTTTCAGGTAGATGCTCACGACCTCACCTTCTTTTCAAATACTATGTCATCGACAACATCCATTGTCATGACCTTTTTCAAAAGTCACAATTTCCAGAATAAGTACATCACTGTTATTGAGGGCGGCAGTAGCATTTATTTAGATTCGTTTCACTATATTTAAGTATTTAATCATTAAAAATGTCATATTGTTGAAAGAATTCACACTCATAAAATCATTTTTAAAGCGCTATATTATAAAGCAGAAATAACCTACACTATAAAAAAAAACCAAATACATTTATAACAATATATACCATAAAAAACCACGTTACATCCTTCTAATATTAATGTTACGAATACGACATTCTATTTTAAATTTTATTTTTTTAGCTACAAAAAATGATTGCACAGAAACTTTTAAGAAATTCAATTTAATCTTTCTCTGGATTTTAAAAAGTTACAGTTCAAAAATAAAACTGTGCTGTTAGAGCCATCGCTAAACTTTAAGATTCCGTTAAGAAGCTTTTCTGTTTTTTTATAGTTTCAAAGGTATCTTAGGGGCATTATTTTGCCACAAGTAACTGTTTTGTCGAAGATATACAATAAATGAATGAGTAAATTGGTGGAAGAAGGGGAGTTAATCTAAAATGTGAGAAACTTTAAATACTCTGTACTAATTTTATTTTTTAGTCTGTGCGCTTTTAATTTATTGTCGAGTACTTTTTTCAAATTGTACAGCACAATTTTGTACAGTTTTAGTACATTGGTCACTACTTTGGAAGTATTTTTGCGAAATAAGATACATTACTATTAACGAATATCTTATTACATATCTTTTAATGTTGTGCCATAAACACCCAATGAATAAAGGCGACATTCTAAATAAGGTTAAATTTTGTTAGAATGTATAAAGTATACTAATTGAGATTGAGGCAACGTCATGCCCAAGAGACAAAATTGGATAGAATTAGAAATAGTGTTGTAAGGGATCTAGAATAAATTGGATGAATTACAGAGTTATAAGTCTGGTTCGGGGATGGTCGTCATAGAATAGCACAAGGAAGTTTATCTAAAACAAATCTGGTTTGTATATCACCGGAAAGTAAGTTAATAAAACCCCTAGATTTTAATAGAATGACGACATAACATGGCAATGACAGTAATGTAACTGTAGAAATATCGTCAGACTTAAATTCAAAGGATGCTAGGGGTGGAGATAGGTCTGTAGTAATTTTTAAAAAAATAAGCGAATTCGTTAATATATTGGATCCTACAAATCTTATTTGTTTTTAAATAATATAATTTATTAAATCAGAGTGTACAACAGGTATACAATCTTAACTATAAACAAGATATTTTATCAAATGCAGAACTAAAAAATTAAAACACAGAGTTTGATTTCTACTTTCAACATTTTATTTCTCAATACACAACCAACAGAAAGTAAATATCTGAGATTATTAAAAAGTATAACTCAAATAAAAGTCTAAACGAACACTTTGGTATTTGTGACAGAATTAAGCTCTTAATGACTGTTCTCAAATGGCGGCCATTAATGGATGTTTTATCTTATTGGTGCAATTAAACTTCAAGAGTAATGGCCTGAGTCTTATGCAGCATTCAAATCACTGATATTTCTCCCTCAATTCATTATTTACTTACGAGACTTAATTTCTCGGTATCAGTTATAAAACAAGCACCAAATTTAAAATGTTATAATATACAATATGAGACGAAATTCCCACAAACACATGTTCATCATTGTTGAACTTAAAATAATAATAAATTGTCTAATTAATAACATTCTAAAGTCGAAGGCGTTTTTAACCAAGAGACCCTTTAGCCAAAATACATTCATGATAGCGATCATGTAAACCATTTTAAATAGAAACACATTGAAGACCAGTGACAACTAATTTGAATAGTCTGTTGAACATTATAGAAAACTCATTTTTATAGCTCTTTTTAAATAAAATGTCACTTTTACACTACTTCAATACTTTTTCTCACTCTTCTACCACCCTCATAACTCTGGAAGAGATTTGCAAAAGTTAAATATAGTCTGAATTTGTTTTCGCTTTTGCTATGACTCCTGTTTTAAATCGTATTTTATTAAAAACGAGCTTTTAATGATGGTGGTCAAGACATATTTTGACAATAATTAATTATTCCTAAATCATAATAGTAGTTAATACATGTAGGGTAAGGCGCAGGTTAGGCAATATAGGGACATGTCGCATAAGGTGTGGACTGGTAAAATTCCATCTTTGTTTTTTTTGACAGAAATTGAAATGGTTAAAAAAAACGTATGCACACTTTACGAATTACGGTGTTCATGAGAACTTAAACATCTAAAATTTGTATATACTCTAATAGATGTCTACGGAATTGACTATAAACTCAAATTGACGTCTATGTAAAACGATTTAGTGATTTTACTTATCTATTATATTAATAAATATTGATTATAACACGTGACGTACAGTTAGGCGCAGATTAGGCAATTTAGGGACATGTTACGTAAGCTAAACAGCTGAGAACTGGTAAAACCCAATCTTTGTTTATATTCCCAGAAAGTAAAGTAGTTTAAACAATTTAATTCATATTATGGTGTACACGGAGTCCTAAAATATCTACAATTTGTAAAGTTTCTAATAAACTATAAGTAATTTTTTTTTAAACACTTATTCTTCAAGGTGTACAAGGTTGTCTGTAAGGTCAAATTGTTCGTGTATGTAACGATTCAATCAAATGTCTAAGGATCACTATGGCGATATTTACAATAAAGAAAATATGTATTCTCCGAACAGAAAAAAAAGAAGAAACGAAACCAAAACAGTGATACACAAAGTTAAGTTTTTTATATTAGCCTCATTTACATAACCATCATCCTCTGAGGATTTTGACCGTGACCTTGTTGTCATATCATGTGATGAATTATCAGAATTCAATATTGAACCAAGTAGATTTGGTGTTATTTTAGTGAAATGCTACAGTGGTATTCACTGACGTAAAACAGACAAACACTCATTTTGTAAATACTACGATGTTAGAGTTAGAAAAGATGCAAATTTATATTTATATTAAATTAATTACACGAGCGTAGGGAGTGGAGGCTTGATTTGCGATCAAACACTGCACAAATATGAGAAAAGTGTTTTTGTGTCAAAGTGATAGTAACCCAACGATTTTATCAGATTAAAAAGCGTTTTCCCTTTCTCTCTCTCTCTCTCTCTCTCTCTCTCTCTCTCTCTCTCTCTCTCTCTCTCTCTCTCTCTCTTTTTTTTTTTTTTGTTACCTAGTTTATACCTAAACAAAAATGAAATCTTAAAAAAATATTATTATTTAACTACATACCAATTTTGAAATATGCTACCCATTTCTAGTACTAATAAAATCATATACTCTCCCGCCTTCAAATATATTGTAAAAAAATTTTGTTTAACCCTTTTCAAAACCTTTCTTTTTAACTCGAACGTTAATTCACTTTGAATTTAGTAAAATATTTAACAATACCTTTTCAGAACAGTTACATACACAGAGGATCAAAATAAATTACTCTACCATTTCATTTTATTAATAGTCATTGCTTAGATTTGATTTATTCTCTTAACATTATTAATTGTAGGTCTCAATGTTAAAAGACATTTTACCAATGACAAGAAGCTAAGTACTTGCTTAGTATTCCTTGCTTCTCTTCACGTTAAGTTCTTACATTCTTCCCTCCCCCAATCCCTCAGAAGACAAGATGTAGTTAAGAAAGGGTGGGCACTCAAATGGAATGTGACATTATACTTTGGAAGTTGTCCTTGTTAACTCCAAGTTTAAGACAAAATGTAACAATAAATATGTATGTTTAAAACAATTAAATGAAAGTTAAAACAGATTTAAAGTTGTACGTGGAAGGTAAACTTTACTGGGGGTAGTGACGTCACATGTTGATGCCAAGACTAACTCTAAAGTATTTAGCGGCTACTTGATAACAAGGAGGAAATATTTACATCTGTATCTTTAGTCTGTTTCAGCACTGCTATCTGTATTGAAAAGTAGGGTTATGTTTGACAATCATTAAAATGTTAGGTGTTATTTGTACAACATCTGAAAGAGCAGACTGTAATTTGTTAAACTGTAACTAAACATATTGCTGCTTCTGACATACCAAGTAATATAAATTTGTTATATTTAATTATATTATAAATTAAATGTAAAAGTTTGTGGTAGAATTTATTCTACATAGTACTTCAGACATTTTATTAAAGAAATTATACTTATAATGATATACATCTTGGAAACGACGACACCAGAGGCCGAAACCCGACATATGAGATTTATACACGTGTAGATAATTTTTTTATTATTTTTGTTAATAATAGCAATTTTAGTCTGATTTTCCTGAAAATTGGGTGTTTTGGAAAACAGTACTCTAGTATGTTTGTGCCTAGCTTCACAAACTAATATACAAGTTCGTTAACAAAAATTGGTCGTTTTCATTATTGGCAGACGATTTGGAAATACAATAATATTTCAAGTGAAAAATATACGACCTAGACTGGGAATCGAACCCAGGACCTTTGGCTTTACGCGCCAATGCTCTACCAATTGAGCTATCCTAGTCGCTTCCCAGCACAGGGCGTAGATTTCTCACCTGACTTTTTACGTTTATTGCTGCAATTTGGAAATGTTTTTTAAACTGTTTTTGAGTATATAGAAAGTCTTACAACGTTTCATAATAATTCATTATACTCACAGGGGTTCATTTGTAGTGAGTACGGACTTCAAGGAACTCTTCTTGGATCCATACATTTTTTCATATCGTCTTGGTATAGATCCCTCTCTCTTGGATATCTCTAGACTCTAAACCAGGTTCTCTTACGTCACTGATGTTATTAAAGTATTCGTGACATTGGGTTTTTATTTTATCTTCTTTTTTATAAGACGATGAAGAACGACAAATTTTTACCTTTAAACAAACAAAACTCACTTGGCGCAGCTGTACAATCTGCATCCAGTGATACCTAAAAGGGTTTCTACAATACGAAATACAGAGAACTGTAAAAATATACTTTTGCGGTATTGGCCACCATCTCATAAAATGTATTTCCTTTACAATTTTCCCACGGACCTGTTATGAAAGACATAATTTCATACCCTTTCACATATTATAAGGTAAAAGGTTTTAAAGCGATGACTAAGTTTCGTCCGTGGATAAAAGTTAGTCAAGTGGGACCTCAGAAAAGATGAAAGCTGATCTAATTCAAGATCACACGAAAAACAATTTTAGATCCAGCTAGGCTCCATTGGTATTGCCACGCCTTTACTCACTACATTGAGTTCCTGGTAAGAATGACTAAGTTATCACTTTAAAGACAGCCAGTTCTCCGTCATCACAGTCAATATCATGAAGCTCCTGAGTATCTTATCACATTCCAGTTCAATGCACGCCCTGTAAACTGCTTCTTGGCGTTAGGGGAGGGAAAGAAATATCCAGGAAGATCTTAATGCAAAGAGAAGAAAAGAATATTAAGTAGACAGTGAGTTTTTTATTGGTAAAATGCCTTTATAATTAAGAGGCTTACAACAAAAAATAAATCAAGTTTAACCGATGTCATTGAGTAAATGATCCGGGTACTTTGTTTTGTAATTATACGCATTATCTCTGGTGAGTTTATTGAAAGTCATCGAAATACGATGTATCGATGAAGTTTTTAAAATAATTTTACTTTTCGTATTGTGAAGTTGTGTAATTGTACAAAAAATCGACGATTTGTACGTCGATTTACTTGATTTGAAGTTCCCTGAGCTCGAAACGGTCGTTCATGGATTTCTCTGCAGCCATGTGAATGAATCAATTTGTTATTAAATTTATTATGACGAAATTTTGGCCATACTTCAATACTTTTTTGCATTTTTATTATAACACAAATTTCGTTTTCGATAATTCCTAAAGTTTTAAATTTTGGCGGTATTGGCCGCCATCTCATAAACATGTATTTCCGGTACAATTTTACCACGGACCTGTTATGAAAGACATAATTTCTCAAATTCGACTCAACTGATTTTTTAAAAAGTAAAATGAAATATAAAGATTAATTTTTCAGTAATGCCAAATAAGTGAATATTATGGTTTGGGCTTAAATGACCAAAAACGAAAATGAATTTAATAAATAACTTGCTTTTGAACAATTAGGACAAGTTTATCTCTGTAACGAATAGAGCTTATTCTCTATTTAAAAATACAAACATCCTCAATTTTAATTTCTAAATTTGAATAGCATGTAATAAATAGATCCTTGTAGCCCATACAAATAGAATAATTTGTTTTTCTCAAAATTTAAGTAGTCATTTGTTGCGAGATGGGGACTTATTATTTTTCTCTGTGGGTAGAGGTTATGAGGTAGTTAGTGCAATAATTTTACAGTGTTTACAAATATAATCATCATAATAATTACGTTTACGAGGTCTGTATTACATTTCAGACACACTCTGTCATGGCTGTTTTCTTGACATGACTATTGATTAGTATTGACATTTCCCGAGCTTATTTACAACCAGCCAAACATTTACCGAAATAGAAATCAAATCAACAGAAAATATGATTTACTTAGTTTTTGTGTCATTAAATATTACTTAGTTTTTTGTTGAGTGATGATTGTCATTTTAATAATAAATAATAAACCCCCCCCCCCACTCTCCCGTGGGATGTATTTACTACAAAATCAGACATCTCTAAATCCTTTGCTGTTCTCTTGATCAGTTGTAATTAATTATAAGTGACAGAAGATAGTTATTATAACAATGTTTAAACAAATATTATCTTTTAATTAAGGAACTAGATAAGGCCTATAAGACTAAATTAAGCATTCCATAAACTAAGAAATAGTACAAAAAGTGGTTTTCACATTATTTTATCACTCTTATTCATAAGACCAATATTGGCCTCACACATTGACATCATGACTTCAACTGGGTAGATTGAATAAAATACATCCCCCTTAAGAAGAAGACACAGAATAACTCGGAGTAGTTGAATAGCCATTCCCTAAAAGTCCTCTCAGGAAACCCTTAGGTTTTTATTCTTTAAGCTTGACAATCCCTAGCGTCCTAGCTGGATCTACACCCTTTTCCATATACTCTTTATTAGATTCCTTTCTTTTTTTCCTTTTTTCTTCATAACTCCACTATTTGTGGTCGTAGAAAAATGGGGTGAATAGAAATAGGGGTTGTAAAGAAATATTATTACACGCTGAATTGAAAATCTAATTTTGACTTCTAATTCAATATGTCATAATTTGAGTAATATATGAAACATGAACAAAAACTGTTCAAAATTGTCCCAATTTAGATTTTATTTTATTTTTGAAGGCGATAAACTCTGTCTTAACCGTCGCCATTTTAATTCGATTGTTGTTGAGTTCTGTTCCATACAATCTCACTATAAATAGTTCTCTTTTTCCTACTTACTTACGTACGACAACGACAACGACGAACTGACGGCGGCGTTTCGAAAATAACTTTTCCTTAATATTTTGCGACTATTTTTATTTATTTCATCACTTTTTGTTTGTTACACATGAAACATGTGGCACGTCATGGATTACATAAATATCTTATATACTAGTTGGTACTAAAATACAATGTGCATATACATAAAATATCACCTAAGTATACCTACAATTTTGATAAAACAATACAGCAAATTAAAATATCTACAAACAATAAGCTCTTCCCGACACCTGCAGAATGAGTTTAGGTACTTCTGTAAAGGTATTCATAGACAGAGTAAAAAGCTTTGCTAGGAACTCTTGAAACTATGGATAGAACGTTTTTCTTATATTCTGAAAGTGTGTTCAACAACTTTATACCAGAATAGTAAATTCCACGATCAAAAAATGTAAGTCTGTGGACAGGATATCGAACAAGTTTTTGACGGATAGAGCATTCGTGGTTTTGCTGATTGATTTTAAATATATTCTAATTGTTCTTAATATATTCTAATTGTTCTTGTTTCATAAAAAAAATACAAAGGAAAGGTAAAATATTATGTTTTTTCTGAAAAAAAGGATTACAAGATCGATTATAACTTAGATGGAACATTGATCGTACAATTCTTTTTTGTAAACGGAATATTTTGATTGATTCAACTGAGTTCATTCATAATTCCAGAATCCCACAGATTACAAAACTTACTGATTACAAATGGGTTAGTGAAACGTCCAAGCTATATGACTCCTACTGTCAACCGATATAACATAACAAAATTTAAATCCATGTTAGTAATTTTATTAATCGATTCAAAGAAATTTTGTTTATACTATATATAACAGCCATTTTGAAACATAATAACATAGAGATAACACAAACATAAATCTAGAAAATTCAATTCTTCTGTGTTAAAATCTGTATAGATAGATATATAATATATTACTGAAGATTTTTTCCTTGTTGTTTAAAGTCGAAAATCTCTAGGTCATCTAAGAATAAAATATCAAAAAGATAAGGATGCCTAGGTCTCGAATAATTTAATAGCGTCAGGGTCGGAAAAGAACAAGAGTTGGTCAAGAGAGATTCGATAGGTTAGATAAAAAAGAGCGATCGAACACAATCCCTCGGAGTAGCCACGCCAATACTCTACCAAACAGTTACTTCTAACTAATAGTTATTTCGTTACTAGTACCAGTTAGTAACTCGTTATTTAAACAGTTACTTAGTAACGGATATTGTAGTGTGAAACGACCACATAACCCTGAGTATTGTTATGAAGTATTTGTTATTGAAAGCTTTGCTTTATTAATATAATGTACACAAATATATTTGTATCTACTACTAAATATATCACATCTACAATCATAACTATCTTTGAAAACCGAAGATAGAAAGTGTTTTTTTGTTTCTACTTTAGTAACAAAATAAATATAAATAAAAATTTATCCGTTCTTCAACCTACTAGTTTTGCACAAAAATTCAATAACATGCCTTCAGCTTGAAACAAACGTCTTTTATATTACGCGAATTATATAACTATTGAATTATCAACAAAAAATAACAGTTAATGATTCTTTCCCTTAACGACAAAAAAATCATTCTCCAGTAACGGAATAACCATCTGTTGCTGGTTTGACAGTTGAGTAACTGTTACACTGCTTACATTCTAGTTCCTACTCCGTATGTTACTCTCTAGAAAAGCAAAGATAGTCTTTTCGAATAACGGACTATTACAAATTGAAAAGCTGAAAGCAACCGATAACGGTATACTGTTTGCGTATTATGATAGATGGTAAAGACGACAAAGAAGAAGGAGAAGGACTAGAAAACATATTCCATCTTTTCTTATATCTTGATATGTTCTTCAAAGGTAAAATTTTTCCGTAAAATATAGGTACACTTTATTTATTTTTAAAACCCTAAAAAAATAGATCTTTTTAAAAAAGTTTTTTTTTTATTTTGAATATGTTAAATTTTAAATATAATTATACAATTTATCTTTTAACGAACGTTATTCCCTGTGTTGCGAAGATATAGGGATAAAGTTATAAAAGTGTATGTAAGTTATTGCGCAAATTTCTCCAAACGTTGTAGACATCTAGTAATCAATCAATATTCTACACACAAATATCCAAATAAGAGATTGACCAGTCAATTAAGTCCATCTTCTCCAATAGTGAAAGATACGTTATAAGATCTTAACAAAGTGAAATAGGGGAAGAATTTCATTTGTCTCCCCTTCCCTCCCTTCTCTTTGAGCCTAAACTTGAAAGCATGTCCTTACTTTCAGGAATTTCAAATGTATGATTCCGCTTCTCAAGTCCAACATAAAGCGAGGGATAGAAAACGTCACGATATTTTCTTAAAGTTAATCTTTTTTTTTTATAGACGTTTACGATTGGTTTAAGTTGTTAACATATTTTGTTGATACACGTACATAAAGTATATAGGGTGGTATCTTTTCATATCCAGCCTAAAACCACATCCGTGAATTTATAGTGTTTTTGGGGGTTGTTGAATTGTTCTTATTATTGATACATTTTCCGTCTCTATGAGTATAAAAACTAACGTAGAACGTTTTGAGATTTTGGTTCAACTCTGATTATCAGGTGAAAAGATCTTGCCAAAATCAAACCTAAAAAGGGCACTGAAAAAAAATACTGTATGTAAATTTGAAGGCTGTATATTGGCGAGACTAATATTTGTTTTTAATATTCGGTCAAAAAATATCAAATTTAACACACACAAAAATTACTCTGGGTTAAAAACTTGCGTCAAAAAAATTAACTGAAACCTCATACTGACAAACCTATCAGTTAAACCACTATAGAAATACGACATCTGTAGTTGCATTGATTTAAAAATTGAAAATAAAATGTCCACTACTTTAAGTAGGGCTGGTTAATTTTAATTTTTCCGGTTAATTCACAGCAAGATTTTTATGTAAGATCTCGCGCTAAACTCTTAAATGATTACCGAAAATTTTACTCCCCGGTAAAACCGTTAGTTAACGATCCCGTTGGCACTGAACCACGGTTCAATTTAATGTTTGGATTTTCTGGTATTAGTGTGTAGTTCTGATCACGTGGTTTTTCCTGATGACGTTTGTAAAGAGTTCCTGATTACCATTCAGGCTTAGTTTTAGTTTCAACATAGTCCTGGTATAGTCTGTTGGTCCTCTTTTTGTTGTTTTCTAAGTTTTTTTTCCACTTGATAAAGAAAGTTGATTCAAACTTTTGAAACGACGTATTGGGAAGCTACAATTAATAGCGAACTCTGGTTTAGAAGGCACATATCATCCTACTGAAAGCCGTCTAGTAGGCCTAAGCTCTTCACATGTTGTTACGCCTAGAAGTTTTTTTAATTGGTAGAGCTCCTGGTTTTTCTAGCCAAAAGGAGAGATAAGTATATTAAGTCTTCGGCTTCTACAGAGTGTCTCCTAACCTGTCAAGTAAGGTACCTAATCATTTTCAAAACTACGAATCATTTTTACATTTTAGTATGACTATTGGTTATTATTTATTCTATAAATTATTTTGTTATATCACTTTTTGAAGAACCAATTACAAATATTATAATAATTGTAGTGTTTCCTTATTTTTAGACAAAATGTAGAACTGTTGAAAATATCTCAAATGGTACATGTACTACGACATTCAGGCGCTTAGAGTTAATAAGCATTTTTAATTACTTCTCCAACAAAGAAAAATACTACAATTAAATTAAATCTTGACGCCTTTCAGTTTGACACCCTTCAACTGTAAAATAACAGAATAATAAAGTTTGTTTATGTCTTTTGAAGAAGAACCATAACTTAAAATGTGAAATATAATTTTATTGTTTTCAAAATTCTTTATGAAAAACACGATTTAGATTTTACAAAAATTTGTATTAGAGACCCACACTTAAATGAACAGCGGGTCCGATTTTGACAATCAAAGTTTTCATAAAATATAAAGACATCCCCCATATTGGTCTACTCTTGATTGTTATGCGTAGGAGTTGATGACAACATTGGTAAAATGGGTCCTGAAATTTATGGGCAAGTCAGTATAGAGTAGAAAAAAGGTAAGAATAACATTTCTTTTTTGGATTAAGTTTTGTTTTGATGGTATAGTGTAAAAAGTCAAACTCAATGTTGAACTATACTAAATAGGGGGGGGGGGGGCACAATAAATTATTTTTTAGATAAAACTGTTGTCGATATATTTGGGTTTTGGAATAACTTAAGCTCAGCCGTGTCATTAATATGTAGTTTCTGTAAACTAAATGTAAGTAATAATGTTAGTAATTAACTTGTCTAAGAAGAGATAAATATTTGATTGTGTTCCAATTAATATATGGATACGGTTTGTGTATAATTAGTTATATAAATAAATGTACATTTTGCATTACAAGATTTTGCCAAGCTATTTTATTATTGACCCTAACAATAGTTACTGTAAGTATTACATGATAAATTAAATTACATTTTTTAGGGATTCAATACTGTTGGTATCTGATTAAACAAGTAAAAGGAAAAACTTTGAATGTACAGATTCGCATTTGTACCTTACGGAACGTAAAGAAATTTACCAATTTAATTTCTAGTAACTTCCTACAAACTGTTGCTTCTTCGAACTTACGTTCGATCCATGACTAGACCGTTCAAACAGTGACACTTCTTTAAACAATAATATTTTATCAGTATTCATATTGCCAGTTACCTTCTAATTCTAACTAAATATTCAAAAATGTTTTCCGCATCACAGACAACTCCAGTGCGTGTACAAAGTTGCATGTCTCGTATATCGTGGCGCCCCTGGTGTTGACATGATGTAACACTAGTATCAGTCTTGCACTACCACTGATAACAGCCGGTTTTGTTTCTGTTATCACGATTCTCCTTCTTCTTCTTCTATGTCAGGTAACCGGAAATATTACATCCACTATCACACTTTAGCTCTTTAATGGGCGAATTCGGTGAAGAAGAGATTTCACGCAAGGAAATGAATTTTATTAATAGATAGGTAGAAATACAGTAAATGTTTAGTCCAAAATTATATTTATATTATAACCAAGAATAATTGACTTGTTTATTGATTTATTAAGGACACAGGAAAAGGGCAGAGTTAGAAAGAAATCCTTAATCTAATTGTATTACTTACCCTCTACATACCACAAACTCTAAACCTTTGATTGAACAAAATTTTAAACTGTACAAACTGTAAAGTTAAATCTAGAGACGTGGGTTTAGAGTCAATATGTAACACAAGGGAATACAAACTTTCCCCCCCCCCTCCATCTCCTCCTGACCTTACTAGTAGCATGTGGGTAATTAATTTGCACAACTCTAGGACATGAACATTTCTATCAATAAAATTTATAGTATTTTAGTACACTCTTCAGCTTTCACTAAATATTAGGAAGTATTTTTTTTTTTTTTTAATTATACCTTAAAATAAGTTTTTTCCCCTCAAGAGCTCACTTTTTTCCAGAAATTCTTAACTTTTAACTCACATCGAAATTGCTTTCAATCACTTTTACAATCGATATATTTTCATTTCTCTCACAGTTTACGAAAACAATACCACATCCATAATAAACATACAGCTTCCAACCCTTATAACTTTCCATTTGACTTCTCTCTTGATTAGGGTACACCAGCATTAACCTCTAAATCACCAGCATTTTAAGTTTTGACAAAATGACCAGTATTACTGTGGAATGTTGATAGAGCCTAGTATGGGTTGTGGGATGAGCTACCGGTGCTACATACAAACAAACACATTAGCCCTCGTAATATAGTGTGTTTTAATTATGTGAACATCTAGAATAGGCTTTATTGAAATATGCGATGTAACGAATTTTTTTTTAAAGAAAAAAAGGGAATATCGATTTTACCGATTAGGTGTAAATAGATGTTTTCTTATAATACGGATCAATGAGAGGGTGAAGTTGTAATATAATGTTTTTGACTAATCTTTACTTTTTACATAAAACCAAAAAGTGATTATTGATCCATCCGTCGTTGTCGTTGTCATCTGTATGTAAACACGATGACGACAACAAAAATAAAAATAGAAACGTGAAATTCTGTGTAAGGAACTATAGAACACTTAAAATTCAGAGAAATCTATTCAAAAATTACAAAATGGTGGCTGTTTTAAACAGTTTCTTTATCTTATCTCGTGTGTTAACATACTATATAATTATGACATATAACAACACATTCTGCATGTAATGGAACCCTACCTTTCTAATATGACAACCAGCTAAATTATTCTAAAAAATATAATTTCAAATCCTGACCTCCCAAGAAAATGTGATAGTCGTAACGTTTCTAGATCCAAATTCACTGACACGATCGTTGCGAGTGGAGGATTCCTCAAATATGTACAGCTTCGAGGCCGGGCAGGGCTGAGACACTGAAACGAGAGACTCAAGGATTGCAGGATCTGCATTGAATGTTGGGACTTGATAAGTACCATGAGGTTGATTGAGTCCTATAGAGAATCAGTTTAGTAGATAAACTAGAAAATTTTCATGACTTTGGAATAATCGTGTATTTTAACAGTGAGATGCTTCCTCATTCTCACTTTACCTACAGTGACTTCACTTGTTGCTCTGCAGATGAACCAAACAATAAAGCATCCCATGTCTTTAGACAATTTTTCCGGTCCATGATGTAAATATTTAAAATATCAATTTGTTCCGTACATCCATATTTATCCTTCTTTAATCGAACAATATATTTTCAATAATAATTTGAATTTGCCCCTAACCACAATCACTGGAACTTAATAAAAAAAAATTATCTGATTGATTGTTTTTTTATTAATTATATCCACTTAATGCCCTGATGTACATTTCGATAACATGGTTATCATCATCGGAGGGTCTTGCTTATAAACTAAATCTAACCTTACATATATATTACTTAAATAAAATTGAACGTGAATTTCACCACAGTGCTCAACAAGATCGTATATAAATATATTTTCCTTTCACGATTACATACTTGATTCTCCTCTTTCTATCCCAAAACTTTTGTGTTGTTGCACTAAACCAATTTAAATCTCCGCCAAATATAAACGTATAATGGCAATATGCAATTCCGTACAAAGGTATTTGATCTATAGTATAATCAAATTTGAATGTTAATAATTGGCTAGCCTTAATAGAAATGCTACGAACAATATCTGGTTAAGCTACAAATAAACATTGCACTAAGTTTCACAATTACTGACCTAATCAAAAGTCTACTCAAAGGTCGAACCAAAACGTTCTAGTTTTACAGTTATTAGATAGTTCTGAATTTTGTATATTATTGCTATTGTTTATTAAGACATTTGTTTTTATAAAAATTAATACACTACGTTTTGAAAGTGTGAAACAACTTCTGATATCTTCACAAAAATAAAAATAATGATTATTACAATAAGCAAATCAATGTAGTAGATACAAGTTTAAAACTTCCGGATTTGGTCTGGATAAAATAGGTATTACAGCACATGCCACTATTTTTTGTAAAATGATTAAACAACCATTTTTATTGTCGTATAAAGGGGGATACCTATCAGTCATCATAGTTTTATTTTTAAAAAATGAAGAAAAGAACAAAACATAAATACCCCTCAAATCCTCAAATAGCGTCAGGGTCTGAAGGGGCAAAAGTTAGTGTGGAGAGACCTTGTAGGAAAGATGAAAGAGAGGGATCTAACAAAAAAAAATACATGAAAAAAGTTGTAGAAACAGCTTTGAGCCCTCGGGATTGCCACGACCGTAAATAATGATACCCTGAGAGAACTATCAGGATCACTGGTGATACTTCAAAAAGATTTTTTTTCATCGTCTCCAATTGTGGAATGTAATTGGATCTGGATTTATAGAACGCAGTACCAGTATGTCATAAATAGAATGTTTAAAACAAACTCTTCACAGACTTTTCAGAAACTTTAAATACAAGTCCGGTTTCTTAAAACTGAATTGAACCACAGATACAAGAAGGCAGTAAAAAACGTTTGAACCTGGCCTGCAAAACAAATGATCTATTGTACAAAATACCCTTTTTAATAATCATATTACGTTTAATAATTGTTAGGTTCTTCTTACTTTATGCCAACAATCCCTAAATGTCCTAGTGGACTAATGGTTTCGACAGTTAGTTGGTCATCTTCGGGTCCCTGAGATCATTCTTCTTTTGTATTGTATATATTTTATTGTTACTACTTAACTTTTAACATGGAACTACGTTAAATTTGTTAACTTAGACTTAATACTGAACTAAATGTGCATAATTTTTATTATGTGTACACAGTGTTATTTATTCAAAAATTTATAGTGTTTGTGTACATGTTTTGTAAGTATAAATAACAAACAAAGATTAAGTGTGCATTTTCATGACGAAATCCAAAATTGGATGATTAAAAATAAAATAAATAAAGCCAAGAATATCAGGGACCTGAAGATGCCAAACTATCAGTCGAAACAAGTAGTCCAGTAGGACATTTAAGGATTGTTGGCATGGAACAACCTAACAATAGATTAAATTCACAATCTTGGATGTTAACAACAATGTTTATATCACATAATAAAAGTTAAAATAAAATTACAACGTTGTAAAATAAAACATTAAATGTAATATTTCTATTCAGTTTGCCTCAAGAAACAGTAATTAAAACATTTCTAGTTTCAGCACGACCAGGTAAAATTACAAAATTAATATTTTACTACAGCTTCAGTTTAGATAAACTGCGTAACCGTGAGAAGACTGTGAAACTCGTGAAATGTAGAACTCGTTTCTTCACAATAAAGAAAAAAATATTTGTCTAAAGATAAGTGTATTTGCTTTGCTAATTAGTCTAAATTAATTTGCTGCGTTTGGATGTCTTTAGAATTTCCCTACTGTGCATATTATTGTAATCATTTATTTATTATTTTTAAGTGAATTTTAAGTTCCCCCTAATTTTTTAATCTGATTTAAGTTAAAAAATTAAAACTTCGCATATCTACATTGGACCTAAAATACCCAGGTTTTGATGCGCTCACTGACTGTCCAACTCCAATGGGGCACGCCCCACAGGAAGTCAGAATAAAATGTTAATTGAGAACATATGTACATCAAATTAAAGGTGTTTGTTAGTAGAGCACATTGACGCAAACCGGATCTCAAGGTCCATCCTATCGAAAATTACGGGGTTTTAAAATTTACAAAATAGTACGTGCTAGAACCACTTTTTACCGCCCTACTTTTAATCAAGTTTACCCCAGAATTTCTTCCTACAAGCTATTTGTTAGACACCTGAAAGAACTATTGTTTGTGGTCTTAACGAATCATTTTTGTTTAACTCCAATTGCGCCATTTTTTAGCGTAAAAAGGCGGTGTTAAACGACATATCACGTGACCCGCTTCTTATTAAAATCATTTAGTTGACGCCTAGATGTTGGACTTCCGGTGATCCCCTAATTTCTTTTTTAACATCACGAACTTTAGATCTTTCAGTTGGCTAACAAACTGCTTGAAGGAAAAAATTCTAGGGTAAACGTTTTAAAAAGTAGGAGGTTAGAAGCGGTGCTAGGACATACTCTTTTGTAAATTTTAAAACTTTTGAGATCCGGTTTACAAAACTGTGCTCTACTAAACTTAAGACCTTTAATTTCATGTGTTTTATTAACCTAGTCTCTTATTTAAGATTTACTTCTGAGTTCCTCTGGGCTGTGTCCCATTGAAGTTGGACAGTCAGTGAGCCCATCAAAACCAAAAACCAAGTTATTTAGGTCCAATATGGATATGCGAAGTTTTAATTTTCTACATTTAAAACAAGTTAGGAAGGAAGGGGTTTAAAACTCACTCTGTATTTAGAAAATATTGTGTAATGTGAAGAGAGTATTGAAACATTTAATTCTAAATGTGTACAGGGTGTGTTAGTTCATAATTATATACGTAAAGTATAAAATTATTATCTCTCAAAATTTGATAGGGGTAAAACAAATTGATTTTGTAAAACAATGTTTTATTTATTTTTATCAAAAAGTTTAAAATATATAAACCTCAATACTTTAAAAACTATAAAATTTTATTAATATTAACAGTAAATGGATGTATGAAGGTAAAAATCGGCTCTACTATATTCATGAAATTTAATAACTCGAATGAGTGTGAAAACCGTATAGAAAAGAAACCTCCGTACAGAAATAGGAGAAAAAATTCCTCTGTGGAGTTCCTATATGCAGTAGAAAATCAGCTGTTTAAGCAACTTACAGTTTCAGGTAAACAGTAATTTCTAACAAGTTTTTCACAAAGTAAATATTTTTAAATTTATGTTTATTTTTAATAAATATATTCTAAACTAATTTTAGTGTCACATTTAATTTATATTAGATCAAACTCAATATTATCAGATATACGATTATTTACTTTAAATATTTTTAGACTATCTGTTCTTTGATATGTTAATGTCTTTGATTTGTTAAAGTTGATTAATTACCACAACACACTGATAAGTTTGAGGAGTTAAAGCCAGCACGACCTTGTGTTATATATCGACTCTGTCTGTCTAATATATCCCCACCCTCAATACAATATCCCCATACATTAGATGCATAGCTTAAATACATTATCCCCATACAAAGACATCTCTTTATCTTAGGCACTAGAATATAAATCAGGGTTCCTCAATACTAAACTAGACCACACAAAGAAGAGAGAGAAGTAGAAATTAGTTTATAGTTTCTACCACATCTTCAAAGAAGTCCATACGTCAAATATTTCTGTAATTACAAAAATTATCTACTTTTAATTGTTGTATGTTTGAGTCGAAAATACGCAATTCAATAAACAAAGATGAAAGCAAAATTATCTAAGCGTTATACACAAAACATGAACGATAATATTTCTATTCAGTCTGCTTCAAGACTCGGTAATGAAAACATTTCTAGTTTCAGCACGACCAGGTAAAATGACAAAATTAATATTTTACTACAGCTTCAGTTTAAATAAATTGCTGAACCGTGAGAAGACTGTAGGAATCTTGAAATGTATAACTTAATTCGTCATTAACAAATAAAAAATATTAGTCCAAAATAAGTATGCTTCGTAATTAATCTAAATTAATTTGAAAAGTCCCAAGGTTTCAAATTAATTTAGATAAGTGTTTATAATTAATCTAATTTAATTTGAAACGTTTGGACGTTTTGCGATTTTTATAGGCGAATATTATTGTAATCCTTTTTCTAATTTTTTAAATAATTTTTTTCACTAAATAGAGAAAGAAAACATTTTGTAATGTGGGAAGGGTATTGAATCATTTTATTCGAGATTTCTATCTACAAGATCTATCTGATCTTAATTAATTATATGTATGTAAAATTTAATCGTATTTAGTCTCAAAATTTGGTAACTAACAACGGTGGGGGAAATGATTTGCTAAAACTATATTCTATTATTTAGATTAAATAAATCTTAATACAAATATATGATTTACAAAAATTCTTGGTCCTCATATTTCAAAAATTTATTTTTATTGAAAAGCAGTAAATGGATATATGAAGGTTATAGGCTCTATCTATAAATATTAAAAATTTATAAACCCGAATCAGTGTGAAAATTGTAAATAAAAAAAATACTGTTCAGAAACAGGTGACTAAAATAATAACCTTCATGCTCCCTATTTAAACAAAGGTTCAGATTTAAACTAACTTACTAAATAGTATTTCATATCATTAATATTTTTTAATTTAGTAACGTTTATTTTTAATAAAGTAGATTCCAACCTAACTTTAGTGTTAAATTTGATTGATATTGAACCAAAGGGAATAATAGCAGATATATTATTAATTAATTTTATTATCTAATTTTTTGTTTTACAGTTGAGCATTTTATTTTTCACAATATCTTTAAACGTAATTTCCAAATTCTGTAGAAATGTAACTAAAATCCCGCTGAGTATCTTAATAATTATGAGGTTATGTGTTTAAGGTTTTTGTTTTCAGTTACATATCTCTCTTTTTAAATAAGCACGAACGTTTTGGCGAATTTAATACACATAATATATTGTAGATAAGAAATACTACAAAGAACCTATGGTAAAAAACTGTAATAATTTCTGTTCTATTTTTATTGAATATTGACGTATAAAATTTATAATATGCCTTTTAAGCCGAATAGATGAAACTACCGAGATATCAAGACTTAAAGTGTGTAGAGACTAAGTTAAATGTACGACAAGACTCACTCCCTAATGGATACATGTAATGATACACATAATATTTGTTAAAAATATATTTATTACTGTATTTCATTGTATTTCCCAAGTATGTAATCGAGTTACGAAGACATGTAACTCATATAAACAACCCTAAAACGTCAACAAATAAATCAAACAACAAATATAGAGCGTAAATTTAATTTCTTTAATAATAATGTCTAGCAAAGACACTAAATAAGAAAAATGAATAAAAACGCTGATAATGCAAACAAAACAAAATATGTAAGAATGGGGATAATATTTATTCAAAAGGACAGGATGAGGGAGAGAGGTTGATGAAAAATACCCTCTAACTGTGTCACAAGTAGACAACTCTTAACTTCGCAACGTCCTTGATGGACATTTTTGTTGATCGCTTAGTAAACTCCAAACATTAATTATACAAGTTTAATTTCTGAATTAGTAAATAAATCAGTGTGTAATTAATAAATCACAAATAGGATTACACTTTTAATTTTCTAGATTTTGTTTTAATTCGTTAAATATGTTAGTTAGTGAATTTGGGGTCCGAGGCTATACACCCTCTTGCCGATATGTGCAAAACATTGAAAAATATTTCTAGCGTTATTATGTCATAGTTGACTTTTAAACCGGATAGGGGAAACTGCTGACTTGTTGATACAAGCGTGTTGAATTTGCAACACCGATCGTTTGACATCAAAATTCCAATTATAATAATAAATAATGGAATTCTTAACATTATTGTACTTTAAATATTTATACGATTATATGGATAGCAAAATACTTGTTAACATATTACAGAAAATGGGAGTAGATGACAATTTTTTGGCCCTCATAAAGGAACTCTAAACGGGAACTAGATCTAAAGTAATAAATATTCTTTCAAAATTAAAACTGTAGCCAGACGCTTAAGTACGTACTAACACCAATAGAAAAGAATTATGAAATAAAAAGTTGAAACAAAACGACATTATGGTTGGGGGTAAAATCAAATACCTTTCAATTCTATAGCTTCCAATAATGAACTCGTTCTCTTCGTTAAAAAAAAAAAAAAAAAAAAAAAAAAAAAAAAAAAAAAAAAAAAACAGCAATTACACAAATATAAACACAGTCTGACTATAGATGTTTTCCAGAAAAAAAAATAGATGTGCCTCTCCAAAGAAAATGTAAACAAACCTCTCCAAATAAAACAAGGGACAAAATATTCGAAATTTTAAATTTCTAGGCAAAAATATTACACCAAACAACGCCTAAATATTATCAGTAGAAGAAAAGAGCAGAAAATTTGAAACAGGATTCAGATTGTGTTTCAAATCACACATTCAAATCAAAATCATTCTTTCTCCATGCGAAATTCAGACTCTACAGTCACACCAGAATAATTATACGCAAATGAGACAAGCTCAAGAAAGGGTATGGAAGATGTGGAGTAAAAACAGAGGATACACTTAAGAAAAATTATATGCTCCAAATCTATTACTTGAACTGATTTCAAATATGAATTCAGTAGAAGAAAGGAAGTGTATGAAAATTTTGAAAATATAATCACACCAGTGAGAAAAAAATATAAGCAACATAATAAATAATAGTCAACAACAGATTGGCCAAAAAAATGTCGGTGTATCAAAAAGAAGAAAATCCCTTGGATCAAAAATGTACGAAAAAATCTGAACAGAGCATGGATTGGCGAAATGCAAATCGAGGAGAGAGACTAATTCAAAAAAATAGTCGCAACTGTACACGATTTAACGACATAGTTAAAATAATTTTAAAAATAAAAATTCATTATAAAATTAATTACATCAAGTTATTTAGTTTGACACATTACGAGTGCTTTAGAAACTTTGATACAGCGGATAGAAGCTCATTGCTTACCAAAGCTTTGCCTTCCATCCCAAGTTGGTTTTTTTCATTGATGCAACATCCCATTATTAATTATTTACCAAAGAACTTACTTCATCTTTTCGTATATCTGAATACCCAAGAGCTGTGAATAATGTATTGTGCAGCTTTGGGGAAGAACTGACTGTTGTTTGCTTTGTAATTCAGTAGTTGTAAATAAAAATGAACCGTGGACGCTATTTCAAAACATATTTATATCTTTAAATAGGACCTCCGTTGCTTCGCTTGTTCCGTAACGCGTATTACTGTTAGATTAAAATCGACCTTTAATTCTCAAGGTTAATAGTTTGATAATTATACCTTCCCGTGCATTGACCCGCAGGTTTGAGTCATTGATTTTCACATTTCATTTAAAGCGATAAAGTCGATGTTAAGAACTTACGTCTTTTATAACAGCCCAAGCGCCATTTTTTTAACGTTTTTAACAATAACTCACAACCCGGTATGTTTTTAGATAAATTGAACAAAACGTTTTATTTGGGTCCTTAAAGACACGAGAAAAATTTGGTCATAAAAAAGTTGAAGATGATTTTGAAAAATTTGTAATTTAATATATTTGTATCACAGCTTTCCTTTCATTTTGAGTTATGGAAAAAATGTCCCGAGATATGGCCCAAATATGGCCACATACTAATTCCATTACAATACGTCGGACGGTAGAGCACTACAAGGACAAAAGACGACAGGCAAAAATCACTTTCTCGTACTAGTAGAACCTCGTCAATACATTCACAAGCTGTAAGTTTGCTAACATACGCTGTATACTTGTAATGGAAGGATAATTTCACAGTTCACAGAACTAAACTTAAGTGGATTCCAGTGGTGGGAGAGGGAGCGGCGAGAGGAGGGGGTATAGTTCCATTGTCAAACATTGGGTTGATTTAAAATAAACAATTCATCCGCTTTTAGAAATTATTATTTATTTATTTTATATATTAATTAAATAATAATGTGCAAGTCAGATAAATAGTGGTAACTCTGTTATTTTTTTATCCGATTTTAAGAAAAATAATGTATCAGTTTAAACATAAGTTTACATCTGCAGAAAAATAAACAAAATAGTTTTATTGCAAATGGAATTGAAATTTGCAACAAGTGAAACATTTGGAAAATTATTTTATATAAAAAAACTGAAATGTAAAGTCAACTGTTGTTACTTAAATATTACATTGCGCAAACTTTCTCACACACTCGTCCCCAAATATAGAACCATATATGTCAGTTGGGTAATTGTTAAATCAACCATGGATGTCGTATTGAAAAAAATATTTAAATGAATGTTTAAACTTGCTTCGCCTGTGTAATATATGAGTTTTCCGCGTAAATTGTATTTCATTAAAATCAAGGTTTTAATAACGGCAATGAAAGTTCATTGTTACCAATTAGTCCCCAACGGGAATATTTTTACTTTTGTTTACATCATTAAATCTCACATTTCACTTACATTTGAACAAAGTCACTTTAGTCTAATAGTAATTTTGTTGTTAGGTTTTTAAACATAACTCAAGAACCCCCTTTTTCACCAATGTTCTTAGTCGCAACGTTTTATTTTAATTCTTAGAGTCAACATTTAAACAAAATCCTTAGAGCCGATTTTTCTTCTTGGGTAAAGCACTGTACAGACGGCAGACGACTGATAGACAGCTGATAAACCAACTGACGTCATTCTATAAAAGACTTTTTTGAGCTTAGATAACCTCAAAACGGATTTATCCGCCAACGACTCGTCATCGAATATTGAGGTCAAATAACCGAGTCAAAATAAACTGATCACGCTGACTGGTTTCTATTGGAGCATTGTAGACTTAGGAAAACCTTTTGAAGGAATAGTGGGATCTGTATAGAGAGGGAGGAAATACTACAACATCTATTAGTGGATTACGGTCCAGTAATGGACAAAAGAGCTAGAAGTAATCTTGAGTAAACCAAATAAATATTGATTAATGGAGTTAGAATTTGGTATAATTGCGAGGCCCTGGAGTCCAAAATAAGAAGAATCTTTGAACCTCAGTAACCAGACATAATTTTTGATAAGAACATTCTACACAAGATCTTAGAGTTTGCTAGAGGCACTGGGGTCGGTGTATGGTGAACAATAGAGAAGGGAGCACAATAGGCGCATAGCCAAAGTGCTGGTGGGGAACAAAGCTTCAGCAATACGTCCCCCGTAAATAAAAAGAAACCAAATTGCCGTCAAGTGAGAAGGGAGTATCGACTTTTTAATATATCATTACACCCTAGCTGACGTTACGAAAATATTGATTCGCGCAATTACTAAGTTCATAAAACCTGTGTAATAACTGTTAACAAACTCTACTGGGTATAGGACACCTTGATCAACCAATTTAAGATTTCCTACAAGAGCCAAGAACCAACTTATAGTGATTACATACATTTAAATTACATTCTTGTATTACATTCTGTAATGGAGCTGAGTAAGTACCAAGATGGCACAAATCAACTTTTTCCGAGTTTGGTACATTTATACAACATTTGTTCACATTTTTATATCACATTTTGTATTTTTACAAGTTTACTAAATCTTCAATTGGACTGTGTAGAGTTAATTTTAGTTCTTACCTTCACAAAAATAAATCTAGCTCAGACAAATCTGTAGACGTACTGGTTTTCGGTTTAAATTATTCAAAAATATTTTAATTATAAGTAACGGTTGAAATCAAACCAAATAAACTTTGAAGTCTCACCAGTAATTGGTAAATCATATTTTTGTCTTTCAAAATATAGGTTAAATATACATGAAACTTTTGTGTTTACTCACCTGTGTGAAAGTTAGAGTGTAAGAGAAAGTTTGTGCAATGTTTATCAGTACATATTTGCTTGTCGGAAAACTTAAAGGTAATGTTTACTTAGGAACTAAATGGACGTAGTTTATTAACATCAAAGTGAACTATATTTCATCCTTATAATTCGTCAGATATACAGTAAAGTTAGTTTAGTTGCCTATAAAATAAATTTGAAGGGGCAATGTGAAAACTAATTATAAATTACAGGTTGTCGGTCTTTGATTAGCAATAAATGATAGAACTGTGGTGGAAACCTTTTCTCACATCTATACATTAAGCAACGAAATGTCTTTCTGTCTGTATGTCTGTCTGTCACTCAGCTTGCAATTCGAAAACAGCTGATTCGATTTTCGATATAGATATCTTATCTAGTCAGGTTTTTGTTTATTTTTTATTAAAATTAGTTCCGTAGTTCATAATACAAAAATTCTGACCTCAAGAGTAACAATAAAGCCAGAATTTTCGCATATTTTATTTTTGATGGTTATAAATATATATTTTATCAGTAACTAAATTGATATTTATTTTAACACCAATTGGATTAAAAATATTTTTGATATTGGTTTAGCAGTTCCCGACTTGAAGAACAGAATATCCAGATTAACAGAAATATTTACAGGTTTGAAATATTAGATTATTTGCTAGGAGATACCTATAACGTTGCGACCCTTTTAGGTTCGCCAATTCTAATCCTCCCCTTGGTGATATCGCATGGTGACACTCCCTTGTTTCAGCGTGACATGTAATTGCTTTCACCGTTGGTACATTATTGATTAACACCTATCAATTGTTATCGCTCGTCATCCCTTAGCTCTCTTTTAAAACATGAATAGCATTATTCCGACTAAGGTGAAAAGTGCAGTAAGAACGGAAAATATTCAATTTAGTTAATTCTTCAAGGAAGAAGGATGGCTGACAATACAGCAATCTTAAATAAGGAGATTTATTTTACAGACTACTTAACATTGCATAAATAATGTGGTTGTTTGAAAAATATTTAGGATCTTCATCATCCGACAGCTGATTATTAAAAAAACGTTGCATTTTTTACCAGTTGACGATGAGACAGAATAATGGAAAGAATAAGTTTTGTAATTACTGTGGGAACCTGAAAAAGTAGCTTTTGATATGACGTCCGTCCGTCGACATTGACATTATCGTTGTCTTCTTTACGTAAGCACTATAGTGGCCACACAAAAAAGATAGCAACATGGAATTACAGATATAAAGGACTACAGTATGCTTATATAGAAACCGTACTGAAATTACAAATAAATTGAATTGTAAATGTAAAACTTACAGTGAATTTTAACGAATTTTTGTTCATATCTCGTGTGTCATTCAGCTGTCACTAAAACGGATAAATATTTGCATATTACATATTTTCAATGTATTAATAACAACTCCACTTCTCTTTAATAATAAATATCTAATTTATTGTCAAAAGTGCAATAACAATTTCTGACTACCCAAGAAAATAAATCATTCGCACAGTTACGAGATCCGGCAGGATTACGTTAACGGCACGAGCTTACCACTCACAAGCGAAGCGAGTGGAGACTTAATAATATACACATGTACAAGACTCGTCAAGATGTCAAGAAAGTACACAATTAAGAAGGACAGAAACTTGTGATCCACTTGATCCAGAATTTAACATCATTTACAAGGCTCAAAACCTACTTCATTACATTTACAGGATCTGCATTGTATGATAGAGCTGGGTAAGTACCACGATGGCACCAATCAACTCTCTCTCTCTCTCTCTCTCTCTCTCTCTCTCTCTCTCTCTCTCTCTCTCTCTCTCTCTCTCTCTCTCTTCTCTCTCTCTCTCTCTCTCTCTCTCTCTCTCTCTCTCTCTCTCCCTCTCTCTCTCTCTCTCTCTCTCTCTCTCTCTCTCTCTCTCTCTCTCTCTCTCTCTCTCTCTCTCTCTCTCTCTCTCTCTCTCTCTCTCTTCTCTCTCTCTCTCTCTCTCTCTCTCTCTCTCTCTCTCTCTCTCTCTCTCTTGGAATCTTTGTTTCACGTCTCTATGGTTGACAGCACATTAAACTTTCAATTGTAACAAAATAATCAGATCTTAGTTGGATCCGATTCTAAACTAAAATAAATAAAAGCTGAATATATTTTTTTAAATTATTATTTATTTTTCAGGTAAACTGTTTTTCAATTATAGCTTTAGTTTTTGTAATGTTCACTTACTCAAAATAAACTTTACAGAATAAAATATGTGAATGATTACCTATAGTAACTTCAGATATGTTTATAAAAGTTTCTCCAGAATGAGAATGCGTTATGACAATTTTAGTAAACTTGACATCCCAAATAATTTACCAACCACCCTCATTCCATTTTAGTTGTAAGGTAATTTACTGTTAAATAAATTAAATAAATCCAATTTCAATTAAACTTTCGTTTAAATAATTACTTGAATATCAATTCTACGAAATCTCTACCCCTTAGAGCTACCCTCGATGTATGACTAGGGGATGTTTGATTGAATTTCCATCGCAAGCTACATCTGATTTTATGTCAACAATGAAGAATTGTTATCTAATATTTAATATTTATTTGATTTGTGTAAAGAGACTTGTATTACATATTTACTTTAGATATTATTTGCAGTGAACAAAGTCAGAATATAAAGTGATCAGTATAAGAATGTATCTTGAACTTTTATGTTTTAATTCATTGTTTAGTTATTGTTATATAGTTAATCTACTTTATGATGTTCTAAAAATGTAAAAAAATTATGTTGATGAGTTCGTTAATTTGTTGTTATTAATTTAGTAAAAATAACAATTCCTGAAACTACAACCGTATAATTTGACTAAACCAAAACCATTAAAAACAATTATTTCTTGTTCTTTAAAGGCAAAAAGCTCTCGCTCATCATCGTGTTAAAAAAAGATAACAAATAAGATAAAATTAAGACCCGTATACTCAAATAATGTCAGGGTTGGTAACAAGAGTTGATATAGAACAAGAGTTGATATAGATCAAGAGAGACCTGATAGGAAAAGTGAAAGAAAGGAATCTATAACCCAATGCTACGTGAAAAAGATGTAGATCCAGATACAGTCCCTTGGGATTGGAAAGTCCGTACTCACGTAGTGAGCTCGTGAAAAATATAGTTCAAATAAATATAACAATTATTACCGTTTTATACATGTGTATAAAATTAAAAGTTAGCTTGAGAGAAGTATTATTACAAGTATATTACATTTTGTGGTAAATTATGCGGAAGGAAATTCTGTTTAACCAACATGCATGCAGAACTGAGGAATAGAGTGTAAGAAATCCATTGTCAATGGTTAACAACATTTGCAATTAATCATAACCTAAAAAACAAACCAAAACTTATCCTCACCCAAAAATGTCAATTCCGTAATTATGAATCAAAAAATGAAAATGTACCAAGTATCCGATAAAAATAAGTGACTGAAGTTGCTTTGCTTCTGCACAAACACAACCCAACGTAAATCGTGTTTGAATAAAATCAAGCTTCTATAAAGGAAGTCGAGGTTGTTTTGTTCTTTCCAGCTTATCTAAATGTAAAATGTTTAACTTACAATTTTACACACGTATTCAAGTCATTAATCATCGTATTGCAATAAAATTTCAATATGATCTGTAGAGACGATTTTGAAAATTTACGTATTTTATAACAGTTCATTGGCCGATTCTTTTGTTTTATACCGATAGCTCTCGAATCAACTTTGGAGAAATAACAACCGATACGTTTTATTTGAGTACTTTGAGGCAAACTTGAGCAAACATTTATTAAAATTCTTAAAGCAGATTTTATGTAAATCGTAATTTTGTGTGATTTGTTACCGCAAATTTAGAGTTTTAGAAACTATTTAAAAAATATAAACATTACGAGGTATTCGCAAAATATACTCACATACCAAATTTGGTTAAAATTGGTCCGCATATTTGGACTGTAGGGAACTGCATAACGACAGGCGACAGAGAAAGATCATTCCAAAAATCACTTTATTAGACTTACGCGATCTCCAAAAGGGTATATCCTCATAAAACTCGATACCGAGTAAAAATAATCCCTCGCTTCGCACTGTCAGTTATGAATTAGAGGCGAGAGAGAATTCTCTTCTCTCCATCGCTCCAAAAATTACCCTATAATTAAAACGAAAAAACATGCATTACCCGATTTTGGAATATTGGTATATAAACATAAAAGTTAATTGAATAACACACACACATCTCCAGTACAGATTGTTGATCTAATAATCTTTTGTTTGTTGGTGCTAAAAATCGCTGAAATGTATGCGATTATATTAAACTAGTAATTTAGTTTCAGTCATTAATTTAAAGGATGTTGCTAAATTTACTTCAAACCAAGAACGTATATTTTAAGAACAAGAAACCCTCTTCAAAGAAATTCACTACAATAACTCATTCAATCACTAAATTCATTGTGAGAACATTTCAATTGAATAAAGTTGTTGTCATTATTGTAACAATAGTCTGAATCCGTCCTTATATACAAAGTAGGAACACTGCAAACACAGGGACATTTAGTCTTACAAAGAGGTTGTCAAGTGACTTCTTAATTAGGCACCATGGGGGAAGAGAAAAAAACAAATGAAAAACACGAAGTACCTCTCTTCCAGCATTGCTCTCTCTTCAATTAAACGCACACAATGGGTCTTGACAATTAAGGATTCTAGTTCTTTGTTTGTTCTTTTTTATTATTTTCGATCACACTTTTAATTCTTTAAAATGCAAATACATAAATATTAATAGTTATAAATCATAGATATAACAATCTAAATATTCTTTCAATGAAAGATACAGCTCATGTAGTTAGGCTAGGTTTTCTCTTCACTAATCTAGAAATATCTATGATTATTTCTCTCCTTAGATCTTCTTCGCTGTGATCTCCTAGGTTGGTTAATTATTTGTTGTCATTGTGTTTCTACGAATAGCCAGGTAAGTGCGTAGTCAACTTGAGCAGTGTTCTGCATACTCAGGAAAGACTACATTAAATTTGCAGGTCGTCCGGTATACAGAGTTCGCATATTAAACGCTACCACCCCTTAGCAACGCAACCGTATGCTAGAAATTGCCACTCTTTGCCTTGGAAGAATTAGTATCATACCTTTCTATCCCATTGCTACATGACCCTACCTTTCTTTTACAATGCTACATCATCTCACCCTTCTACCCTATTGCCACAGCATCCTACTCTTTTGTCACATTGCTACAGTATCCCACTTTTCTATCCCATTGCTACATCACGCTACCCTTTTACCGCATGCCATTCTTCTGCCTCATTGTCACAGCATTCTATTCTTTCTGACTCATTGCTACATGACTCTACTCTTCTGCTGGATTGCTACAACATCCAACCCTTCCGTCGCATTGCTACAACATCCCGCCATTACCGGTTCGCTACAGCACCCTACCTTTCTACCCCATTGCCATTCCATTCTATATTTCTACATAATTGCTGCAGCATCCTACCCTTCTATCCCATTTTTAGATAATCCTACCCTTCTGCTGCATTGCTACATCATCCTACAATGTTGCTGCATTGCTAAAACCTTTCACCCTTCTGCTGAATTTCAATAGAATCCCATCCTTCTACTACAATGTTATAGCATTCCACCCTTTTGCCGCTTTACTAGAACATCCAACCCTTCAAAACACATTGCTACATCTCACCCTTCTACAAATTTGCTACAACATCCCACCTTTCTGGTCCATCCTGCACTTCTGCTGCATTTCTACAGCATCCTACCCTTCTACAACATTGCTACAATATCTCACCGTTCTACCGCATTGCTACAACATTCAACCTTTCTGCTGCATTGATACAGCATCCCTCTCTTCTACCACATTGCTATAATTTCTAACCCGTCTACTGCATTGCTACGAAATCCCACCCTTCTGATGCATTGCTACAGTATGACATCATTGCCACATTACTACAGCATCTCGATGTTAATGGGTTGGAACAATGTTCTGCCCGCTCACTTTCAGAGAGGATAAACCATATTCGGTGATTTCGTCTGTCTGTCCAATCTGACGTCTGTTGTTTGTTCAGTGCTCTAAAGCTAAAAAATGTGGACCAATTTTAACCAAATTTGATATATGGGCATATTTATAGCCATATCCCCGGTGTGTTTTTTTTCATTGTTTTTAATAACTAAAAACTTGGGGGTAGCTGGTATAACACAAAAACAAATAATTATCAGGTCTGACGATTTTGATCAAATTTTGTTCCAGTGTTATCCCTATGGACACAAACAAGACATATCGGATGTACCGAATTTGATCAAATATTAGTGAAATGTGAAGATGATCGGTCCAAACCCAAAGTGAAAAATTTCAAGTAAGAAAATATTACTATTCAGGACCTAACTGACATTTTTTGTTTGTTTTGATTTTAGAATTTCGCACAGTTAGTAGCACAACGGCCTTGATGATTATTGTTATTAGGACAATTTTACAAATATTCATTTATAAGAGAAGACATTTCATCCAAATCTAATCCAACGAGAGAATTATACATGAGAATACATAAAACTAATGTTTTCCCAAGATTATCACATTCAATTTGATCTGAGATGTCAAGAGTCAAACTCTACGAAATCAAAACAAAGTCTTTTAAATTGGACATTAACCACGATATATTGGAGTTTTGGTTTCTGTCTGTTATTTAAGAAATTGCACATAAATTTGATTTTATTTAAATAAATAACATTTTATGTCACTAATAATAAACTTACACTACCGTGACGTTATTTTGTAAACAATCTACGTCAACTGTTACAATCGTTCAGCAATATCGATATGAACCTTCCAAGGAAAATTTAAAACTAATCATTTTAAAATAGTTCTGACTAAATTAATTATTTCTAATAAAAAGATACAACCTGTAAACAAACAAACAAAATTAAATACCTGTAATTATATACATAATAACATTCTTTTGTATACAAATTGTTTAATTGTTTCTTATTCATATTAAATAGTTTTCATATTTCTATATTCTTTTTTTGTTCTTGTGTTTAAAGCCAAAAAACCTCTCACTTGTCATTGCTTTATAAAATAAAATAAGAAAAAGAACATAAACAAATACTCTAATAACATCAGGGTTGGAAAAGAAAAAGAGTTGGTGGAAATAGAACTTAGAGGAAAGATAAAAGGGAGGGTAAAAACACAAGACTAAATAAAAAAGGGTGGGTCCAACTAGGGTCCTTCGGAATACCACCCCAGTACTCACTAAAGTGAGTCCATGAGGATATTATAATATTAAGCCTTTACATAAAGATCTATTAAATAAACCATGCAAAAATGTTATATGAAACAAAAGTTATAATCATTTTTGTGAAACCGTCTATAATGGTTAAAAACAGGCTAACTTTTGCTAGTCAACCTGTCTTATAAATGTTAAAATAACTAATCAATCCACATCGTACGTAACACTTTGTAAATAAATTTACAAGATACACATCCTTGTATCCTTGTTTAAATCCTTTCTCTATGGTCTATGTAAATAAGTCATATATAATTGAATTATTAGACCTCGGCCAACAAAGTGAGGGACTGAAGAGGTTATCTAAAGGTCAACAACAAAGGGGAGATTAGTAACAGGGTTCAAACACACTCTCAGTGAGGGTGGGGTGTCTGTTATCTATTGTGTGAAATATCACCTAAGTACATTGTAACATTGACATACACATAATTAATGTGTAACTTAGCTTAGGCTATATAAAAAGGAAAACTGGAGTGGAAATAAATAATAGACAATACGGTTATTTTTCAATTATGTAAGTCTCAACCATTTTTTATTTAAGTGGTAAAGAAACAAATGATAAGTTATGGATTTAAATATGTTTGATAATGATGGATTGCTCACATAAACCAAACTAATGTAAATTTTTCCAGCTGGTTTACAGAAGTAAAATTTTTGAGATCCACGTCTCTAAAAAGAAAATTATAAAATTGGGTCTCAAGCCTTCGAATATTTTAATAAAGTCAAAGTCGGAAGACAACAAATGTTGGTCTAGAGAAAAAAGGAAAGATGAACGAGAGAAATCTAACCCAAGAAAGGTGTAAATACAACTATAATACTTCCGAATTTTCAAACCCACATTTACTATACTGAACCTACGAGGGGACTATATTGTGACATTGGCAAGTAAAATACTTTATTAAAAATTTATGTACGGAATTAGAAGTTTCTCCAGTACGATATAAGGTTACATATTCCATATCATATGAGGAACTTCTTGAATAACGGTCAGTACCATGTTCCGTAACTATTACATCATCCTTCCGGATTAGCCTAAAATGTTCAGTCATATTCAGATTGGGAGAAACACTCGGTTATTCATTGTTTCAAAGACAATGACGCCTGAATCGCGTTGGCTTTAAAACGGTGAATATTGTCGTGAAAAAGGCACACTTCCCGCGAGTCCAACAAGGTATCGTGGTTCCCTTAGAAATAGAAAAAAATGAGTTCTAAAATAGCCCCTCCAGCACACATGAGTTTCGACTCATTGAAGTAAAGAAACAACCCGGTGCATTCAGGTTTTTATAATGAATGAATTCAAATCCGGAGTTTTGGTTGTTTGGTCGTAGAATTTAGATATAAAAAATGAATCACTTGCTGCAAGATGGATGAAATCTCCTACTCCAACCTCGGCACAAAATGCGTCATATGCGATAGATATATATTTGTTTTCTTCATTGTCGTTTATCAGGTTAGTCATTACTCAAATTGACTTGCAATACAAAAATAAATTATTTTTAATACGTAGTATCAAGATACAGGTTAATATTTGGTTTGTAATTTGATTGAAAAGCTGCAGACCTCTACCAAATACATATTTGCCATCTTATAAGATTTGATATAACACTGGTTAAAAAATTCATGTTTTGAAGAAGGTTGCAATTGTAGAGAGACAAAATTAGTAACAAATGACTAAAATGGGTGGGATTGGCAGACATGACATTGTTTCAGGTCTTTAAGAGGGAGATGACAATATACAGTTAATTTATTTTAATTTGTCTGAATTTAGTTCAGATTTTTTTAAATACATATTTCAGTCCCACGTTTTTCATTATAACGGTAAAATACGTAATTCCCTGTCATCAAAGTTGTAATTTTACTCAAATATTTTGTCCATACAGTATTAAAATTGCATGGATTTAACAAAAGACTGCAGCTAAAAACACGTCCGTCACGATCTCATCAACAAATAAAAGACCGATTGTGGATTTATATTTAGTTGTATTCATTTACATTTTGTATAGCAGTAGAGTGGGCGTTTTCATTATTTAAAATATTCATAGTTAAAAGAATAATGAGTAAATGAAGCATGAACATTTTGTACGTTTTATTCAAGAGGGAATGTGTTATGTGTGATACGTGTTTTTAATTATCAATGTGTATCGTAGAATTTCTAGCTATTTTATTCTCCTTCATTAAAAAACTTTTTTTTTATTTATTTACTTTATGTAGTGTAAGGTATATACTTTTCTCCGTAAAATTAATGAGAATAGAAAAACATTATCATTTTCATATAAATCCTACAATTTATTACATATTGTTACACCTGCATAATTTCAAATCGTCCGCCATTTTGAAATGTGCAATCCTACTTTTCACTCTACGGAATTTGTTCATCGGTTATAAAACTCAGTTTATTTTCAAAATAAAGTAAGAATGATCAACTACTATGCTGATATAAAATATTTAATTTCAGAATCGGTTCTAGTGATTTCGTTGAAATTTAAATGACTCAAAACGTTTTCATTCTGTTTGTGGATTTATGTAAATTATATTTTAATTAAAACTTTTAATAAATAAATTTAATATTTGTTTATCACAAGTAATTTGGCGTCAAATTATCTAAAACAGTTTATGAATCTTACATTAACTTTCGTACACACCCATCTACAAAAATAAATATTATTACCCATAAAATTATTCGCCTCTATCTCTAAAAAAACATTACTACTACTACTAATAAAGGATGAAAAAAAATTACGATTTTTTCACAAAATTTGATCAACCGATATAGATCAAAGCTTACTCAAATGCAGCCTAAAAAGACTCAAACAAAACGTATTGGTCGTATATCTCTATCAATATTGGTTCCTAAGTTATCTAAAAATGTGAAATATGATGACTAAATAACACAAATCCCCTGTGAAAATTAAGTGAATAAATATTACATTTCAGGAATAACTAACGGCTGTTATTAATTAAAAGCTTAATTTAATCACATCGATGTACTCCTTAGGACTTGCTCATGGCTCCAAAATAATAAAGTTTAGGTCTTTATTTCAATGCATAAATATTGTTTAAAAAAAAAGTTCTAAGTTCATTTTTACTTTCTGATTGACTACTACAGAAATAACTGTTTTTGGTGATAATTCCATTTTGGTTTTGGGGGATGAGTGAGTGAGATGTCTGTGCAATATGTACTCATTGTTTTTACACCCTATATTTCGATCAAAGTTGGAACAACGTAAATTATATTTTCTTAATTACTTTTTATATTAAATACAAATATTTTGTATATAAAATACTTTTCTTCAAATATTTGTAATTTTAAAAAAATAACTTAACTCAATATTTAAAATAAAAGCTTGTTAAATTTTAACAAATTAATGATTGTTTAAGATTAACAGAAAAATCGTAAATAGGTGAACATATTTGATTCTAAAATAACAAATTTAATTGGGAGAGGCAAAAATATCACATGGGGAAAAACTTATATAAAAGAATACTAATTGAAGCCTCGTATATAAAGCTATAAGACAATGAGCCGAACCAGTTTAGAAATAAGGAATTATAGTTTGTATTATTAAAAACTTCCATTCAAAATCGGGGATAAAAAATCTTCTACTTTAAATAAGGCTGAAATTTTGTTGGTTGTTCTTTTATAAACTCTTGAAAGAGGGGATAAAATGCTGTTACCCACGATAAACAGTTAGGAAAACTTTCTATTGGCTCTATCCCTTACAATTGGTTGCTTGCTGTCCTTTGTGTAGTGTAGACCAGTATGTGGTGGTTTTATCTGATCACGTTTGTATTTTAGTCTTAGATTTGACTGCTCAGGCCTAGTTCTAGGTTTGAGTTCTTGTCTTAGTTTAAGTTTTATTTTCCAATTTTGTTAGGTTTCCTAGGGTGTTAATTTGGTAGTTTTCTCTTTTAGTTTCACACTTGATAACGAGAGTTGATTTATACTCTCGAAAGGTTATGTATTAGTTAATATATACACAAATGGTGGCAAACGTTCGTTAAACCATTAATATGAACAATCTATCATTATCAAAAAATTTAACCCGGTATATCATACATTTTTTGTGGATTATAAAATTTTAAAGTGAAAGGAGTGGACAATATTACAACAAATCATTAGGCGAACAGAGAATTTATTACCTCTATTATATTATACCTTATTAATTAATGTTGTAGACAAGTATTGTTTGTTTCTGAATTATTAACAAATTTTACATTGATTGCAATTCATTAAAACAATAATACTTTTTGTAATATTTAATTTCCATTTCATAATCGCATCTTTAATTTTTATTTCATAATTTCTCTTCACAATAGGGATATTTTGTATCTTGAATTTCCAGTCACCCATATTATATGGCAACCCTTGTGCCTAACAGCTGCTTTCGCGACATATGTCTATTAGACAATTCGATTGCAGCACTCCACGTGAGCTGGCAGGGAACGTGTCCTGACTTCTAATATTGCTAAACATCATACACCTGCTACAAGATGGCACAGTTTCGTTCTACGATCAACTTTAATAAACTATGAAATAGAATTTTTGTTGGGAAGTTGTTTTAAATATTAAGAAATGATAGTAATTGTGAAAAACGTTTGGGAGGGGGTAAATTTTACTGCAGAAGAAGCGACGACCTGATTAAACTCCATTATTTGGAACGTCTGTATGTTTGTTTGTTTCTAATCGTTATGCAATATAGGAATGAGGTGAGGTTCTTTGCACCTAGACCGATCTATGGGGTGCAAGTTTGTTTTTAACGTACTCTAAGTTTTAAAGTGGCAGCCAGTCAAAATAGTCACTGATCGCTTCCACCAGGACACTAGATAGAGTGCTCCAAAGAAGAATACAACGAGCATTACGAAATTTTTACTTAATAACTAATTACAATTACAACTTTTTGATGAAAGAAAATTCCCCCAAACCACTTGTGTGTAGTACCTCTGAAGATGATAGAAGGGCTATTATAAGACACTAGATAGTGCTCCTAATAGAATAGAGTGGTATTAAAATGTATACAAGGTAGAATAAACTTCACTAAACATTCTTTTTTTGTTGTTAGTGTTTCATTATGGTTTTGGAGAATTTTATTTCATTGAATATTCACCACAGTGCTCCAGTAATTCATGAACTTATTTGATATTTTTATTTATATTAATTAAATGTTTAAAATTTTTACAGGATTACAAAATTTAAAAATAAATGATTATTTATGTAAACGTTGTACTGTTTTGTTCCCTGATATTTCCTCAAAACTTGATGTAACTTACATCTAACTTAAATATAAATTGGAATATATACAGTAGTTGGGTCCTTTATACTATCTTATTTGTTCACCAACCACCGAGGCCAACAAATGGTGAGGTTAAGTTTTTACTTTTATTTTTCTTATTAAGTTCTTTAAGGGTGTTGATCAAGCATACAAATATTTTTTTAACGATATTTAGATTTTATCCGATTGTTATTCTAAAAAAATTGTTAACTATAACCGTATGTAACACTTAATAATAAAAAAGGTACTCTATCAGAAATAATAATACAGCTTAAAATTTATGCAACTTGCACAACAAAAATTTTGCGCAACCTCTCACTCATATTTGGTATACTTTTTTACAACTATTCCATTATTTAATTGTATTAGAATAGAAATCTTATTACTCAAATATTGCTAAAAATAATTAACTATTCCTAAGTATTCTGTTAGCTTATTCTCTGATCAAGAGTGGGACTTGAGATCGTGGGTTCGAATCCCACCCAAGACACAAGGTTCATTCTAATCCAGTTTGGTTCTTTCCAGCCAGTGGTATGGCGGAGGGAAGGCCCACTGTAAATAAGCGGTGGTTGACTTGAGTGGAGGTTGACAGGGTTGGTTAGTGTCCAGCTGCACAGACTACACCAAGTTTGCAATTTTTGTTTAGAATGTATTAACTAATACAAAAAAAAATCATTTATTCATAAACATTTAAAAAACTATATTTTTTAATGATTTGTGTTCCTTTTTTCATCATTTACCGGAAATTAATTTTTTAAAGTTTAGATCTAACTTTTTTCAAATCCCTTTCAATATATCTTGACCAAATGATTATGCCGACAAAGCGGCTTGGAAAACTAGTACATTACGTAGAGATATCAAGATATTTGTATTACAGACAAAATAAAAACAATTTTAGAAGAAAACGCTTGAAAAATCCAATGCAGCCATGAAATATCTGTTAGATTGTAATGCGGATTTTTAATTGGAAAAATCTTATGCTATTTAAACGAAAGTATGACAGAGAGGTGGTGTAAATTTTAATATGTGGGTGTAATATGACTAAACTTGTTCTAGTCATCATCGGTGCTTAGCTTCTTGTCATATCGCTGCCTACAATAGCTTTATATTTCCAATATCAAACATGGAAACATTTATATGTGTTTCTGTTGGAAATCTCGGTCATCATTGTAGGCCATATTGATTTCCCACAGATGACTTTACAAAGAGTTTCTATTGAAAAAGCATTTGAGTGTACCTGAACCACACCTTCCCTCCTTCATCCCTTCCAACAGTTGGAATATATTTTAACCTACATCTAGCCTAAGCTATATTTCTTCTAATGAAGTTCATTATTTTCATTCTGTTTGTGTGTGTGTGTGTGTGTGTGTGTGTGTGTGTGTGTGTGTGTGTGTGTGTGTGTGTGTGTGTGTGTGTGTGTGTGTGTGTGTGTGTGTGTGTGTGTGTGTGTGTGTGTGTTACTTGGGCAGTGATTTACTGCTGTTATGAACGGCCCTCGAAATATGCCTGGGTTCTTAGTTTCAATTAAAAATCATCAAATCAGTGGTTCAGTATTTTATTAACTTTTATCATTGACATGAAACTTATGTCTATTTCCCTGATACTTTAATACAACATTTTAATACAAAAATTTAATACAAAACTTTAAAACAACACAAAAATAAGAATTCAATTAAACAATAAAACAAAACAATATTATTTACTCAAAGCCCAGAAGTATTCCAACTATTATTGTTATCCTCTAATAAATGAGATTACATTTTATTGGTGATTTTATAAAAATAGAAATGCTTGCTTACTTTTGTAGAGTAGACTTCCTGGGCTAAATTCCTGCATCACGGCTATCGACCTGCCGGTATCATCAAGAGCTCCAAAAGACAAAAGACCCCCTCCAAATCATGCTGACCGCTTATATACCTTTTGTTCTCTCTGGTGTCCTACTTGAGTTGCAAGTCAAGCATTTCAACATTTTTTGAATTGTTTCACAATAGTTGGGTCATCCTGAGCTTTGTGAATATGAGTTCTTCTTTAATTTAAATTATAAATTTATTGATTATCCTAATATTAACCTATTCCTAACACTGCCCAAACGTGAGGACCGATTGTAATCATATTGGTCGTGTAGGCATAATTTATTCCCTCTCGAATCGTTTAAGATATTGTTTTCATATAACTAATATTTTATGTATAGCTGTGAAAGAATATATTGTAAAATTTCGTTTTTTTAATTAACTAATGATATTGGTCAAGTTTGACTAAAATATGCTACCTCCCCTAACATCAGGAGTCATCTGGGAAAAAGAAGTAAATTATTTATGGGCGTCGTCGTAGGAGTTGAAATATCTCAAAATCTACCCAAACATTTTTGATCTAATTTTGGAGAAATTTTAGGATTTTTAACAGTGACTAAAATTTCATACAGCAAGTAAAAGGATGTTATAGTTTGTTAGTGATTAAGAAATACCCAAATAAAAATTGCGACTGTTAGCTTCACTTTAAAATTGCCGAATCTGATAATTACATGAATATTATGAATTTTTAATATTCAGAATACAAAATACTATTTTTGATAATGACTTCGTTATTTCTTATCGTAAAGATTTGTAACATTACATGCAGAAATGAAATCCTTTTTTTTTTTTTTTAAATTAGGGAGTTAAGTTGAATAACACGAGAGACATGAACAAAATACAGTTTAAAATTACCGCCATTTTGATATTTTTAATACGATTTATATGAAATTCAACATGGATAGATATGACTACATTATAGTCCCTTTTACCAAATTTTAAAGACTTATCCTAATTTTGGTGTCCACTGTCGTGCTTACGTACAGACGTCAGCAACGATATTTAGAAAATAATTCAGTTTTTAACGAGATGTAAGGTGAAGGTCAGTAAAAAACTGAGGTCAACATTTTTTCAATTACTAATAAAATAAAAAACTGTAAATTTCCTTTGTAAGTACATAAACGTTGGAACGTTGCAGTACAAAATGTGTTCCCCTTGCGTTATGATATTGCTTCTTGAAGGCAAAGATTTCAGTTTGATATAATATGAACACGTAAACTGTAGTAGAGAGAAACTAATCAGGAATGGCTTTAAGTTTTAATAACTTGGAATTAGTTGAACGTTAAATACTTCTTGGTAGAAGTGTATTTACTTCAATAAGCTGTAAGTTTGCTGAATATCAGATGCTTTGATTTCATTTAAGTTGTTTCAATGGCTGTCTTTACTATAGAATCTATTGTACAGAATGTGTCAGAGCATCTGTATAATGTCATACTGGCAAATCTGATAGTGGAAGAAAATTGTTTTAAAACTTCTAAATAACAGAACAGCCTCGAAAAGGATTTTTTAAAGGTGGATTATGTTTCTTAAAATTATGAAATATATACAGAATATTTATAAAATGTTTTCTCAAAATTTGGAAGGCGACAAGGAACATCCAAGAAACAAAAACGTTTATTTTATCTAAATAGTTTAAAATGCTTTCATTACGTCAGTTTGCCATTTATTTTTTTAAATCTCAAGAACTAATAAAGTTACCAACATTACATTACAGAACGTGTTATAATACAATTGTTAGCAGTAAAAAAAATACAATTTCATTTAACATTTTCAATATGACAACCATTCAAATTATTAAAGTTAAATTACAGAGATACAACTTCATTTTCAATGGCCAATATTTTGAAACTGTTAAATGAATAATTCCTTTTTATATTATTTAATAATACTCCAGTCTTTATTTTTATATAGATTTATTATGTGTTGCTGTTACAATATTTCACACAAAAGATAACATACGACTATTAATATTAAATATACAGAGAAAATATTTAACCAAATATACAAAGTTGTGTATCTGGTAAATTTACTTACACAGTGTTATGTACTATTTTATTTTATTTTTTTTGGGCTGTGATAGCCTCCGTCAGAGGCCTCACCGACGTCGACCTGAAGGTCTTTGATATGTACTATACTCATGTATGATGATTAACATATTAAATCAGGCTGTTTAACGCAACATAGACTATTTTTAATCATTGATTGTTTAGTTATAACTTTAGTTTCGTCTAAAATTGTCCCACGATTTGATTAATAGCATAATATTATAACACACTTAGGAGCTCGCTGTATTAAATACGGAGTTATACAATCTCGTTCTACACCTTTTTCATGTAGTCTGTTGTTAGATCTCCCTTTTTTATCTTTCCAGTGAGGTCTCTCTTGACAACTCTTGTCTGTTCCACCTCTGTTGCTATTAAGACTGTTCGAGCTCTAAGGTTCTTAAATTTATCCTCTTTTCTTCTTTTTATTATTATAAGGCTATAATTACCGAAAGTTTTTTTGTCTTTCAACTACAAAAATAAAAGAAGAATATTATAGTACGTAACTAAACAAGTAAATAATTTATATACAAAAGTATGTAATTAAGTACATACTTATATACCTAATATTGTTTGTTTGTTTACAGGTTATTTATTAGAACTTATTATTTTAGTCCAAACTACCTTAATATGGTTACACCACTAGTTTTCAATATTCCGTCAAAGTTTCATATCGATATTGTTGATCGATAGTTACAGTCGAGACATCGATTGTTTACACAATAAATTCGCTGAAGTGTAAATGTCTGTATTAAATTAGTAATGACATCAAATGTTATTTATGGTCATTATATATTTGAACAGACACTTATAAACAAATCAAATCATTTTGATTTATACAAAATCAAATCATATGTTTCGTTAAAAAAAATAAGATTTACGAGAAAGATGCCATTTATATGGTTGTGTTCGTAAAAGGGTTAATTTCTAATTAAATAGAAAAGTATTTTGATTCCATAAAGTGTTATTTTGATATTTCGGATAAAATGTGTTACAAAATTGTTACAGAATTATTAGTTATTAGCATTTCTGAGTTTAATTTTATTGTTGGATTCTGATTTTGATGGAATGTAATTTTAGCTATCTTTTGCGTAACCAAATGAAAATAAGCATTAATGATCTACCGCCATTAATTAGGGAAATTGCTCAAATAAAAACGAACAAAAAAAATTCAGTTCGGTAATTTTCCTAAATCGTAGAATTTTCCATTTTGAGTTTGAATCATTTAACTCAAATTTTATGAAATTCCTACTTTTATAATCAAATGGCCGATCCCCCTCCCCCATCCTTGCTAACTCTTGAACCTGCAATTTTGGAAAGACGAGGATTGATTTTTACGCAAAGTCTTATTTGCATCCTTAGAGACAACACTTTAACAGAATACACAAAACCCGTTTAGACCCGTTTTTGAGATAATCGTAATTTTGTGTTTTTGTCTTATGTCAGCTACACCTAAATTTTGAGTTGAAATAATTAAGAAATAGTTCCGAGAAATGGCAAGAATATACTCTTTATATTAAATTAATTGAAATTGGTTCACACGTTTTAAAAACGTTGTAAAAACAACAGACCGACATCATTTTAAAAAAATAAATAAAAAACTCTTTTTTCGTGTCCTCCAGTTTACAAAAAAAAATCGATTTCGATTATCACCCATCACATGATAAACTGTTCTACGTATATTGTGAGAATAAAATTTAAAATTAACACAAATTAACTGGCTCCAATTTTTTATTACAAAACAGGAAATATAACAAATGAACCCCGTTCTTCCAACAGCACGGTGAGGAAGAGGGGGTGGAGTGCAGAGTCGAAGCCAGAACATGATTTCCATGCTGGTAGGGTAGCGAACGACGTATTGTTGCAACAGACCAGCAAGGGGATGCAATCCGGTTGGCAGTACATGCCAATGGCTGGATGTTCTAGGGGAAAGATTTAATAAGTCAAATCTAAATACCACGCCACTTCTAATTTTAATGTGGTCTTTCCTGAGTACTGGAGTACCGCTTAGGTTGACCACATCTTATCGGGCTATTTGTATAAACACAAAGACAACAAAGAATAAAACTAATCTAAGAGATCTCAATAAATAGAAGAAACCTATGAAAGATAGAAAGATAAAGGTGATGATTAGGCAACCTAACCTAGCTTTTTATTGTAATGATTTTTATTTTTTCACAATTTACAGAAATAAAAGTGAGAGTGATAAACAATAAAAAATAACACAAGATTTTGAAACGATAAATAAATATTTGTCAAGACCCATTGTGTGCCTATAATTGAAGCGAAAGCAATTCTGGAGGGGAGCGACTTGGCGTTTTTCATATCTTTTCTTTTTTGTCTCCTCCCCCAAGGTGCCTAATTAAGAAGTCACTCGACAACCTCTTTGTAAAACTAAATTTCCCTGTGTTTGCAATGTTCTTACTTTGTATATAAGAACGGTTTCAGACTATTGTTACAATAATGACAACAACTTTATTCAATTTAAATGTTTCTCACAATACATTTAGTGATTGAACGAGTTATTGTAGTGAAATACAGTAAGTGCTTTTTGTGCTCAAAATATGCTGTTAGTCTATGGAATAAATTAGCAACAAACTTTAAATTATGATTGAAACAAAATTACTAGTTTCATAATTGAACATATCTTAGTAGAGTATTTACACCCAGAAACAAGAGTTTTTAAGTTTGATTTTTTGTCTCCTGTAGGTGTGTGTGTTCTCCAATTAAATTGTACGTTTATAGAAAAAGAGCGTAGCGAGTATATAATATATTAACTAAGCATTTTGTCATTTTTTGTAAGTTATTTTTGTGTTTAAATATTAAACACAAGGATTTCCATTATTTGTTATATACCGGCTGCCCCACTAATAAACAGGGAAACTTTCAGAATGTATTCTACTGATGAAAATACAGAAAAAGTTCATATCCCCTAAAATGATTAGTTGTCTAACTAGTCGCCATTTTCTGCTATGAACGAAAAAATTCATATCTTTTAAAGGCCACATGAAAGTCATGCTACTTAATTCCTAAATGATAGTCATGCTTTGAAATTGTCATGCTACTTAGTGCTATAAAAATCAAATTTAAGAAAAATTATCCCTTTACTGATTTCAAAATGGCGGACATTTAAAATGTTTAAACATGTAGATAATTTTACCCCAACAACAGATTAACAGACTAATATATGTTATCACATCAGGAATAAAGCACCAGAATGACGTTGGCAAGAACTAAGATTATACTTCTGACAACCGAACTTTTAATTTTAGACGAAACGAATAACGGTAACACTTATTATTTTTATTTGTACTCACTACTGTGAATACGGATTTGCCAATCCCGAGATCTGCACCTGGATCTACAGCTTTTTCACGTAGCATTGAGTTATAGATCCCTTTCTTTCGCTTTTCCTATCACGTCTCTCTTGATCAACTCTTGTTCTCTTCCAACCCTGACACTATTAGATTATTCGACGGCTATGTGTCTTAATTTTATCTTCTTTTCTTTCTTTTTTTAACACGATGATGAGCGAGAGATTTTTCGCCTTTAAAGAACAAGAAAGAATTGTTTTTTACTGTAAGCTGTTTACTTTCTTATTTCTAAACTTTAATTTAAAGTCAAAACATGCTAAGTTTGAGATGAAAAGTAAGCAATGATACTCTACCTTTAACTCTGTGAGAGAAATATTGGCACAGAGTAGATTCTAAACCCAGATATTTCATCAGAGTGTCACGTTCCAAACGGAGAAGTATTTGTCGCGTTTTTATTTCATATCAGACATGTCTGTGATTTTCATCTTTGTTTTTCGTAATACATATTTTACTGAATAACCTTAAAAAATCATTTAGGCGTTTCGGTTAAAAAAACACATAATTACAATTCTGAGCTAATCTCAAGATATATATATATATATCTTTTTTAATATTAAAGATAAAGTAAAATGAACTGATATTCTTTCTGGAACAACACCGATTTAAATAATATTCTTCTTGAAGTAATGAGCTTTCAATTGTAACGTGTGACACCAAATATACGCAATTTTGTTTTTCATTCAAAATTTGATACAAATATTAATTTTAAATACCCAGTATACGAAGTATTTATTAAGTTTAAATTTTAAATTGCTTTTTGACTTATCTTTGTGTTTCATGATGTCAGGAACCGAAAAATTGATTTTCGTCATGCTGTCCGCCCATTGTCGTTGTCGTTGTCGTCGACAAGATAACAGACACAATAGTTAGGATAGGACTGTGAAATTTGGTATAAGGGACTGTACTGTGCTCGTATAGAATCTCAGTAAAATAAAATGTCAAAATTGAGGCTATTTTAAACATATCTCGTGTGTTAATCAAAATATATCACACAAAATTAGATAAAAATTTGGATATTTTAACTCTGCATGTAATGGTACCAACCCCATCTCTCTACGATGACAAATAACGAAGTTATTGTTAAGAAATGTAATAGGAAAAATTGTAAAACCTTTCCTCCTAAAAACCTATTGGTATGAGACCACATGCAATAGTTAAATGTATGGAATTTTATTTTTATATTCTTATCCACGAGGCCTTGTTGACGTCAAGGAAGTAGTGATTTACACAATTATGAGATTCAGAAAACCTGTGTAACAAACAAACTCTACTGGATAAGACCTCTCTATCTTCCAAACAATTTAATAAGGCTCAAGAAGCTACATTTTAGGCATTCATTGTATTTGTTAATCAAGGTTTTATTACAGTTTATGATCAAGTTGGGTGAGTACTATGATGACGCAAATCAAATTGTTTTTAACGGTTTCGATGTCGTGAAAAATAACTGTTTTACTATCAGGATTTGTTATTTTTATTAAATTATTAACAACAAATTAACGAAGTCATCGACATACTTTTTTTACATTTTTTGACACTACATCATAAAGTAGATTTACTATATAACAATAATTAAACAATGAATTAAACATAAAAGTTCAAGATACATTCATATTACTGTTCACTTTTATATTCAGACTTTGTTCACTGCAAATAATAGCTAAAGTAAATATGTAATACAAGTCCTCTTTACACAAATCAAATAAATATTAAATATAAATTCTTCATTGTTGACATAAAATCAGATGTTGAATGGAAATTCAATCAAACATCCCCTAGTCATACATCAAGGGTAGCTCTAAGGGGTAGAGATTTCGTAGAATTGATATTCAAGTAATTATTTAAACAAATTTTTAACTGAAGTTGGGTTGTTTTTAATTTATAGCAGTAAATTAGCTTACAAATAAATTGCAATCAGAGTGTTTTGCAAATGATTTATGATGTCAAATATGTCTAAAATTGTGATAACGCATTCTCATTCTTAGAGAAACCTTTAGAAACCTATCAGAAGTTACTATACGTAATCATTCACATATTTTAATTTGTAAAGTTTATTTTTTTAGTGGAAAACAAGATAAGTGCTACATTAATATCACTGGTGTAAGCTGGCTCATAATTTAATAAATATTTAGATGTTTTAAATTTAAAAATATAATATTTTTAGTTTTTCTTTAATTCTTCACATACTCCAACTAATAGTTGATTATTTCGGTACGCTTGAAACTAACTGGTTCGTCAAAAAAGGTCACAGAAATATAGAACTAGAAAGAAGTTGGTTGCGCTCTCATAGTACTTACCCAGCCCCATCATAATATGTAATACAAGCAGTTTCTGTAAATGGGAATGTAAAAGAATTTTTTTTTCTTAGACCTTTTAGGGAATATTAAATTGTATTATTAGATCTAAGGGTTCTAACCAGTAATGTAAGTTTGTTTAACAGTTTGTTGTGTCACAGGTTTTTGAAAGAGATTATTGTGTTTATCACTACTTTCTTGAAGTCGGATTAGCCCTGATGAGTCTCGTTGAAGTGTCTCGCTTCCTTCATGTCAGTGTCTCAACCCTGGTGATCCTCAAAGCTGTACATATGTGAAGGGGACTTGTTACCGTGATGGTGCTCAACCCTACCAATATCGTAACTTTACGAATTATATATTCTGTTTGCAGTTCAGTGATCAAAATTACATTTGTGACAGTAAGTTCGCTATTTGTTATAATAGAGGTATGGGTTGGTATAACTGCATGCACAATTGAATATACATCATATAATTATTTATATCCAATATAAGCCTACTGAATTGTAAGTTGAATAACACACGTGGCCGCCATTTTGATATTTTCAATTCGATTTTAAAAACATTTTTACTATGGTTTCTATAATCCCCTATATCAAATTTCATGTTTCTATCTTTATTTTTGTGGCCACTATCGTGCCTATTTACAGACGACGGACGGGCGGACGTATGCCATGTTGAAATCACTTTCAGGCTCTTAAAGCAATGAAATGTGACTATCAGTAAAAAAACTGACAACGAATTTTGATGCGATTACCAAACTGAACCTGTACTTCACATACTGGGAAAGTTATACACAAAATGTGTTGCATCATCAACTGATACAAAATTTTACTTTTTAAACAATAAACTGTCAGATAAAAAGGATCCTAGACAATCATCAATTTATTATTTATATAATGGGAAATAAACAATAAAACTAGTAATTGAAGATTGTTATATTGTTAAGTATCCTTCCTCCTTAATTAATTAACATAATTTTCCTTTCTCACTTTAACTCATCTTTGCACCTTACTCGGAATATTACTATTGGAGTTGCTAAAAAGATCTAAGGGATGACGAGGGATAACAATTGAAAGGTGCTAATCAATAATGTACCAACGGTGAAAGCAATTACATGTCACGCTGAAACAAGGGTGTGTCACTATCCGACATCACCAAGGGGAGGTTTAGACTTTGCAAATCTAGAAGGGTAGCAACGTCATACGTATCTCCTAGCAAATGTTCGTTATTGACCAAATATATACTTTCGCTGAATATGGTAATAAAATATGCAATAATTCTGTTTTCATTGCTACTCATGCGGTCAGGTTTTTACACTACTTGTAAACTATAGAAATAATTTTACTCAAATATAAACAAAACCATGACTAGATAACAAATCTGTATCAAAAATCTAATCAGTTTTCGAACTATACAGCTGACAGGCAGACAGAGAGACGTTGATGTTCCTAAATGTAGATATACCAGAAAGGTTGTGCATCAAAGTCTTGGCATTTATTGCTCATCAAAGTTAGATAACCTCATCATCAAATTAGTTTTAACTTTACCCCTTCAAATAATTTGTAAGGCAACTTAACTAACCGCGCTGTATATCTAAAGTAGTATACATACTAAGGATGGAATATAATTCACTTTGATGACTGTTAATAAACTACGTCCACTTACTTTCAAAGTAAACATAACCTTTAAGTTTTCCAACGAGCAAATATATACTGATTAAACATTGCACGAACTTTCTCTTACACTCTAACTCTCACACAGGTGAGTAAACACAAAATTTTCATGTATATTTAACCTATATTTTGAAAGAAAAGATATGTTTTACCAAATACTGACGAAATTTTAAAGTTAATTTATTTTGATGTTAAACTTTACCTATAATAAAAATATTTGTCCGTATAATATTGACCAATAAACCGTACGTCTAGAGATTTGTCGGAACAAGATTTACTTTTGTGGTGTTAAGAAGTAAAATTTACTCAACATAGACAACTTAATAAAGTAGGTTTACGTCAAAGTATTGAAATACAAAAAAAACTCGGATTTTTTCAAAACGCTATATAACAATTTCATCAAATTTTGTTCAAGTTTACGCAGTTCAGATACAAATTTTATGGACCCTTTCATGGTATTTATCTATCTCTATCAAACAATTTAATGCCTAAAGATACTCTAAATGTATGTAACACCTTAAAGTCAGTTACTTGGTCCTTGTAGGAAATGTAAAATTGAAGATCAAAGTGTAATAATTTGTTAACTGTTTTACATAGATTTCTTTTAACCCCGTAATTGCGTGTATCACATGACGTAGTTTAGACACTAATTGCTTTGTAAATGTGTATTTAAACGTCGCCACGCTTCGCTCGTGTGATGGTTTACTGTAGTGACCTTCATAGATGTGCACGAGTGAAGAAGACTTCACATTCAATATAATAAGCTCAGTCGGATCTCGTAACTAAAAAAATGCCACATATTCTTAGGACATATTCGATTTTGAAATTACATTTATTATTCGAAAGGAATGTAATAGAATGTGATATGTGGACATATTTTAACCGTATCGGGGGATGTTTTTCCCATAACTCTAAATTTAAGGAAAGATGCTATAAAAATATATTAAATTATGATTTTTCTCAAAATCATTTTCAACTATTATGGTCAACTTTGCTCAAGTGTAGCGTTTAAGGACCCAAATAAAATATAGTGTTCTGTTTCTCTAATAAAAATTACAATTTGTGAGTTAGGGGATTTTTTTTTAATTACCCTTGGGGTTGTTGTAAAATACGTAATTTCTTAGTATCGGCTTTATGGATTTAGAAAGGAAATTACAATTTAGGAATAATTAGCAAAACAAAATTAACTTTGACCAATAAAGGCTCGATTTTAATCAAAGTTACAACACAAGCCGAAGTCCAATTTAATATAAAAATATAGTTGAAAGGCACCGGCCGTTTACAATTCTTTATTGACTTCTATCAAATTGAAATTTTTGTCAGTTTTTATTTGGTTATAGGGTTGGGCGTGGGAGAAAGTTTGTGCAATGTTTTTACTAATTTATTTAAAATTTAACTTGAATATTTATAGTATTTTAAATTACTAATCAGGAAAAACTGTTTTAATATAAAATAATTTTGATCTACGTCTCAAATAAAATTTTAGATTTAGGTTGCTCTCTTCTTGTAAAACAAAAAAGGTTGTCAAGTGCGAGTGTTCATCCACTAGAATCCACGCACAGAAATTCGCACAATTTTACGCCAGGGTTCCAGTTGCGTTAGTTCAGGTTACATTCCCACTCAACAGTTTGCTGTATAATTTTTTCCCACTGTGAACTGGTAAAATTTTGTATCAATTTATTGTTTCCTGTGTATATAAAATATAAAAAGATGTTTGGATACTTGGAGGTCTATAGAGTCCATTCATTCCTCTCAGAGCGAAGCAAACAAAAGTCAGTTGCTTTACAAAACTGCAGAATACGTTATTCAATGCTTCTGACTATTCAGATATATACGAAAAGATGAAGTAATTTGCTTTGAAATTAATAATGGGATCTTGCATCAATGAAAGAAATCGACTTGGGATGAAAGGTAAAACTTCGGTTAGCAATGAGCTTCTATCCGCTGAATCAAAGTTTTTAAATATTGAAAAAATAATATGATGAAATTTATTTTTACTTTATCATTTTCTATTTTATTCTTATTCTTATTGTCAAGGACAATTTTAACACTTACTCAATTCATTTAGACACCAAAATTCTCTCATTCATTCTTTTTTTTGGCTCTTTCTTCTCATGTTATTTGTATTTTGTTTTGGATGTCTTTTCAGTCGCTAAATTCCATACCGCTGCTACTATTTTACTGAATCAATCTCTGTCCTTGATTTCCATTTCGACAATCCCTGCTCTATCCAGATCTCGTCGAACTTCTTTAACCCATGCGATTTGTGTTTTCTTTTCTTCTTGATGCTTCAAAATTCATTTGCCCAATCTGTTGTACATTATCTTCATCTGAGCATAAAAGGGATGAATTTCTTTCTTATTGTAATTATTATATTTTTGAATTTTGCATACAGTTGCTCCTGAATTTGTATCTGAAATCTGTTCATGCACTATAGATTCTGTTTTTTTTAAGATATCTGCAGTTTGATTATTTCTTCTACTTCTTGAGTGTTTCAATTTTTGCTGTTTTATTTGTTTTTTGCAAAAGTGTACGAGGTCTTTAGTGTAAACTAAACCGTCTAAATCTATTTGATTCTTGACTTTACTACCCAATTTTATTTCAATTTGTTTCTATTTGGTATTATTATTTTTCCTCCCTATTGCCTTAGTACTTTTTCTATTAAGTATTTAATTTTTTATTTTCAAATTAATTGGATATATATCTAACTTGTTTCCGTTAATATTTCCTTTATGAGGGCCAGCGACTTATCATCGACTCCAATTTCCTTCACTATATTGAAAGGTATTTCACTTAATCATACGTTACTTTAAAGTTAACTAACTTTAAGAAGTCTACCATTCTTTATTATAGTAGATTTTTTTTTTTTTTTAAGTTCGGTCTCGAATATTCTACACGCATGTGTGACCCATGAAATCTCAACAGTTCCCGGTAACCTAATAACTATACGAATGTATTGAACTCCACACGCAAAACTTATTTATCAAAATTTTGCGGGAGATTAAAAATAAGAAAATAAAAATTGTCATCGTGATTGATAAATTAAAAATTGATTTATTTACTAATTCAGAAATTAAACTTGTAAAATTAATTTTTAACTTTATGAAGGCCAAGGATGTTACGAAGTTTTGTTGAAGTGTCATCTGCTTGTGACACAGTTAGAGGGTGTTCTTCGTCACCCCTCTTCCCCAACCTGTCCTTCTGAACAAATTTAATCCCCATCTTTTACATGTTACAATTTGTTTTCAGTAACGGCACTCTACTTCCTTTTCTTACTTAGTAACTTTGCCAGTATAACTTGTGTTTATACGAGTTACTCATTTTTATAACTGGTGAATATACTTACGTGGTGAACATTATATTTTACATACACAAACCTTCTAAATATAAAAAGTTGATCAATACGCTTTTTCATATTAGATAAACTCACCTATCCTATACTTTCTTTCTCTTATAGTATGAAAATTAAAATTTAAGGATTGGAATAACATCCACAATAATGAAATACTTAAAACGTCCAAACATATCAAATTAATTTAGATTAATTAACAAAGCAAAGATATTAATTTTATACTATTATATTTTCTTTGTTAATGAACGAATTCTACATATCACGAGTTTCACAGTCTTCTCACGGTTCAGCAGTTATTTATTTAAACTGAAGCTGTAGTACAATATTAATTTTGTCATTTTACCTGGTCGTGCTGAAACTAGAAATGTTTCCATTACCGAGTCCTGTGAAGCAGACTGAATAGAAATATTTCATTTAATATTTTATTATTCTTAGATTTTTTTTTTGCTTTCATCTTTATTTATTGAATTTTGTATTTTTGACTCAAACATACATAGTTCAAAGTAAATATTTTGTGTAATTATATAATTAATTGACGTATGAACTTCTTTTGTAAACTGGTTTCTACTTCTATCTTCTTTATGTGATCTAATTTAGTATTAAGAAAAGCTGATTTATATTCTAGTGCCTAGAATAAGGCACAAGACATCTGTCGTTGTATGGGGATAATGTTTCTAAATCTATATATGGTCATTGTAGTGAGGGTGGGGTATATTATACAGGCAAAGTTAACATGTAACACAAGGGACTGCAGGCTTTAACCCTCTTCTACCAAACTAACTAGTGGTGGTAATTAATTAACTAAACAAATCAAAGGCATAAACATTTCTAAAAACACATCGTCCAAAAATATAAGAAAATATTTTATATAATTGAACCCCTCTATACTTATCCAGTAACGTAGGAGGAAAGCACCATTCGGTATCATGATTATGTGTTAAAAATGAGGGACCATTGAGTGAAATGGTCACAAGGACTATACAATTTAGTTTCACTACTCAAAAAGGGAGGACATTGATAGAGATTGGTCACCTAAACAGAAAAATAAAAGCTTATTATACGGATTTCGCACTGACACAGGAGTAGCTGCAGGAGTATATAAACCAACAAAAGAAGAGTGAAGCATAGCGCTGGAAAAGTATGAATCGGTATTCCAGGCAGAAGTGCTGTCAATATTAGAATATGCACAACTGTGCCTAGCAAGACGATGAGACGATGTGCTAATAAACACATCATTGTTAGGATGGATTGTCAGGCTGCTATAAAGGCTGTAAATTCACAAGAATATTACTGTGACATTGTCACAAGTCCTTGGTAAAACGGTTGACCCGGAACCAGGTGGAAATGATGTACATAAAGTATCACAGAGGACACGAAGAGATCGAAAAAGAGAATTGACACTTTTCATTGAGCGTCAATGTTTTGATTCTGGCCGGTCTCATAGCTGTACATATTTGAAGAAGTCTACATTCGCTTGTCGATGACTTTGACCTATATCTCGTAACTTTACGAATATCATATATTTTTGAAAGGTCGAGGTACGAAATTAAAATGTTGAGAATAATTTCGTTATTGGTCGTCGTAGAGGGGTAGGCTTGGTACCATCATATGCAGAATTGAAAGCTGTTAGTGTGTTTTAAGTTGATAGGTTGTGTGTAGTATGTTACTACACGACATATGAAGAAAAACTGTTTAAAAAAGGCGCCACTTGACTTTCAATAGGATTCTATATGAGCATACTTACAGTCTCTTGTACCGAACTTCATATTCCTATCTTAACTTTTGTGGCCGTCATCGTGCTTACGTGCAGACGACAACAACAACTACGACGGGAAGACTAAATGTCAAAGATCACTTTTTGGTTTCCTACATCGTAAGGATCAATCAAAATTGGAGATGGAAATTGTTGAAGTTTACCAAACTTACTTTATACGTCAGTAAAGAAAAGAAGAAAAAATGTTTTTAACAAAAAAAAGTAATAATTTAATTATTAACTATATCATCCGTGTTTTTTTTTTTTTTTCAGATTAAAAACATTATATTAGAAAGTGACGCTCTCATTTATCCAAAATATTAGAAAACAACCACACGTTAAAAGTAAAATCAATATTCTCTCCTTATTTTAACAACCCCTTTTGCATTGATTCTTCCATTCAAGCCAATTTTTGACATTTACATAATTAGAACAAATTACATCACCGGGAGGGGGCTAAACTGAGCAGATCCGTCCAAATAACAAGGAAGAGTTAATGTGTTTGTATGCTATCCCCGTAGTACACCCCTTCCACCCTGATTAGGCTTTATCAATATTCAACAGTAGTACCGGTCATTTTGTCACAACTTATAACCCCTATCAAGCCGGTGTATTCTAATCAAGGAAGGAGTAAAATTAGAAGTTACAAGGGCAAGAATTTGTACGTTTATTATGGATGTAGTAGTTTTCGTACCCAGTGAGAGAAATGAAAATATATAGATTGTAAGTGATCGAGAGCAATTTCAATGTGAGATGAAAGATATGGAATTTCAGGACGAAGTGAGCTCTTGGGGGGGGGGGATAGAACACTAAAATTAAAATGCTGAAAAAAGGTATCAACGTGAGTATACACAGTATTTACTATCACAAAAGTTTTAGTTTTATAAATATCTTCTAATATTTTCTTTACGCTGAATAGTGGATTAATATGCCAAAACATTCGTATAAATGTTTTTCTTTGAGTTGTTCAACGTCATTAATTACCCACATGCCACTAGTAAGGTCAGGAAGGGGTGGGGTGGTCAAAGTTTGAATTCCCTTGTGTGATATATTGACTCTATCTATAATACCCCCCCCTCCATCTATAGGTTTAACTTGTGTTTGAATGGTTGCAAGCCTTGTATAAGTTGTATTTGATTTGGATATTTTACTTTTCAAAGACAAATCAAATTCTCTTACACCATGTTTTGAAATATGCTATCTTCCAGTTTTTTATCAGTTTGCACTGTGTAGATTGCTACTCATACGTTGTGGGGTTTTTATTTTTTTAATTATTATGTTCTTGTTTGGTATACAAAAACAGCCAGTCTGCAATACACATAAGAATTGTCATTCTATAGATCATACAAAGAGAGAAGTTTTCTTCTTAAGATACAGCAAATTTATAAAGAATTTCACAGATACTTAAATAAAGGCCAAAACAACAACACCATACTTACATCTCAATATATACTCTACTAGTTTAGATACTCCTGAACCACCGTGTAAAATGCTCGATTAGTAAAGTATTTTTTAAGTTCTTCTCAAACTTACTAAAACAATTATTTTCTTTCAAATACTGAGGCAGTCCATTGTACAACTTCAAACCTGAGTAGCACACACCATGTTCGTATATTTTTAGATCTTCATGAATTCTAAACTGTATTAGAGTCCATTTTTCTACAATTAAATTTTTGTGTTAATTAATCTTATACAGTTGCTCCCAAATTTCAAGAAACAAACAAAAAAAGAAGAACAACGCTAGGAGATAAACAATATATATATATATATATATATATATTATTATTATTATTATTATTATGATAATATGTTAAGTTAAACCTCGGTACAGGTTTTTGGCCCACAGTGCATTCCACGGTCCACAAATAGACATTATTTTTAAAAACATACTTTGAAGCTCAAATACCTCAAAACGTACATGTTTGTGAACCATTCAGCTTAGTTTTGAATTACAAAAATTATTGTTTTAAATACAGAGTAACCCGTAAGTAAGGTATCAACGTTAAAGAACGATTGTGTCGGTCATGATAAAAACAAATTAGAATAAAAATATTTCCGAAAATGCTTAGTCTTCCAGATATCTGAAATTTTGTTTAAAAAAAAAAAAAAACTTTGGAATTAGAAAAGGTATTGAGTTCAGATTTATTACACTCATTTTGTACGTAACGTTTTATAAGTGTACCGAAAATAAAGACTTTTTTGATATGATGGCAATTTAAAATATTTAACATTAAATATCTCGAAAACCATTAACTTAAAAAATTACAAGAGACTAAACATTTTCATTTTCTAATGTGTTTTTAAGATTTTTTTATATAGGTCAAAGAAAAACCTAGTTATTGACAAAAAATAGGAAACTAAATATTTCTATAACATCGAAGATTGAACTAGAACCAAAATATTTTTAACTTCTAATACTCTTAATAAAATGTTTAAAAACCATTGCTCTTAACTGCACAAAAAAAAAATCAAAAGTAATCCTTAACTATTTAAAACTAGTCACTATTGAAATTAGCTGTGAATTCATCCGGATTGTCTACTTGTATTATTTACTGGCTGCGCCCCACGTTTTTCTCTCCAAGTATTCCAAATATATCCATAGCCACTAACAATCCTCCCTCAAAATTGAAAAAGGGTCATGAAAATGTATTTTATACTTTTTAGTCCGTTTTAAAAACGTGGTATGTTAAAAAAACAAATTTATTTGATTTATTATTTTTCTATTTTTTAGTCTTATGTCCGGATGAAAGATTTCAATCGGTTTTGTATATTGATGAGACTCTGACAGCGACATATATAGAATTCCCAATGCATTTCATATCCTGTTTAGCTGCAAATGTCTGAAATTCAAAATATTACCTATAATAGTTCTAGTTTAAGCGATAACGCTGTTAAAAAAAATCTATATGTCATTGGCCAATTTTTATTGGTTTAAATAACTATTGTTTAAACAAATGTAGAGACAAGAAACCAACTGAATATTGTATTGTCATCCAATTCTGACCTATGTTCAAAATTGCAGGTCTCTATCTTATCGAGTAGTTAGTTTAAACTTGATTGCAAAATTCCACCCGGACAGACTGACAGATATGACGGAAACCGAACTAATAAAAACGTGGTAAAAAAAGGAGTAAGCTATCTCAGAATTGTCACACTACTACTATAATTATCCTTTGGGAGGTTATTTTTTGTATTAAAAAAAAATAGATCCTACATTCATTGATAAAAAGTCACGGAAAAGGTAAAATATTTAGCTTTCTTAAAAATGTGTGAATGACTTTTGAAATCTTGGTGAGCACAACTCTATTCTGGTTAATTAAAATAACGACTTTAAATTAATATTTTCAAAAAAAATAATACCTTATTGCAAAAGAGAATTAGGTAAACAATAATGTGTGTACCACATTTAAATACCAACAACGTTTGATCGTGCTTAGTTCAGAAAACAATTTAATTCGCTGGAGTTATGTTTTGAAATTAATTTTATGTAACTTATAAATCAATTAACATTTGAAATAATTTGTAATATAATTTAAAACCTTATTTTGGGACAAACAGTTATTACAATCCTATCTATTATTAGAATTCACTTCCATGTTAAATCTTTTCCCCAAAATTCCCCAATTTAAAAAGCTAAAGTGAGATAATACATGAACATTTCCGGTCACGTGACATTGAAGAAGAAAATAGAAGAATGGTGATTACAAAAACCAAATAGGCTGTTATCAGTGGTAGTACAAGACTGATACTAGTGTTATATCATGTCAACACCAGGGGTGCCTAGATTTACGAGACACGCAAGTTGCACTTTGTACACGCGTACTTGGGGATATCATTTTTGAATTATTAGTTAGAATTAGGAGATAACTGGCAATATGAATACTGATAAAATATAACAGTTTTTAAGAAGTGACACTGTTTGAACAGGCTAGTCATGAATCGAAACACACACATCATTTCTAACATTATCACTTACATCTAGTTTCCTAAAACAAGATAATACATTATATAGTTGAGCTTAAGTTATTCCAAAACCCAAATATATCGATTTCAATTTTATGTCCAAAAAGATCTGTTGCTTTCCTTAATTAAGAATATTTCAATACTGAATTTGATTTTCTAGAATTTACCCTCAAAACAAAACTCAAACATGAAAAAAAAAACCGGTCTTCTTAACTTTTTCCTTGTCTGGACTTGATTGACTCTATACTACCTGGTCCCTTAAACCTCACATCTCAATATAACAGCTTTTTCACCATGCCCAACGCATAGCAAGGGAAAGAAGAACATTCTCGGGTTCTCATTGTAGTTTAAGGAAACTTTGTTTGTCAAAATCGAACTCACTGTTCATTAAAGGATGGGTCTTTTTAATACATATCTTTGTAAAATCTAAATGGTGATTTTGTTCAAGAATTGTGACAACAACAAAATTATATTGCATTTTAAAATAATATTTAAAAAAAATAAACAAACTGTTTAAACTCTGTTATTTTTCACTTGAAGCGTGTCCAACTGTAAGGAGTCAAGATTTAACTTAATTGGAGTATTGTTCTTTGCTAGAAATGTAATTAAAAATGTTTATTAACATTAAGGGAATATTTGAGACATATTTGACAGTTCTATATTTTGTTTAATAGAATGAAATCAGTACAATTATAATTATTTTTGTACTTTGTTGTTCATAATGTGATATAACAAAATAATTTATATAATACATAGTAACCAATGTACTAAAATTTAAAAATATTCATAGTTTTGAAAATATGGTACTGTAATCCAAAGATTAGGCGACACTCTATAAAAGCTTACTATACTCATCTCTCCTTTTGGCTGGAAAAAACTTGAGCTTTACCAACTAAAAAACTCCATGGCGTAACATCTTGTGAAGAGTTTAGCCTACTAGGCACTTTTCAATAGAGTAATGTGTGTTTAGCACATCGACATTCCCATCGCTGTGCCTTCTGAATATACCTCACGAAGCTGGGTCAACTCCATAAAGTTTGAGCATCTACGGGGATAGTACGTACTCGGAATATCTCACTAATGAAGCCAAAGTAGTAACCAAAAGATCAATCCGGGGCTAACTGCAACTGTACCCTGATCGTAAATTCTCCCTACTTTTGACATTTTCCATCATTATTTTATATAGAAATTATTTCACGACGTTTCGAAAATATGGATCAACTATCCTTACCAAGTGAAAAAATTTAGAACAAAAAACAAGAAAAGGTCCACTACATCCAAGGCCTATGGAGAAAACTAAAACTATCCTTGGTTGGTCAAAATGACGAAGACCCCAAACGTCATCAGGAAAAACCACGTCATCTAAACTACACACTAACACAAGAAATTCGAAACTTCAACTTGAACCGAGTTTATAGATTGCTTCAGTGCCAACGGGGTCGTTATCTAACGGTTTTATCGGAGAGTACAATTTTTTGTCCTTTATTAAAATTTTAGCACGAGACCTTGTAGATAAACCCTACTGAGAATTAACCAAAATATTTTCAACACTATCAATTTTATTTTCATTTTTTTAATTCAATATTAAAATAGCGGTCTTATTTCTAAACGGGTTTAACTTTTGAAGTGCCGTTTTTAACAATTTTAAAAAGACGTTTGGTAGTTGATAACCCAAACTCTCGAAACGTTCTGCATTAGTTATAGTTATTATACACACACAAATGATTAAAAATGTCGGAATAAAATGTACCAATAATATGAACAATCCAACATTACCCAATAATTTTAAAACCATATTATTCGAAACAAAAATTCCAGTCATAGGACTGGGTATGATAAAAAAAAATATTGTACACTCTTTATCCAGACTTGACAAAATATGAAAACAACTTAAGCCAATCATAAACGTCTATAAAAGAGAAGTTTATTATTAGGAAATATCAGGGTCATCTTCTACCCCTCACTTTGTGTTGGACTCTAAGAAGCGGAATCATACATGGTAAGTTCCTGAAAGGAAGGATGAGACATGCTTTCAAGTTCAGGCTCAAAGGGAAGGAAGAGAAGGGGAGACAAATGCGATTCTTTCCCCTAGTTGACGATGACAAGATCTCATAATGCATCTTCCGCTATCTGGGATTAATTGGCTGATCTTTTTAGATATCCTAGTTCAAACTCTTGTTTGGATTTTTGAGTAGAATTACTGTATGTATACAACTTTAACAGAAATTTGCGCAATCACTTACATACACCTGTATAGCTTTTAGTTACTCCCTTTGTAACAGAGAATAACATTAGTTCAGACTTATACGTATAAATATATGATTTAACTTAATCGATAAGGTTAAAACTTATTTTCTGAGTGTATTTTTTAAGCGTAGCGTCATAAAGTGTAAATAAAAAACATTTTCCTTGTGGAGTTTATGAGTGTTAATTTAGAAACATCGAAATAAAAATGGAAGTAAGTGAAATTTCTGCAAATTTATATTTCTAAAGAGAACGCGTAGATTTAAAAAACCCGTAATAAACGTAGAGGCTCTCAATTATAATGAGTACTGGTTTGGCAATCCTGCTTGAGAGTCATAACTGGATCTATACCTTTTATCATGTAGTCTTAGGTTAGATCCCTCTCTTTCATCCTTCCTATCGAGTCTTTCTTCTCTTCCGACCCTGACGTCACCAAGGTATTCGATAGAGATAAATTTTGATTTCGATAGAGATGACTAAAATTTGATAAAATTCTTCTTATTACACGATAAGACAGTACGGTATGTGTAATAAGATCTCATGTTTATTTAAATAACATGATTTGATGGCAGGCAGCAGACATTGTTTAGTTCATCTTATATATATATATATATATATATATATATATATATATATATATATATATATATATATATATATATATATATAGGGTATACATGATAGCTTACTATTTCTATTTCATGAAAATGACAACAGTACTCATCACCAAAATTTATCTTTTACGTTTTTGTGTTTCTGCATCTGAGGATGGCCGACTTTGTCGTTGAAACGTCGTCTTAGATGTGTAATGATTTGTTATAGATGACCCTCACTATAGTGAGTACAAGTTGTAAACAAAAGGCACTCTAGCTGAATGTGCATATTTTTTACATTCCGTTACTGTCCTTATAAATTGTTCGAGGACTATCTATTTTATGGTGATGAAAAAGTTTTGGATAGCAACGGTTTTCTTAAATGTTTCTTTTCTCAATTTTTTGTTGATAATGAGTAGTAGTAGTTTACCATAATATTATAAATAATTCACCGATTTACAATATCTAATACTAGTATTTAAGTCTTATTTGGTTTTCTTTATTTATGTGTGTGTCGTTAATATATTAATGTTTGTATTTTATTATTGTCAACAAATTCGCATATTATTTTTATCAAAACTAAGAACACTTTCCAGCTATTCCCATTTTTCCGGCTTGTTCAGTGCTTTCGTGACATATTATGGTCAACTTTTAACTGATCTTTAAACTTAAAAAATATTGAAAATATTTTTCACTTACAACATACTATGTTAATTTAATATTTTTGTAGTAAAATTTTAAAATCTTTTTAAACAACTTGTTTTAACAAGATTATTATTATAGATCAAAACATAATATCAATATTAAAATGATATTTATGGACAAAATTTTGTTTGCTGATATCTTCGTTTAAAGGATTTCTGTGCCACTTTTTAATGTTTTTTTTTTGCTATATTCGTAACGATCCATCATACAAAATGTTACGATTTTACTAATAAGAAATTAATTATTTGCATATTTCAAGCTGTCACGCTATAACGTGAAATATATACCAATGTAAAAAATAAACTAAATGTCAAATTTAATATTTACGACATAAACTAATTCGTCCATCTCATGCACTCAGTGCAAATAACACATACTATTCTACCTGTAAGGGTTAAAGATTTATGTTTGTTATCAGTCGTACAGTTGTTATACATGAGTTGTTTACAGATAACGTACATTGCATGTCAACACCAAGGGGTGCCAACCTAACACGCACTCAACACTGAAAGACAAATTACAGCAATTAATTTACTTACATGTACATGAAAACATCCTTCATGTAGTCGAGATTTTAGGTAGATTATCTTTACGCTACTCTCGCACAACATGACTTCCGCTTAGGCTTCATTATGAATGTTCCATAAACATACAAATTAAAATAATAATAAAATCACAATCATTAACATTCTCGAGTATCTATGAAAAAACCAAACAATAATCATTGTAATTAGAATATTCACCCATCAAAGTTTTTATCTATCTAACAAACAGAACGCTAATAAGTTTTATCCTGACATTTAGTTGTTCGATTTTTAATATGTGTTATATTTAAATTATTTTCAATGTTATTCACGTAACGCATCTCAGCTGATGTTTTCTGTACTATGTGCTACATTTGTCTAGGTATGTGTGTCCTTCGTACATGCCCTACATTAAACTCTTTTCACTTTCATTTTGAGACCTTCGCTTACTCTAATAGAATCGAGGTCTGAAGAGAACAATAATTGGTCAAAGATCTTGTAGAAAAGATAAAATAAAGGGGTCTAACCAATACTACATGAAGAAAGGTGTAGTTCCGTCTATTGATTGGGTTTGCCACACCCATACTTATAAGTGTACCCCAAAGGGGATGCTCGTTACTACCATCTAGTAACTCCTAAGTTACTACACCATATATTAAATCATCTCAATGGTTTGACTCATAACCAACAATAGATAAGAACGTGGTACAATGAATGGATATCAATAATGTACTTCAAACCTACTCCAACTTTCCATTGTAGTTTACAATTATATATTGAAGTGCAGAGTATAATAACTAATCCTTTGATGAGGACATTACACAAAGTAGAGAGATATAACAGAGATTCAAGTCTTGTTACAGTTAGACAGTGTTTACAAATGCTTATAATATGAAATCTATATTTTTACTACAGTCTGTTTCAAAATGGACTTTTAAACTTTACGTGATCGACCGAGTTGTCATTCCAAAATATAGCAAGGTTTTCACAAACAGCCGTTTGGGTTCTATGTAACATTTGTGATATTGCAGATATCCCACCTGAAAAACATTCCTTAACAAACTTTCATCAGACATCAATTCTGCATATGCGGCGTAAATTGAATTTCTCAGTTTAATGAGATAGGGACAGAATATACACACATTCTTTAATGAAACCAATAAGAAAAATTGAGAGAAGTCAAATCTGGTAACCCAGGCGGTCATACAATTCACCCTACACCGGGAATTCATACTTAGAAATTTCCTAATTTCTGTACGAAAAGAAGGTAGAGCTCGGTCTTACCAGAGAAAATAAACTAGTAGTAAAGGAGCTTGGTCATTTTCTAATCGAATCATCTAGAAAGAAAAAATTTTTTAGCATATCCAGAAATACACCATTTATGTTTTTATCAATTAAAAAGAAGCTTGGAGAAGGAGCAAAACAAATTCAATTTGGGACTAATTTCACCAAAGATTCACTTAAATTTTGCTACTCCAGAGTCTGCATTTATCAATATTCACCGTACCACAGTTGTGAAATATTGACTCATCACTAAAAATTACACTATACAGAAAGGTCTCTTCGTTTCCTTATCGATTCAACATTTCTGCATAGTACTTCTGGCGAGCGACGTTTTACGCATCAGTCATTTGTTGTACCATGGGCTGAAACCGGGGTTAAAACGTTCGTTTCTCTTGGGAATATATGCCACAGTTTTTCAGACCGAGAATATGGCCGTAATTGACTGTCTACAGGAAAATTTGAAGCGGTACTCTAAGAAAAACCGTATCCACATATATACAGATAGGCTGCAATCAATGCACTTCCACACACTACAATGAAATCTAGGCTAGTTTAACAACAACTGTGATGATGTTTCTAGTGACTAAATTTGGTACTACTGAACCAATTTTAAAAGGCACTATAACCATTTTGTAAATTATCTGAAAAAAAACGTTTTAGACATCCTGTTTTTTTATACTGCAAGATATTCAAAATATTTAATGTTCACAATTTGTTTAATCTTTTATTAGTCTTCATATTTATGTGTGACCAAAAGTTATGTCTTTCTCAAAACTATTTTAATGACGATAAAATCGTCTATTACGGATATAGATAAAAACTTGTATTACTGTTTAATTTCGAAACTTACTTCATAAAAAATTAACTCTAAACGTAGCTTATTGAAACCATCCATCTACTTAAAATCTCCTCTATTACCTTCTCATCTTTCGGTATCCACTCTAAAACTGCTCATTCAATAAATTTCCTCCACTGGATTTGTTTTGCTCTAATCTCTGCCTATTTCCTTACGCTCCAAGCACTTCACCAAGTGGTTTACCGGAGTGTTTTTTCTCCCCATTACCTCCATTTCCTACCCTATAAAAGTCATGCCAACATTGGAAGACACTTGGCTCTTACCTCTGTTGCCTTTTTTTATTCATAAATGTTTAAAACTTTTGTCATTTTTTACAATATAAAAGATTTGAAATATTTTAAGACAAACATTTATTGTTACGTTGTTTATCAGTTGCAAATGTAATTCCATTTAACCGGCTGCACACTAAAGCGATACGATACGTATCTTAAAGTAGTAAGCGATACGCGATAATTATCTTACATTGTTAATGAGCGTTTAAATCGTGTGAATTTGCAATACATACGAACACGATTTCTATCGTAAAATATGTGCCATAGACGACAAGCTGTGGCGCATATTAATATCGTAAGATAATTAATTCAAAGTGACAAGAACTATAAAGAGGTACTGACCAGATCCTACGAAATCAACCCTGAAGGTTTAAGTTCATTAATAAATTTGTCAATAATGTTGTAAAAACCCCTGTTTAAGGAATTATAAACTGAATGACTACTAAAAACCTAACGTGAATGATTTGGCCTGGAAAACCATTGCAACTGAATTAAAATAATCAAGTAAAAAATTACGTTTTTCAAGGATAGTAAAAAGTAAGGGAATGAAATGAAAAATTTCACGGCCCATCATAGAAAGCTCTTTAAATTTATTTTCGTGTTGAGATAGTTTGCTTGCGGAACTATGTCGCACATTCATTAAATTATACGATTCCAACCTTCTTTTCTTACTACTTTCCTTTCTTCTGTTTTTCAAATACAAATACATCACGAAAACTTCCTCTTCACTGGAAGAGCTCATGATTACAACTTATGAGCCAAGCTAACAGAACTCATATCTTTGATGTGCAGCAAATTCATCAATGATCTGATATTGCTCTGATCTGCAGCGCCAACTGGATATAAAGTTGGATTACATAATAAACTAAATGATTTAGAAACAGACAAATTGCAGTCGAAAGTGGATAATTGACAAGTAAAGACCGATTCCTATATTTAGTTTCTAACATTACAGAGTGAAATATTATATTTCGATAATATTACTTCAAGAGGTCTAATACAACTTTTATTTTCACTGGATTCTAATGAGCAATCTGATCTTGAAACCACTGCATCTAACAATTTTAGAGAAGACTTCTTCAATTAATAGAATCATTTCACTTTTAATTGTAATATTTTAACTACTAATAGAAATAATTTAAATTTACTTAAAACAAAAAGCAAAACTTATGAATAAAGAATAGATATTTTCACACTAGTTATTTAAAAGCAAAACCCTCTCACCTTATATATAAAAAAAATATTTAAGGAAGAAAATAAATTCTTTTGCCTAATCTGTTGTTTTCAAGTGGCCATAACGAATGATTTTATTTGTATTGCTGTAAATTATATTTTCGAATTGTTCATACAGTTTCCTGTTGCTCTGGAGTTTGTATTCGAAATATCTGTTCCTGTACTAGGTTTCAGAATTACACTATTTCTGTAAAAAAAAGTCCTTTCTACACCTCTCCCTTACTGTTTTTAAGATTGTCTCAGCAGTATGTAAATATTCTGATTTGAAACTACCGTACCGCTCGTAGAGAGAATGATTTTGATTTGTATATGTTCTGGTATAATTTGAATGGTGTTTTTGAATGCTAATTTTTTCTTCTAATGCTGATTTTCCGGCATTTTTTGACGTAATAATTTATCCTAAATATTTATTGTTTCAAGTATTTTGAACGGTGACGTGTAATTTTGTAACAGTGTTTAAGTACAGTTATCTTCTCATGTATTCTATTTTTTCTGAACTACTCTTTAGATTCCTCGTTTATTTCTTGAATTTGAAGCAATTTTGTGTGCAGTTAATTTTCAAGTTATAGAGTTATGATCTCGACGTGTCTTTTTGTTCAACAGTAGTATTTTTTGACAAATATATATATATAATATAAATTTAAATCTTATAGTTTATATATTTGAAACATAAACTTCACGTTATCAGAATGTCTGACTTCTTAAAACATTACACAAACCCATCACGGCTGCACGGTTAATTTCAACTTTAATCACAAGAGAAAATGAATTTTAACATTTTACTTCGTGTTGTACATAGAAATATTTCCATTAAGGACTTGATACGTGCACTACAGAAGGTGAATGATATTGTATTTATACAGCAATACGTATTATAAAGCATATGCAGCAACAGTTGAGGCAGCTTTATACAAATTCATGCAGAAAGATGATAATGTACACAATATCATAAAGAAGATAAAAATGTTTTAAAGACGAATACTAGGTTAATGGGTGCCATCATGGTATTTACTTACAAAAAAAAAACTTGGGTCCATCATACAAACACAATGTAATGCCCAAAAGTTGGTCTCCTGGGCGTTATAAGAAATTTTAGATTGTATTGGTAGATCAAGGAGTCTTACGTCATAATAGTTGTTTCAGACAGTTTTACACGGGATTAAGTTCAGCTAATCTTCAGCATTCCCTAGCTAGTAGATCTACATTTCACCATTAATTACAAGAAGATCTACGATGAAGGTAGGAAAATCATGCTATTAGTAGGGTTCACTTGAATGTATGATATAATTTGCATATTTATTTTCTGTCACTTCTTAAGATGGTCCTCCAACTAGAGATTGTATTAAAGAAATTTGACGTATGATATACTAACGCTGTTTCACATATATAAATGGTAAGCGTAATTCAAAAATCGGCTCGCTTACGTTTTTGGAAATTTAATAACGAGCATTTAAAAAAACAAATTATCCCAATCGGTTGCGAAACAAGAGTTTTAGATAATTTTGAACTAAAAAATTGCGATCCGTACCACTTTGCGCCGTCGTAAATAATGTTTCGCTTTCCAGAGACCTTGAAACATGAAGGTCAATCAAAAAACTGAAGACGAAATGTTTTGTTTTAATTTCCAAACTTCTCTAAACTTGCAATTACTAAACTTTATACTGGGTTAGTCAAACAATACAAATGTTATAACATCTAACAAAGCTTCTTTCCATGTTAATATTTTACTAATCAACTCTTGAAAAACAGATGATAACAGTAAACAAATCTAATTTCAATTCTTCTCCTGTCTTAAAATTTCTATGGTTGGTGTTTATAATTTTACTGAAGAGGTAAAATCTACGTTATTCTGACAGTAATTCTTAGGGAGTGACAAAGTCTTGTGCTTCTATATTATTCAACCTACCCGGTTGAGGTTGCTATATTCATAAAGCCGTTATTGCCCTTTTGAACAAAAATACTTCGAAAATCACTTTTTACAATGTTCTTGAAACTCATAATTTTGTTTCAAAGGTTAAAATTGTATACAGTTGCAAAATTTAAAACGAGAAACTAACTTCTGTAAATTTTAATTAGTTACAATTGATTAATGTCAAGTATAGCGAGTGATTTAGAGATGTCTAATTTTGAAGTGAAGACACCCCCACAGGAAGGGTAGTATTCACCCTTAGCACGCCACTCATCACTCAACACAAAAACTAAGCCGTTTTTAATGACATAGTAAATCATATTTTAAATTTTTATTTCTGCAAAATGATAGTGATGAATAAACTCTACAAATGTCAATAAAATCTCGAAACATTTCTAGAATCTAGTGTTGGTGGAGTTTGAGAAGTTTGTATGTCTAAAATGTATTACACATACCTTTGGTAAACGTAACTTTATAAAATTCGCTTTTTTACAGTTTTCAAGGAGAAACGTCTCATAAATAATATTATAAAATCTTAGGGGAACATAGAAATTTTGCAAACTAATAAAATGGCTTATAAATTTTAGTCAAATATTTTATGTGCCTGCCTTGGAACTAACAAAATTTCTATTTTATAAATGATTAGCTATATCGATTTAATCAAAGCATGGTGAAATGCACGCCTTATGATTCTAAACAAAATCTATTCGTTATTGTAAAAAATTCCAAACTGATAGTTATCGGCAAAAATTAACAAGTGGCCAAGCCAAAATCGTAAAATGAATATTTTCTCAAAAGTAGATCGCCTGATGACATTGACGATTAATTAGCGAAAAAACGTATCAAAATGAAATAAAGTGAAGGGGAAATGAAAAGCGGGGCAGAGTTAATTTATTTTGAACATCATTTATTAAAATCTCAATGTTTTTAGACTAGAGGGTTGTGCAGTTTTTGTTTTGTTTTGTATTTTTAGGTTAGGATATGAAGAGAACAAGAGGTGGTTAAGAGAGGCCTAGATTTTATTTAACACAAGACTAGGTGGAAAAGGTGTAAATCTAGCAAGGTACTTCGGGATTGTTGCCCCTTTAAGAATTATAAGCGGGACTCTGAAGGATTCGTCCTTTGATGAATAAATTGAGCGTTAAATTATAAATATTTTAATTAAAAGACAGATATTAAAATAAATAGATAAATAAGTAGATGACCGAATAAATAAGTTTACCTATGTTTATTGAAAACAATAAATATATATATATATATATATATATATATTTACATATTCAACTCAAATAAAATAAATCAACATTATTCATGTCAATGGTGTAACACCGAATAGATTGTTTTCTTTTAAACTATATATATATATATATCAATCAAAACATAACTTGTTTTATAAAAGTAGATTTAACAAAAGAGAGTTTTTATCCGTCCAGCTTAAAAGGTACAAAAATAGAAAATACGATATAAAAGTGTAAACACAATACAGCTTTGTGTTTCGGTTTAGTACAGAATTACTCTAATCCCATGATTTATCCGTATGTAGGACCAATATTTGCCGATGAGTTAAACTAAACATGTATTGATACAATAGATGTACAAGCTGTGATGTGATTGTGTAATGAAAGTGCGACCATATGCTATTGTACAGACTTTTGTTGAATTTAGTTCGTCATAGAAATTGTTTAACAGGGTGGAATAACGCAGTAACTCAATGTAATACTTGATACAGGTAAATAAATGAACCATTACATAAACTGCGTTATCCTTTTACAAAAAACACACAATTTGTTTTTTTGTTGTTATTTAAACGTAAACGTCTTGCTGTCATAATCGCCTCCAAAAAAAATAGTACAAAATAGAGACCTCTAGACCTCGTAATACTCTAATATCTCCAGAGTCGAAAAGGAACAAAAGTTGGACAAGAAAGGTCTGATTGGAATGATGAAAGAGAGGGATCTAAACCAAAACTAAATGAAGAAATGTATACACCTAGGGTCCCCAGTTGGCTACACCGCACTCACTATGAGTCCCAATAGGGGACCACAAAACTGTTATATTTATCACAACAAAGATGTTTCTCTCATAGCCTCTACACAACCCTTCATAATAGTATCTCAACAATAGGGGGCTGGTATCTTTTCACTTTATTGAACTCAGAAGGGCACAAAACGAATATATCTACAATATTTCAACTCCAACTTTCGTCCCACTGCAATACTTCTTCTCTAGTGGGCATGTCAAACGTTTTAAATAAGTCAAGTTTATAAAAAAATGCAGAAAATAAAACGTTGCCAAAACCAATAAACTTTGTGTATACTACATAAAAAAAAAGCTAATATATTTTCTGTGAAGTGTGAGTCTGAAAGAGTGTGTTTGTTTATGTATGTGTTTGTGTGAGTGTGTGAATATGTTACTAACTTTTATTTTACATCTATAAAATACGTTTGGCTACCAGACTAGCTCCTGCTATAATAGGTATTTAGTCATATGCGTTTTTACAAATCTAAAACATTACCTGAAATAAACACTACATGTATATAAAACATATAAAACTCTAATTATTATAATAAAAATTGTTTAATAAATAATAAATATGTACATATAATTATAATGATAAAATACACCGGTAAAATTCCATTTTAAAAATAAACGTAACTTTGTACGGCGACTCTACTTTTGTATTATTGGTAGTACTGAAAATATATTTCAATTTACACAGATAATGCATATTGTACACTGCCAACTAAATATCAAACCGACTATAGATACAGTTCCTTATTGTCACTGAGTAGTCACTAAATTTTCCTCTACTTTAGTTAACATTACTTTTGAATTAGTCTTGACTAACATATGACGTCACAACCTCACATTCCATGTACAACTTTAAATATGTTTTAAACAAATAATTTAAACTTAAATTAACTTAAATTTTGCCTTAAACCTGGAATTAATAGGTAGAACTTCCAAAGTATATTATCATATTTAATTTGATTGTCCGTTCTTCTTTAAGTACATTATTTCTTCTGAGGGGGGAGAATAATGTGAGGATTTAACGTGGAGAGAAGCATGGAATACTAAGCAGACAGTGAGCTTCTTGATATTGGTGAACCTTCATAAGAATTAAAAATGATGAGACATTAAATAAAGTAGAACCGATGTCGATTAATTTAAAGTAATGGGCGAGTAATTTATTTTCTTCGTCTATTTATAACTAATTGTTCTTCTATTAATTTCTTCTCCAATCTAGTCATGTAGGTATTTACTAAGTACAGTTGTAAAGAAAGTAATCTTTCCTGTCAAAAAATGGGGAAATAAACAACCTTTAAATATTCTAATAATTTTCAACCCCCTAATTTTACAAACATATTGATTACACAACCGTACAGAAAAGTAAGCTGAAAATGTGTTTATTGTTTCTGGTTGTTGGAAGGGTAAGAAAACTTATAAATCATTATCATCTTATAAAAAAAAGGAAGTCAAAAAAAAACACCTAGCCCTCGAATACTATAAAAGCGTCAGGGTTGGAATAGAACCCAACCCTAACTCTTAACGTTAGGATTAAGAGTGGGTCAGAGAATCCTGATGAGATTAGATTGTCTTTATTTCGGCGAATTCAAAGAAAGCACTTTCTACTGAACCCATTAACAACAACAACAAAAATAACATTAACATAATATATTAAAATATTAAAAAATGTATAACAATAAACGTGAAAACACAATACTCAGAATTACCGTTGCATAATATCTTTAAAATAAATAAACAAAACATAGTGATCTCGATAATAGTCTAAGAACAATAATGATAGTAAAAAATAAATAAATAAAAATATCAGAAATAAAGATTTAAGATTTAGATAAAATAATATTTTGAAAAAAATGAAAAATAATAATAATAATAATAGTGTATCAAAATTACAACACACTAAACAATAACAGCAATAATAAAATAAAAATATTTACAGTAATAAATAAATAAACACAACACCAAAAATCAACTTAAAACATTTTGTTTAGGGTAAGACAATACGAAATAGCAAAAATAGACCTTGAATATATTACACACATATTTTAAAATAGTCAAAAAATAAAATTTAACTATGCAATAAAAATCAAACAGCTTCAACTTCCTCCGTGAATTAGAAAACCAATCAAATTATAATATATACAAAATTATTCAGGCTCTTTGTCCAATATATAATAATACCTCAATCTTAACTTAAATTTAGAGAGAACAGAGCAACATCTTAAAATAACAGGCAACGAATTTCATTTCCTACTACCAGAAACCGTGAACTATTCGTTAAAGATCTCTGGTGAAGGAAATTGCAAGATTATTACTGTAGAACGTGTCTTGAAAGTGTGAACGACAGACATGAGATTGAAAAATTTAGAGAAGTAAGGAGGATAATTAAAATTTAAAAAATGAAAAAACACCTACAAGCCGCCAGCTTAAGCCGTTGAAGTTGATCGTAAAAATGAGTAACATGCTGGTCATAGCGAACTGAGCACACAAACCAAATACAAGCATTCTTAGCTCGCTGAACTCTGTTCTGCTTTTACGTAGCTGTAAGCCTGATAGAAAAGATGAATGAAAGAGAGAGATCTAAAACAAGACTACGCAATCAAAAGGTGTAGATCCAGCTAGGATTCTTCGGAATTACCAAGCCCATACACTAAATGAACCCCAGAGAGTAAAGGTATTGATTAGATGCACAGAACTATTTCTGGCTTTAGTTTGCCAGTTTTATTTACTCTCCTAATGTTTTATATTTTCTCAATTTTTCTCAGGGTGGTATTGATCAAAACAGCTGATTCAAATTCATAACAGTTCGATAGCTGCCATGTTGTAGTAAAATATATTGCAAGCTCAAGGTATAAAAATAATCCGATAAATTGGTTCTGTAAGACTGTAAGAACTTTGTTCTTGTAATAAAAGCCTGCATTCAATTTTTCCTTAAAAGTTGGAAAACAGGAAATATTTGAGGAGAGTTTAATTGGGTTGTTACGTACTCCCTTCATCTTTATTCAGGAGGAACTGAGCGTAAAACGTGTATAAACTCCGAATCAAAGGGTTTACTATAAAGATAAAATTATAGACATAAAGGGTCTTCCTCTTCAAAATTAAAAATACAAAGAATTTAGCTTATGTTGACTTCGATTTGGACTAGGATGTGGATTTATTTTATTGTAGTTTATGTATCTGCTCCTAACATAACATATGAAAATCACTTATTGCACAAAATGAGCTATTACAGGCTCATATAGGTCTTAGATAAAAAAAACTACCGGAAAATGGAATCAAACTAATTCAAATTTGATATTTTGAAATCATTTTCAAGATATCAACATATAGTTTTTACTTAAAATTAAAACTCTTTTTATTTCATGATAAGTTGATTAAAATTCATATACAATTCAGGTTACTAGATATGTAACTAATAATTCTTAGTTAGAGGTTATGTTTTTAATTATTTTATTTTTTACAGCTATCTCAATTTTATTGTAGAAATAATCAATTGAATGTAAATTGTTCACCTGTATTCACTGTTTTCCGAGTTGTTCGAAGAAAAAACCTCTCAATTCGCATCGCCTTATAAAAAAAGATAAAATAAAAACCCACAGCCATCGAATATTTTAATAACCTTTGGGTCGGATGAGAACCTAATCTAGAGTCATGAAAGACCTCATAGGAAGGATGAAAGAGGAGAGTATAACCCAAGAGGACATGAACAAATATCTAGCTAGAGTTCCTCGCCAGTACTCACTATAAGTGAGACACCGTGAGTATAATGAGCTATTATGAAACATCCGAGTAAAAAAGTATCCTTAAAAACAGTTTTTTAAATTTCAAAATCGCCTTCCATTTAAAAAAAAGACCTTTTTTTATTGACCAATTACTTGTCAATTGATTTATGAAACTTAGTCCAGGTAGCTAAGTTTTGAAAAAAATCTAACTAAACTTAAGACCTCAGAGCTTTTACTAACAAACATAGTCAATAAATATATGTGAAAGGGTATAAATCTCGTATTTAGGGCTGGCTTTTGGTGACAACATCTATAATTAGATATTAGAAATTCACTTATAAAACTTATTAAAAACGCGTCTCAATTATTTTGTAAAGTATATTCTATAATGAAACTTTAGTACTTAAGTTTATTAGTATAATTAAATTATTACAAAATATTTAAATTATCTGGGGGGTCAGAAGCAGCAGTATGTTAAATTACAACAGTTTCGCAAATTACAGTTTGCTCTATCAGATGTAGTACAAACACCTGATGTAATGACTGTCAAACATAACCCTACTTTTTCATTACGGTTAATAGTGATGAATCAAACTATATATATACAACTCTATACATTTTCGTCATGTTATCAAGTACCCACTAAATACTTTAGAATTAGTCTTGAAAACATGTGACGTCTCTACTTCCCAGTAACGTTCAATATACAATTAAGGCTGTCAACTTTCAGATAATTATTTTAAACGTGTAAATTTAAACTTACATTTTTCATTAATCCTGAATTTAACAGGAACAACTTCCAAGGTATCTCACATTCCATTTGAGTGCCCACCCTTTCTTAACTACATTTTGACTTCTGAGAAGTCGGGGGAGGGAAGAATGTAAGCATTTAACGTGAAGAGAATCAAGGAATACTAAGTAAGTACTGAGCATTGGTAAAATGACTTTCATGATGCTAACAATTAATAATGTTGAGAAAATAAATCAAGTCTAAGCTGTGTCAATTAAAATGAAAGTGTTGAGTAACTTAGATCCTCTTCTAATAATGTTCTTCTCCAATCTGATCGTGTAGATATTTACTAAGTTCAGTCGTAAAATAAATAATGTTAATATCAAATGTTGGATAACGCAAACTTTTAAAATTCAATTACGTCTCAATAATTGTCAACACCATACTCGTACTTTATAAACACTGTACAAAATTGATCACACAACCACGTACAAAATCAAGCTCTAAATGTATTTTTTTCTTAAAGGCAAAAAATCTATTGGTCCTCATCGCCTTATAAAAAAGGGGGGATGAAAAAGCATCAAATAAGACTTCTATCCTACGAATACCCTAATAGCGTCTAGATTTAATAATAAGAAGATTTGTTCAAAATATAAAAGAGATGGGTTTAACCCAAGATATATGAAAAAAGTGTAGATCTATCTTGGTTTCCTCGGGATTATTAAGCCCGTACTAATTAAAGTAAGCCCCAGAGGATAAATATATTTATTAGTTCAAAAGAACCAATTTATAGTTAGAACAAATTACGTTTCTAGCAATACAAAATAATCAACTAAGTTTATGCTTTTTTGTGAATATTTCAGACTAAAGAGATATTTTTAAGCTTTTTAACTGATTTTGAATAGCATATGACCTACAAAATTGTAGGCTTGATTTCAATTGTCGTCGACAAGTTCTTAGATACCATGTCATTACATACGTTTATTTCAAGCTTTAAAACAGTGTAATATATTTATACCAACAGCAACAGATTTCCAACACAATTGAAACTATAGAAGTTTGTAGCCTAAATATCTGTACCAATTGTAAACAAAGTTCTGAAGTTTTGGTTTACTAAATGAAGAACCCTCATTCACTCTTACAAACAGCCGCTTAATTGGAGCCATTAGGCCGGAGTGCTTGAATACAACCATTAAGAGATGCAGTACATTACAAACCCCTAAGTGCTCACAATTCATTCAAAGGCTATTATTAGACACCCCCTTTATACTGGCTGTCTTGAGTGTTAGATTTAAATCATGATACTGTTAAAAATAGTAGTTTATAAATTTTTTAAAGTTGATGGACCATCGCATGGTACTTTTTGGTGAATAATCACATCTCTGTTTCATGTAGTATTGGATTAGATCCCTTTCTTTCATCTTTCCTATCAAGCCTCTATAGAAAACTCTTGTTTTACTTCGATCCTGATGCTACAACGACAGCAAGGAAATCTTTATTTTATGTTCTCTTCGTCCATTTTTAATAAGGCGATGATGAGCAATAGGTTTTTCATCTTTAAACAACAAGGAAATTAAATTAAAATCCTAAATCAGTTTTTATTGATATAGTTCAATCCGAAGTTTTCATAGATAAAAAATGCACTACGTTTCAAGATTATCTATCAACTCTCGTTATCAAATGAAACGAAGTACTTAATCTGTTGGTACCATTTTTAAAACAGCGTCACCTCTGTTTAATTGATGTTTTTACTTCTTGTGTTAGCTTTGTAATTTTATTCATGTTAAAAGTGGTCAATAAAGACGAGATTCATTGAAGCAGATAGATAAAAATGTTGAAACAATATTTTTCTCCAATTTGTTTAGGAATCATTTCAGTAAGCAGTTAAAATTTAGTTTTTCTTTGGGTATCAATCCTCCTACTAGGACGTAAGTGATTAATGATGATTTGATAATGGTGTAAAATATAACTGGAGTGATTTAAACATGTCTGGGTTTGAAGTCACACACCCCTTCATGAAGGATGTTCCGCCCCTAGAACATCGGTCATTACTCGTCTAAAGTACAAAACTATTTTTAATGTCGATCACAGCAGTATAAAAAAGTTTTATCTTTTCTACAAGAATATCTACGTTGTTAAAAACAAAGCAAATGACAATCGTTCAACCTATATTCAGACGAAGTATATAACCTATAACATAAAAAACAAAAAAGTCCAAAAATCATTACCAATATATCTATAAAAAAACAATTTAAATTTAATACTTTTATTAGAGGAGAATGTCGACAAATTGGATGGGTTGCATAGAGGGGTGTGTCAATTCCAAAGTTGCATACGACGGAGACTATGTCAAGTCTCGACACGTTATTATAGCTATGCTGGTGTCATGTATCACAGAAAGTCCAATCAAACTACCACCCTCATCATACTGTGTGTTTATAACAGGACAACCTTGTCTGGATAATACTTTCATATAAAGGATCTACAATATCCTCACACAAATATACAATCATAAAATATTATAAAAAATGTTTTCAATTTTAGAATGAAATTACCTCTAAAACACAAAAAATTTAAGTTACACCCAAAGAAACAAAATATTTAAATGTATATTTTGGTTACATTGAGTTCTATTTTTAGGCGTAACGTTATTATTAATTATAAATATTAGGCCTGATGATGATATAAAATGAAAATCAAACTTAAACTCAGTTTCTCACAAATAATACTCGTATTAACTCAAATACTTTAAAACAATTGGTTAAAACAACTTTTACTCCACAAATACAATATTTTGTTTAAAAAGTTATTAGTAAATTATACAAATTTATATGTAGCCAGGTGAGTAAATATTAGGAAACCATAATATTTAATTCCAGGAAAAGGATAAATCAGTAATATATCACATAACTGTGAGATATGTCAAGTGAAACATATAGCCTAAACAAAACGAAATATAAATGTATGATTTAAAGAACAATTTCTCAGTTTATAAAGCAGCCATGGCTAAACATTATTTGAAAGAAAGCATTAAATTAATGTAAAAAAACTCAGAACTTTTAAAAATGTTACAAAATTGAATACCATAAATCATTATTAAACTCTTTACGAATGGTAAATAATGAATTAGACCCTCTACAGAATTCTAGAAATTTAATGTAAATAAAAATTATATAAACTATATTATATTAATATTAGGCTAATAATTGTGTATTAGTTACATAGATGACTTAGAATATTGTAGGGAATTTTTAACGCTTAACTATTTATAAAGTTGTAAAATAAGCTTAGGCCACGCCCCTCTTGCCACATTTAGTATAAATATGGGGCTTGGCACAGTACTAGGTTAGTTATAGTTTGATTATTGTAGTTTATGCTTCACTGAAGAATACGACACTGTCGTTGAAACGCGTTTGAGTTAATAAACGTATAATTTTGAGAAGTTGTGTTTAATATTATTATTATTAGTTGAGGTACATTTCGGAGTAGGTAAATCTTCAAAAATTATTTTAAATCCCGACTTATTTGGCGTACGTAACTAGTTTTTGAAGACGAAGATGCTACTACATGCGTCAATTAATAATAATCTATATTACCAGAAACATAGAATAATCTATTTTGGTATTACTAAAATAATAACACTAATTGTTAGAAATATATTCAGAATTGTTTTTTTTTTTCTAGTCAGTGAAACAGTTGTAAGCTACTACGAAACAACATGAGTTGAGACTCTTTTGACGTAACAGGATTATTAAAGTCCTTTTACATTAATTTAATTATAATCCTATCTATTGAATTTTTACATTTATAACCTAACACACGTGCGTTTTATTAACAAGTTAAATGTTTCTTTAATAATAAAATCCTGTTTATCCTCAATAATTCCATCTTTAGAGAAAACCCTTTGAGTTAGAACCCATACAAGCATCACTGACGCGTAATTCCTCCTGAATAAAGATCAAGATTCTACATAACAGCCCAATCAGCGTTTCCTCAAATATTTTGCTTTTCTCCAACTTTATGGAGTGACTGAAAGCAAGCTTTTATTATAAGGAGCACAAATAAGAAAGCCGTAGTTAAAGAATCAATTTAAAAATTATTTGTATGCTTTTAACCATAATCATCGCGTATACACTTAGTTTTAAAGGGTGTTTTTATATAATATGTAGATACTACAGGATGTGAGTAAATATTTGAAAATGTTAATTTTTAACAGTGTAAATAAATATAGACATGACTTTTTTTTAAATAATTCTTTTGCCATTTTAGAAAATTATTTCAGGTAATCTTAAAACAATTTATCTTTGATTAAATTTTAATTTTACTAATCGATTATATGTAGCAGGTTACGGTGTAAAAATATTGCACAAACTTCTACCTCGCCTATCTCCAAATCCAAATAAAAAACACCTAATGTATTTCTCACCGAAAAATGTCAGTTTGGTCAGTCAAAAGATGAAAATGGATGCAGTCTTTGATGCAAAATTTATAACATTAAATAGAGCCTCTAGTTGCTTCGATTATACGTCTTCATCGTATATTGTATAATTTGATTTAAACTTTTTTTTTTATTATTGGGAATCATAATAGTTTTTACTTATGATTTTGTACAGTGGGTTGAATTATTTGTCTTCAAATTTGACTAAAATTTGAACAAAATCGATACAGTCGGCTTTGAAAAATTACGTTCGTTTAACGGTCAATTTTTGAATTTTTTAAAATAATAACTCACGTATTGACATTTTTAAGGAGATGGCAAACAATATATCTCGCCATCTTGAACAAAATTTGGTCTATTTTTTAAATAGCAGCTACTCTCAGATTTTGACTTTTTGATGAATCGAAAAAAAGTCCGTAGATGGCCGAAAAATATCAAATTTGATTATATTAGGTCCACACGTTTGGACTTTAGAGTATTATATATACGTCAGGTGACAGACAGACATAATTCTACATTGACATCGATTTTTTTACAAACCTCATAACTTTTTCTAAACTTAGTTTCTGTGATAAAGTAAAAATAGTGCGATAGAATTATCCGCAATATATATATATATATATATATATATATATATATATATATATATATATATTTAAATTATCTTCATTTCTAATTTAATTAAACATTTTATTTTCTCCTTAATTATAACAAAGGAAAATTATTCTCATAATATTGATCTATGTAAACATAATCGTTTGTATTCAACTGGGTTAAACAGGTGTTTATTATTAATTAATTGTTTTTGTTATAATCTGTATGAAGTCAGTATTTTTTTTTTTTTTAATGTGAAACGATTTTATTCAAAATTAACCCAAAACCTTCACGTTATTGATCAAAAACTTAATAAATCCAAAGTAATTACTGTCTGGCGTCTGTGACTTCTAATGGCCTGCTGGCTTATGTCATTTTAGACAACACTGTGACTGAAAATGTGTATGAACAAATTTTAAGACACCTAAAGTTTCGGAAATGGGAAGAGCTATTTTTTAACAATATGGTCCACTATACGAATTCAGTTTTAGTTTGTATCAAATTACGTTTGTAGCTATAAAAGTTTTTTTTCCAAACAAAAGCGGTACTTTATTTCAAAGGCTGTTTTTTGTATTGCCAACATTTTGTTACTAAAATACCAGTATGCTGAAATTTGCACATACTGGTAAAATTTGTATTTTTAGTTTTATTTAAGTTTGTAAAGTTTCAAAAGAATCGGTAGAAGAATAAGCAATTTATAGAAACACATCTGAATAAAAAGATTTTTAACACTTCATGCGATATTTTTGTTCTGTGTTTATCGCCCAAGTCTAGGATAAAAAAGCATGTTTTGGAGAACTCGGCGACGAAACTGTTAACTGCAATGAAAGGCTCCGTTGCTTACATTACAATTGTATTAGTTTTTCAGCAACTATTTGAAGTCGTGTGGTGTAAAACGCTCGAATAAAAGGAAAGGTAAATTAGTTAATGCATGTAGTTGTCGAAACTTGCAACATCTTTAGAAACAAGGACAGATTATGAAGACATAAAGTTAGCATTTAAGATATCATACTTAACTTATTTTGTAATCACAAAGAAGATAGTTTTATTTCAATTTCATTGAGGTATTTGAGATAAACTCCAGTATTGTATCAAAACAATTAAACCGTATTAAGTGATCACATAAAGCTACACAAAGAACAATCAAATACATTATTATTTATCACTTTTTAAAAGTCAATGAACACATACTGTTTTTTATAGGCGTTTTTCAGTTGTTTGAAATTTCAACAACTGCAACTCTATTTACAAAGAGGACAATATTTGTACTAAAAAATAATAAAACGTAACAACGGTGTTTATTGTTTTACATTTAATGAAACAGACTTGTTTTGGATGTTTCACAACGCACGTTATGAACGTGATTATATACAACATTTTGTTAAACCTCTTTTAGGTTTTTATAACTGAAAATAATTGCTAAATAAAAAACTGAATTCCGCTTGTTTTACAAAATTTTCAATATAATAAAATAATGTAAATTTAAATACGTATAACAACGCAAAATGGTTCTAAAATGACATTTCACAGTGTCTAACTGTTACCATTGATTTTACATACTAAATAGGTGACCCTTCTATGGTATCTATTATAGCTCAGAAGTTAGAAGCCTTACTGCTGAAATCCAACAACAACCTTATGTCTGATAACTTCAAGGAAATTCAAAAATCCAAAATATCCTAACATTCTTTGTTTTCCTCAGATTCGTTTTTTTTTTTTTTTTTTTTTTAACAATATACAGAGTGTTAAATAAGTCCCGGAAAGGCTTAATATTTTTATAACCATTACAGATAGAGCTACAAAGCTTAGCACATTGTTAATGGACATTGTTAATAGAGTATAATGGGGGTTTGCGGCATTGTGTTCTACTCATAAAGTCCTTTAATTCGTTGTACAACTCGACCTATGTTCTCATTTAAGATGTCCTACTTACTCCTTGTGGGACGACCTACTGGAAAGGTACGTCTAATGAATACGTACTCAAATAGGTTTCCGTGACCATTAACAGTGTGCAAAGCTTAGTAGCTCTATCTGTAATGGTTACAAAAAATATAAAGTAGTCCCGGGACTTATTTAACACGCTGTAAATATAACAAATTATAATCAATAACAAATTTTGCAAAATGATTTAATTTATAGAAACTGTTAGATTGTAATGTACCTCAAAATATAATTTTTTACTTAATTGTTTACAAATGGCGTTCATTTAAAAATTTTGTTCAAAAATATCTCCAAAACCATTTACAACTTATACTAAATTTTAATAAATACTGTTTAATTTACAAAAACATACAGTTCTCTTCTTATAAATTAGAAATTTTTACATTCATTGCTGTTAATTTAAAACAATAAAACATTTTCCAATATTTCTACAATTTTCATTTGATATCTACAATATTTCTACCATACAAGGAACACAATACAGATTTGGTCTGCCAAATATCTAGTCACCCACATTATATCCCACCCTTGTTGAACAGCTGTTCTCACGACACGTGTCTATTAGGTAATTCGATTGCAGCGCTTCACGTGACCTGGTAGGGAACGTGTCCTGACTTCTAACATTGCTCAACATTTTGCACCTGCTACGAGATGACACAGTTTTTATGACTAATTATCATGAAGGATGGAATATAGTTTTATTGGGCATTCTATAGGAATAATAAACAAATGTATATTTCAATTGGAAACATTCTTGAAAAAAAGTTTACTACAGATATATTATACAATTTTAGAGAAACTTTGAAGTTTATTGTTGTTTACTACTGTCCACAAATTGTTGTCTATTATTAGTAGTGAAGTGAAATGCCATTTTTTAAATACAAAAGAGACATACCATCTCCATTGTACGAAGTGAAGCTCAGAATTAAGAGGGTGGTGGTGCCATCTAACTAACGGCAATGTAACATTATGGTGTGCTATTAAACTTCATTATACATTCAATGCTATATTTAATTTAATTTAAAGACGTAATGTTAAAATGAAATATCCGATATAATCAAAATAGTCAGAATGGATTATATGAATTGAATGACCAATATACATTAATAGAAGTGGATTTGTACATTCCAGGTTAACACGTTGTTTGTTCATTTTACTATTCTAGAGAACATTGTTTCATAGTGGTTCTCTGATACCAGTATTATGTGCATTATTTCGGTTTTTACGACTCCTTGGAAATTTTTGATATTTAAAGGGACAAAATTAGCTTGTTTAAAGGCAACTCGACTTACTGGAATAATATCCAGGATCCTGGCTTAGCCTATCTTGAATTTTTCACTCTCTTCATTTAGTTGAGGCTTCAGCCACTCACTCAACATATCCAAGTAACTACTCCTTTGGCCGTATTTCCTTGAATAATGAATGAGCCAAATAAATATCTTTGTATATGATATTAAATAAATATCTTTGTATATGATACGTTCAACTTAGGAGAATCTCTCTTTGGCTCTACGACTCCTCTAGGACTTTCAGTTCATAAAATATTTACAATGTGCTAGACTTTTCCACTAATATGGAAAGTTGACTCATCACCATAGATGAGTCGTTCAAAAAACATCTTAACTAAGTCCCTGAACATCATTACAAAACTTAATATGTTTAAATTTATCGTCATCCCTTAAATTTTGTAACAGTTAAAACTTATAGGAGTTCATTTCAAGCCTTTTTCTCATAATTCTCCAAACAGAAGGATGCGGTATTTGAAGTACAAACTCACCTTGATTGTAAGGAAGATAGTCGAACTTGTTCAACTTGACCTGCAGGCGTTGCTGGTCTACTTGTGCTTTTCCCTTTATACAAACATTCTGTATTCTTGAACTTCTTGTACCAGTCGTAGATTGACTTTAGTCATGACAACGAATACTAAAATGACGTTGCACGACAATAACGGATTGCGTTTTTTTTTCAAAAGCAAGCTCACAAAACGACTTCTCTTTTGGAATATTCGCTATTTTGTTGGTGAATGAATAGAATCAGCTGTTGAATTATAACTTAAAATCACTACCCGTTGATACCTAATATGATGAAATAAAATAATATATATATATATGTTTTGTAGACATATGAGAGAATACGTATACTTCTTTTTTGAATAACCCTGTATATATATATATATATATATATATATATATTCTTTTTAAATTTCAATATTTGATTTTACAGAATATTATTTACACTGAATCATAAACTGAAATCATACAACTTGTTGTGTTGACCTAATCTGTGAAATTATCTGATTTTTTATTTAAAAGTGTTTAAATATATAGTGAATCATGTTAAAAAATATATTTATTTCGATAAAAACAGTTCTTGCCTCACAATGTTTAGTTCCTTACATCTGCAGGAAGAAAGTAATTTTTCAAGTCAACTTTGAAGATAAATGGTTTGTTTTTACTTGAGCTTTCTCAAAACTTTGCGTCATATTTTCAGTCATTCATTATCACACCTTAGGCCTTCATATTTAATCATTAATTATCTTTTTATTATCTATATCTTACGTAGTAGAGAAAATGACAGGTAAAGTGGGAAAATGTTATTTTCAGATGTTGCAAAATTATTTTTAAAGTTATAGTAATATCCAGTAAGCTGGCAAATTAACTTTGGAAGGCACTACTTGTCTTTTACAAGTGATAAGCATAATTATAAAGTTTTCCTAAAGTCTTGTTTTAAACTAGAGATTCTCAATTTAACATCGACTATTTTTGAAAAACGTTAAAAGAAAATTGAATAAAACAATACATGTTCTAAATAACTAAATATTTATTTACATGTAGTACTTATTCATTCTGTCAGTAGGGTGCGTGTCCTTATGTCAATTGGGATGGTTACTTAGTCAGTGAAGCATCGTCTTGTATTTTTGGTGCACAAATAAAGTGATTTTTTGTGGAAGTTAATCTTTTAATTCATTTGGTTTTGAAGTTTCCACAAGTGTAGCCCATTAGAGTTGATAGCCCAAAAGAATTTCATATTTTAAAAAAAACTCATTTATTCTAACAAAAAAATTACAATGTTGTGTAATTTTTAATGAAAAGAAACTGTCTTTACAAATTTTCTAATCAAATTTTAGCTTTTATCAAAACACTTCACAATGAAATACGAAACTTTAATATGTCTCATCATAAATATTATAGGATTAAGTCAAGGCTGTCAATATTTGTTCGTTTTATAGAAATTATTCTCGATTGTAATCTTTTATTATTTTGAGTTTCACTCAATTGTTTGTGTTATTTATTATTCATCACATTTCACTAAAATTTAAACGAAATCAGTAAAGGTGATTATGAGAAATTATTTATTTTATGGTTTTTACTAATAAATTACGAAACGAAATGTTTGTGAACTTGAGACCAAACGTTTTGTTTAAACACTTAAGCAAAAGTAATCTATATTCTTAATTCCGATTTTAAAACAAATTAGAATTTTTTGTTTTTATACTATGACTGGTGCCCCAAAGTATTTAGATAATGAAGAAACGAAGAATATATCTTAAGATATGGTAAAAATGCGCAAATAAAAATAGGTTTACGTGTTATAGCTGTAGAGCGCACCACAGACTACACACAGACATCATTTTTAAAATTACTTTATTGGACTCAATGATCTCATAAAATTTTCCACAAACAATTGACATATAATTTACCACTTATACATAAACATTCCACTACGCTACGTATATGTGAGAAATAAAAACTTACATTTTTACTCCTTAATCTACAAAAGGAACTTAATAAATCATTAAAAAGAACAGCTCCATTAAAAGTATGATTGAATTGTGATGACTTGTTATTTGTGACAGACTGACGTTCTAAAACATTAGGACATAATGGCGGCCATTAAATGAAAGTATTTATCTTATTGATGCAATTAATCTTCAACAGTAATGATCTGATGCTTATGCAGCATTCAAATCACTAATATTTCTTCCTCCTTTCCGTAATAATTACGCAGTAGCAATTATGTCTTGACTACAGATTTGAAAACAGTAACGGTTAAGTCTTAATTTTAAATCAAGTTTCTAATCTTCATTATGGCAGCAGCTTATTTTTAAAAGTGTTTAAGTTATGTTACCCTCTTCTTAATTACCCACTGTACGAAGTATAATAGACGTTAGGTAATCGGATAAAGCATTGTTGTTTAAAGACGAAAAAACTCTGGACTATCATAACCTTATAAAAAAAGAAGAAAATAGAATAAAATCCCTCGGGAAATAGAACACCCTTATCCCTCGGATACTCTAATAGCGTAAGAGTCTCTGTTTTTCGACTGGTTTTTACGTTTCATAGTCACAAGAAACCTAAATTTGTTTTTTTTTTAGCCCGTCATTCGTAGTTGTCTCTACATAAGCAAAATGGCGGCCACATAAACTACGACAGTAACATGAAATTTGTTGACTATAGTATTCTGATATGCAACCCTATTGAAATATAGAAAAATTGAATTTAAAATGTCAAATAGCGCGTACTTAAAACAGTTTTTTGATCATACTGTTGTGGCCAAAGTTCTAAACTAGATAATAATTTGGATATTCTGCACGCAATGTTACCAACCCCATCTCTACGATGAAAAACATCGCGAAGTTATTATCAAAAACTTAATTTTGAGTCCTGGGATTAAGTCAAGACCCAGTCACTATCACTTATGTAAAGCTTCAAGGCCAGTGACACTGACACGAGCAAAACAAGTGGAGACTTTACAATATTTACACCCCTACGAGGACCGATAGGACCTAACCGACGTCAAGGAAGTGGTTACGTCGTTCAGAACACTGTGTAACAACTGTTTTATACAAACAAACCGTATTTGAATTTCTTTCAAGGTTTAAGAGACCAACTTATGGGAATTAAATTTAATGGATTTGATAGTACTACATTGAAAGTGGGTAAGTAACGTGATAGCTCCAATGAATTGTTTATTCACACTTAAATTAATATTCAACTCTACTACATTTCCAACAAGTTATTTTGTAAATGTTAAATTTAATTCGTGTCAACAGACACGTCAATTTAAAAGGATATTAAAAACTAAAATAAACCGTTTTTATCCTTTGCATTTAGAGACACATCCTTCCTTTGAGCTTATAACTCAAAGCTCATTGACGTTGTATTCAAATGGGATTCGCGGTACATTTCAATTACTCCTTGAGTTTGCTTTACTCAGCGGTTTTGGGCGTAATATGAATATTTAGTCAATTCAAATTTTAGAAGAAGAATCTTTGAGTGCAATAGCTATATTAGAATCTCACTTAACAAAAAGACCGTATCTGCATATATCATTGGTAAAACATAATCTTAACATGAACAATTTTTTTTTTTATTTATATTTCCTACTCAGGCCAAATTACAAATAAAATCCTACAAAATTAATTGTCACCAAAAATGTCAAATCAGACATTAATCTTCAAATGTCATTGAAGTTCTAACGAAATCATTAAAGCTGATTTTGAAAAATTACGAATTACAGACGATTATTATTATTTTTTTAAACCGATAATTCAAGAATCAACATTTTTGGCGATATAATCAACCATTAACTTTTGTTTGGTTTCTAACAACTTGAAGACAATTTGATCAAAACAGTAATAATTTTGTGTTTTTACAGTAGTTAATCGAAATTTAAGGTTTTTGAAAAATGACTAATCTCCACATACGGCCAAAATAACCGCATGTAGCAAATTTAATTAATATCGGTTTACGCGTTTGGGGCTGTAAAGCACTGCACATTAGATACGACATCCAATTATTTTGAACTTAGGAGACCTCAAAAGTAAATTACCTTCAAAAAACTCGATATCAATTTTTTAAACCATTACATAACTTTCTCTATACTACATATATATATGAGGATCTAATTTGCCGTCTTTACATGTATTGTAAATTTGATTAATTTCTCCGCACTATTTGGTAAATACTTCTTTGATTTTGGTGTACGAATCCATTGGTGTGAGAAAGTTAGGATTGTCAGATTGCTGCCACTATTTAACACTTAAATGATTCTAATTACGTACCTACACAATATCAGTGATTATTCTGGACAATTAATTGCATAAACGTGGTTTTTAATTTTAAGGGGCAGAGTAGGCAATCGGAGTACACATTATATTCTGTGACAGCTCAACTAAACTAAAGATCAGCAAAAATTCAGATATTTTCCATGGTCCTACCTATATACATGCAGTTTCCAGGGTAAAATAGTTCCAATATAAATAAATAGTACAAAAAGATTGCACAAACTTTCTCATTCACACTTCCCTAAAACCAAAAAAAAACGAGCTAAAACTAAATGTCACCAAACATGTTAAGTTTGGTAGTTTTCAATCAAAAATTGAAAATTAACCATGGACGTATTATTTCAAAAACGTAAATGGTATTACATTAAAATTGATTTTAAGGTCGGACGAAGACCATTTATACTAAAATATTCTTGAATCGTAATGTTTTATAAATGTGTTTTTGCTCACGAGTTTGAATCTTAATTTTGACGGTTTACTATAAGGTTTGAACGAAATTGGTAGAGTCGATTTTGAAAAATTACATATTTTTTAACAGCTTCATGGCCGATTTGTTTTTTTTTATGTTTTTTAGCGCTAACTCACGGGTGAATTTTGGATAGGTGTGGTATTAATGCATTTTGTTTGGGTTTTTAGAGGCTTGAAATAAAATTCCATCAAAACCGTTAGAATTGATTTTGAGAAAGATCTATTTTTGTGTTTTCTTTCTAATATTAGCTACACACAAAAAACACATAAACTACGTATATCTAAAAAAGTAAAAGCCATATAATTATTTAATCTTTATTTTAAGACTATGACAACGTAAATTACAAGTTGAGAAAATGAGCAAATTTGAAAAGTTTAATTTTTAAATTACAAATAATTTTAGGACTTTACGATATTGTCGAGAATTCTTCTTATAGAGATATAATCTAATATAACGGTACGAGTTGTCAGGAAAATAAAATAACTAAAAACTAATGAACTGACGAACCCCAACATTTGCTTATTGTTGTGTGAAAAATCAATAAACATAGAACGTGTGCTTTTTCCAAACACGAATTTGTTTTTCCATAATTATTTTTTATTTCTTTTATACGATGAAGAGATATTTCACAATATTCAATGGAAAGTAATTTGTAATAACAGATTTTCAACTAAGCCTTTGATTTGAAATTATTTGTTAATGATGGAAGTTCAATTTTATTATTATGCATTTTTCGGACATTTGTCATCATTTGTGTGTTAAAAATCAAAACACTACGTTTTGGGAATAAGAATCAATTCCCGTTATCAAGTGACTAAAAACTAAAGAAACATGAAACTAGAAACTATGCCTATGTAAGAAGTCAAATTAAATATGAATACCACCAACCTTAATATCTAAGCATGCATCCCAGAGCTAAAACTGAGAAGTCAAATATAAACACACAATCACGGTAACACACAACCAACGTCAAATACGTGTTGTTGTATCAAAGATACCCATTATTAAAAAAAGAACTAAAATTTGATTATAATACCCCTACAACTAAAAAACAAGATGAAATTTTACCTGTTAAATGGCCAGAAGGGGTTGGTAACCCGCTCTCGGGCTAGGAAGCTTAATACAACTAACAATAGGCCACTCCCCTAATAGTTTGTCACGCCTTCTGGACCACGTCACTTGTTGTTGTATCTTTGATACAACAACGCGTATTTGACGTTAGTTGTGTGTTACCGTGATTGTGTGTTTTTTCGACTTCTCAGTTTTAGCTCTGGGATGCATGCTTAGTTAAGGTTGGTGGTATCCATATTTAATTTTACTTCTTACATAGGCTTAGTTTCTAGTTTCATGTTTCTTTAGTTTTTAGTCACTTGATAACGGGAATTGATTCTTATTCCCGAAACGTCGTGTTTTGATTTTTAACACACAAATGATGGCAAATGTCCGAAAAATGCATAATAATAAGCCTTTGAGATTAGTAAAGTTATAAAGATTAGACCTAAAAAAACTAATATTTTATTAACAAACAAATTGCCAACAAAAACACATATATGATCCTTATATTAGATATTTACTGTAGTTTTATATTTTCATCTCATGTAAAATTCGATGTATTTATCAAATATTGGCGAAATCGAAAGAAATGTTTCAACTAATAATCAAAAATTTGTTTAAAAAACCAAAGTCAAATTTTTAGCTAAAGATATGATAAATGGAATTTTCATTTTCAATCTCCGTTATACATGATTACAGTGACAAGTTTAAATGAAATAGGCTGAGTATGTTATGAGAATTATCTACAGAAGAATGGACGGACTAAATGTTGTAGGAGGGACAGACGCCATTTTTATTAAACTAGAACGTCTGATTTTTCAAGATATAAATTTGTTATCCTAAAACCTGGTTTAATTTTTTTTTTTTTTAATAATAAATAACTTTATTTTTTACTATGAATAAAAGATAGAATATAAAATCACAACAATTCATTTCTCTCCAATTCCACATTCAGATAAGAATGAGTAAAGATTCGTGTAAAACTTTACAAAAATCAATATTAAATAATGGGAAATTTGAAATGTGCAATAAATATAAAATGTTCTTAATTATCAGAAGTGAACTGTATGTTTTTGAAAATTAAATAATGTATATAATAAAATAACAATATCGTTTTGTTCAATATTAAAAGGATTAAAAATATTGCATCTATTAAACAGTGTGTTTAATGAACGGTTTTTAAGATATTTGGAGTAAAATATTTTATTAATACCATTTTGAAACAGTTATAAGATTTTGTCCCAACACTATAAATCATTCTGTAAAATTTTGTATTCATACAAAGTTTTATTTTGTTTTTGATAGAAAGCGCGACGGAAAAGGAAGCATTTTTGAACGTATGTTGATAAAATTTGCTTCTTTATATTGACGTCTATAATCACTTTCCTTAGTTTGACACCTTAATTACTAGACACTCTGTATGTAATAGAAAAGTAATGCAGTGAGTGGACAAATTGGTTTTTAAGTTTCACATAAACATATCCGTTTCAAAATCTCTTAAGTACAAAAACAATTAAATAAAAAAAGGATTTGTTTTTTTGTTATCCGTGTAGTAATTTTGTAGTTTAAAAGTGAAAAACTTGGTGGTTATCATAACCCTAAAAACAATTAAAGAAAAGAACAAAAAATAGAGACGACCTTGAATAATCAGTAGCGTCAGGATTGGAAGAAAAGAAAAGTTGGTCAAAAGAGACTAGATATGAAAGATAAAAAAGAGTAATATAATACAAAACTAGATAAATAAAAGTGTAGATCCAGTAGAGTACTTCGGGATTGCTACAACCTTACTCTCTAAGTGGATCCTGAGATCGACCGTACAGCGTGCAACACCTATCAGGAAGTCGTGTTTAATTAATATTTATATATTTACTTCCTCACATTTACGGAGAATAAATAACGACGTGTTTTTATGTGGTAAATCAGAATTAAAGTGTATTTTATTAAAATTACAAAATGCAATAAGGTCATGACAAAATCCACATAGGATTTTCAATTGGAATCTAGAACCTGAAGATGATTTTTGAATTGTGACGAGACTTGAAATAATATTGGCTGAATTGTTTGTCGAAGATATCAGAAGTAGTCAACATACTCATTTCACTGAAAATACAATCCTGAAGACTACAAATACATTTTAATAAACATCGTGTACATATTAATTTATCTCTTAGACTTTCATTTAATATTATAAAGCTAGAGATTATACTCGCATGAACGCTCATCAGCTTGTCTAGACAAGCAATAAGAGTCAAGAATTTCATAAGCAATATAAAGGCAGTAATATGAAGGATATTTGGGTTGATTTTAATTTAATAGCGATATGCTTAGTGAATATTTAGGAAATGGAATCTGATGAATGCTTGTGTATGAAAATTAATTTGTAAACTATTAAAATAAAAATTTTGTTTTCAATGTACGTATTTAAATTTGAGGAAAATACGAAATATATAAAGCGTAGTTAATGTCGAAGATAGAAATAGTTGTAGTTGGAGAAAAGACAAAAATTAACTGACGATGTTTTGCTCAACTTCACATTTGTCTATTTAGTTTGTCAGATAAAAATTTGTAAAATGGATTGTATTAATAACTACAATGAAAGCATGTTTTTGTGAGGAAAATGAGTATGTACTAGTTGAAGGTTAAATTTAACGTGGGGAATTTTATTGTTTAAAAATGTCAGCTGATTGACAATTGAATATTTACTTGAAACAACAGGAGATGAAAAGTATAGTTATGTGTTTAACATGGTAATTTTGATTGAACACAAAACAGATATAATTTACAAATTTTCAGAGAGCAATATTTTTTAAATTTTAATTTTGAAGCCGGAAAGGCAGTGAAGCTACACTTGAGAAAATTTGATTAAAATTGATACAGCTGATTTAGAGAAAATCGTAGTATTATATTTGTGTAACATCAGCTACCTCCAAATTATCAAAGAAATATTTTATATGAGACCAAAATATAGCCACTTACCTAATTTTTTTAACTCAAAACCGATAAATTCATGAAATAATTTCAATTATTTTTAATAAAGTAAATTTTTATATGAGTATTAAGTATACAAAATGTTTGAAAATTCTGCTTATTATAATAATTGTCCCATAAAATAATGCCATAATTTAATGGGGATTTATACACCATAACATACCAATTTCAACACATGGATACTGGCCAAATTTAAGTAAATACAATCCAAAACCAATTTTAGACACAATATCTGTGTAATCTGTTCAAGACGATATACTATCTATAATTATACCAAACAAACTGACAGAATTAACCTCTTCCAGAAAGACATAATCCAAAAACGTGTTAGCGTGAAGTCTTTGTGGCTGCAGTCCCTTCTCAAGAAACAATTAGTCTTACTGGAATTTATTGTAAGATTTAATTCATCAAATCATGCACTTGTTAGATTTACCTGTATAAAAGCTTTCTGCTCAATTTCTGGAAAGTTTTGCCACTAAAAGTAAGATTGTGTCGTCAGCAAGCTGAGCAATATTGTCAATGTTTGTTACAGAAGATAAAAAATCATTTATCTGAATAAAAATAACACAAGATCAAAAACAGACCCCTGAGGGATTAAATATTTAGGAATCATTTAACAAAACTCTAGCCACCTCAATATTAAATATAAATCAATACAGTAAAACACTTTTAATTGGATAGTATTTTGCAAATATACTTTCAAATTCCACCTCTTTACAATGATAAATAATGAAGCTATTGTTAAAAATGTAATTTCGAAAATTGACCTTTCAATATATTTATATAGTTAAAAGATCCGACTGGGCCGAGTAACCGATATGAGCGTAGCGAGTGAAAGACTCTTCACATAATATGTACACAAGCTACTTCTGGCACACTAATTCTAGAACACCAATTCCAGCACACTAATTCTATCACACTAATTCTAACACACTAATTCTAGGACACCAATTCTAACATACTAACATACTACTACAGAGAACGGTAACGAATTGCGGAAGCAAGTACAATAAGGTCTACTATCCTTTACTCTAGTAGTTGTTTTCTAACAGTTTGTGAGCTAAATGCAACTACAGATAACGAATTAGTCGTTAAATGTTTCTCGTTAAGGTGTATTCTTGTTAATATTTTAATTTTGAGTTAATCTTTTAATTACGAATGTTTTACTTGTTTTGCTCAATACATTTAAGTACTCTCTAACGCCACAAAACTAGGGTTTTGAAGAACCTTGGCCACACTTACCACAGACTAACCTTCAGTTTGTCCTTCCCAATTTATTACTCAAATCCTTCGTAGATCTTCAACAACTTTATCTTTCCCACATTATCTGAGTCGTGTTTTTCTATTTTAAGTTTCCAACGAAGATTTCTTTATTGGATATATTTTGACTCTCCAGTATATATTTTGAAGCACTTATTTCTCCCAGACACCCAACTCTCTTCACTTTGACAACACACCACATTTTAGATCCGTATAATATAAATTATAAACCGTGCTTACGGTTTTATAAATCAATTTTTTTTCATTTATCTTAAAATTCATCTATTATCCCTTGCAATCATTTATCTTATTTTTATTTTAATATCAACATTTGTTTGTCAATACTTGATTATAAATATTTAAATATATTTTGATTTGAGCCATTATATATAAGAAATCACTTTATTTGTTTCTAAGAAGAATCAACACAAACATCAAAACATTATTAATTGTTGAAAATTACAACATAACGCTGAACTAAATCAATTCAAGAAGAAAAGAAATATTTTCTTCAAAAAACTAATATTTATTTATAATCAGATTACATTAACATTCCTGCAAATTTGTTTAATTAATCTAAAAAGTTCATTTTATAGTATTTATTTGTAGATACTTAAAATTAGTATTATAGGCCCACTTTTTTAACTATAACAAAAGCTTTCATTTTATTTTGTATTGAAATTTAAAAATCTCTCTTTTAATCCAAAGAACGGATTGCACTTATCCACCGTTTTGGGAATTAAATATCTACTTTCCTTACAATTTGTGAAACTTTCAATTCCGTTCTGTAATGAACGAAGAATGTAATTAGTAGGCAGGGTAGCCTACTCTACTGGGAGCAGTTAGAACCAAGCTGTTAAGCATTATTATACAACCTGATGTTAGTAAGTTTGTGTTTTTAATGAAGATATGAAATCCTGAATACTCAAGAAAAATTATTATCGTAAGACTTTTGTCTTTTTTATCAAAATTATGATGTTTCAGAGATATAGAACGTAACAGATTAATACTTCAGCTTCATTTTCGTACTTAAACAATTTCCAATTCGGAATTTTAAAGAGTTAGTGGGAAACATAGTTTAATTTAGGATCCGGAGAACTCAAACTCATTAAAACAATTTTAACCAATGAAATATTTAGAAGATTGAAATTTAGTGTTACCCTATAACGGTAAATATTTATATATTATAATTATGAGAAATATAATTACGTAAATAATATAATAAAATTCCAAACAATTATGTATTGTTAAATTGAAAAATTGATTAAACCTTTTTTTTATTGATTGAACTCAAAAATCGACGTCGAAGATGAATATTTCATCAAAAGATTTAATTGGGTTAAAAAATTACATTCTTTTAATTTAAAATGAAATTAATCGTTTCCATGTGTTAACGATAAATTAAAATTTGAGATTAAAGATTCAAAAGTGGTAATGAAAAATAATCGCCATCTTAGAAGATTAAATATCAAATAATCTACACAACATGTTACTATTACGGCGGTCAGATTTCATTACAATAATAATGATATTTAGGGTAGAAAATTTGACTTTCTAAAATGAGTATATAAGGTTTTCTTTCACAGCTTGACAGATATTAAAAATATATCTTCTTTTTTTTAAACCGTACTATCAATTTTAAGAAAGTTAAAAATTTGATATTTTAGTTTTACTTCCGGTATCCGCAAATATTTAACACGTAAAATTTTTAATATCTCCAAAAATATATGATTAAAGTATATCCACATATCCAATTTCATCTAAATCTGTCTTCCCGTTTCTGCTCATAAAATCGTAGACACGCTTAGGAAAACAATTTAAGATACCTCCCAAGAATAATTCCAAAATTGTTGGCCTTAATCATAATTTCCTCTATAATCAATATATATGACAAAGTTAAAAACATACTGGTCAATCCATGAGAGTCTTAAATCGCCGTCAGCAATTGTCAAAAGATAAGAACGTTGTAATTTGTACAAGAAGCCCGACAGACAACTGTCGTCACGTGACGCTAAATTCCTACACGTATTGTATTAGAAGGACTCTCACCCCTCCACACACTTGATGTAAGTTTTATTTAGAATACTGTAAAGCACACGTGTATGCATTTATATTTGGAAAGACTATTAAATTGTCATTTAAAATATATTACGAAGAGTATTTAACACAACCAACTACATAAAATTACTATATGGCCTCAGAAGATCTTAAAAGACAACGTTTTTGAGACCTATTCATAAATGTCGGTTCTTCAATTAAATGTAAATGAACAATGAACCACGTTTTAAAAATGAGTGCACATATCTCGAAATAGGCGTAAACAATTCGTCTCCTTTTTAAGGAAATGTAAAGATAAATGACACAAATGCGAAATGCCAAGTAGTAATAAAGAAAAGAATATTATAGTTTATTTATACAATTTACTCGTAAACCATAAACCCTCAGAGGTCAATTTAGGGACTACGGGCTTGGCATACCGTAGAGCCCTAGCTACACCTTTTCCTGTAATCATGAGTTAGACTCCTCTCTTTCATCTCTCCTATCAGGTGTCATCTCTCGAACAATTAGACGATGACGCCAGTGAGATTTTTTTCCTTTAAACAACAAGGAAAATAGATTCTTTTTTTTTTTGTTTATTATTAAGTTTCCAACATATGTTGTGTTACTCGTTCATCTTCATATATCAAATACATTTTATCTAATTTGCTTTCGCAGATTATGACTTTTTTTCCTTTTTTAATTACGTGTATAATGTTGTACCATGTGGCCACGTAAGAAATGTAGGACTATAAAAATTAAAAATTGTGAAACACTATATGCAAAAAAAAATGGATCCGTCTTATCAATTATATATGTAATGTAATGTAATATATTATAACGAAATAGAGGGCTCCCAAAAGTTCAGTGCTCGGCAGGCCATAAATTGTAAACAGTTGAAAGGATTGACAGCTAGAAAAACTATTCTAACATTAGTCACAGATCTCAAGAAGTCAAATAAACCATTCCAAAAGTCAATGCCTTCAACCGAAAATGTTTGAAATGGACCAATGAAATAAATTGCTTCACTCCAGAATAACGTAAAAGATTTAAAATAAGCCAATGAAGGAAGAGGATCGGAAGAAAGCATTGTGAAATTAGAAGCTATATAGGGGTGGAAGAGAAGCACACTGGGTTCATTCTTTTTGGTTGTTACTGTTTGAAGGAGGGAGTTCCGGAGCAAGTGTTTCTTTAGTAGATCGTTGTGAAAGATTTAGCCGAGATCAAAAGTCAAAATAAAATAGTATCTGCGTCGTTTTTTTTATATATAAGTATTAATAATAATCTCCGAAGAATAGTTTAAAAGATAATCGTCGTTATAAGTTTTAAAGATAATCGTCGTTATAAGTTTTAAAAAAATCATCGTCATAGAAGTGTGTGATAAATTGCGTCGTTATAAAAGTGTTTGAACAGGAATATTAATACAAAAAATTAAAGTAATCGTCATCACGAAAGTGAGTGAGAAATAAGTGAAAGAAGAAAAGAAGTTCGTCGAAAAGATCAAGGCAAATCGATCCATCTACTGGCAGTCTACACGGAAACCATGTGCACGGAACCAGGAACAACGGAACCAGGAACATCGGAGCAGCGATAAAACTTCCAAGCGATAAGTAAAAATTAATGGACAATCTGAATTAAATAAACTACCACCAAATTATATTTTATATGTAAATTATAGTCACCAAAGAACCTCACGAACCCGTAAAGAGAAATTAAATTAAATTAAAATAATAGTACATTTCAGTTAGCCGGAGCATTTTATAATAATAAATTAAAAGTAATAAATTTAAAAGTAAAAACATGATGCACTCTTATTTCTTTATTAAGGTTAAGACATGGTAGAATTAGAATTTTATTTAACTATGTACTTACAATAAGTAGTAGGATAAGACGTTAGTGTATACGTATAAAGTGCATCAGATTGGACAATAATTGATGTTATATTGTAAAAAATTTTAAAACCTAATATTATGAATAATTAAAGAACAACTTAAATTATAATTGTGTCCAAGAAATTTGTTATAATATATATGTAATGAGTCAAATGTTGAGTTTATATCTTATAACTCTCATAATAATCAATATCGTGAGGCTTCAATATGTAAGTAGAACAGTTGTAATTTTGTAGTTTATTTTTAGAATTCGCTAATATTCCTTGAAGTTACCAGAATTGAGCCATTAGATACCAGCACTAGAGCTTTCAGAGCTTCAAACCATACCATGGAGCTTATCTATTATTATAAAATCAATGATCGAATTCATCATTTGGTGCCGTTTGTGACGGCAAAACAGTTGTAATGAAAAACGTGTCAACAAAAATGGCGTAGACATTCAACATGAATTTAAAACTAGGGTATATCCTTTATTATATACCATTGGTATAAAATACCATTGGGTTCACAAGAGTTCTGACTTTATTATGTAAAAATATAGAAAATAATATTGCTTTAAAACTCTAAGAGCAATGCACTTTAATTGGACATCAGATTCTCAAATGTTCTTCTATTCTTCCTAAATTGACTCTCCTTCCCTCTTTCTTGCCCCTACAACATTACACTCGATTAGACACAAAACACAATGTAAGTAAGGGTCTTGTGCACTCAACTGTAGCGTGACATCGTACTTTGGGGCTTCTTCATTATTGATCTTTATTGACTTAAAGATTGGTATACAAGTTGTATGCAAAGTGGTTTTCAAATGTAAATATACACTAATTAATTGAAGTGCGGATCCATTATTAATCCTCCACAAACCTATTGAAAATTTACTTTGTTAAAAAATCTCCGAATTATATAAAATAGCTTTTGAAAATTTTATAACAGATCTTTATTGTATACTAGTATATACTACAGCTGTTTCGTCTACTATGAGACATATTTAGGATTTACACATTAACATATTAATTTTTAAAAATAACTTTAATTATTATAAAATTATTTATTTTATACTGTATTTACATGATAATTGTAAGTTTTTATATAATCTTTGTTGTTCAATTATAATAGGATATTGGGACCTATTTTTATAAGAAAATTAATTATGTTTTTTGTCATATTATAAAGAAATGTCTGGCAGCATTCCCTTAAATGATCATGTGACCCTGCTATATTGTTACTTATCCAAAATACCAAGTATAGGATAAGTTTGGTAATCGTTCACATCCTTATTTTTTACAAATTAAGATAGGAACATGAAATTTGACATTGGGGACTATTACGTGCTCATATAATGAAATGAAATGAAATATCTTTATTAGTCACTATATACATATACAGGTTCAATTTACAAAACTTTACAAACTTAAGACTAATAAAGTCTGACCCCGAGGTTTATAAAAAAAAAACCTGTTTGGGGTGATACACCTGAAACTTAGAATCTATGACAAGAGCTAGAGATAAAGGTGGCGGCTGATCGGTTACATTTGATGATTCACCGAACTTTGTTAAAATTTCATCTCTCAACATGGAAGAAACAACAAAAGACAAAGGCTACTTATTATTTATACAGGACAAACAATTTTTTATTTTTTTTATATATAAATAATATTAATTATGCCAAAATAGAAAATATATATCTTAGTTAACACAAAAAAAACAAAAACAAAAAAGAAAATACCTATAAAACCTTATTGAAATTCAGAAATATCGATTTGAAAATATCAACTATTTTAAAAAGGTTTTTTTGTTAATATCTCTTATGTTATTCAACGTATAATAAATTAAATTACATAAAATTGTCGAGATTTAAATTATACATGCAATGGTACCAACCTCACTGCTCTACGATAACTAGTAGAGAAGTTATTGTCAAAAATCTAATTTTGAAACTGACAAGAAAATGTGTTATTTGTATAGTTTCGAGATCTGGGATGGTTGAGTCACCGACACGAGCGTAGAGAGTGGAGGTTCCTAAATCGATGTCGAAATTTTGTTCCAGGTGTATCTGTTTTGAAGTTCCCTACTCCAAAAATGTCGTTTTAAAATGATATCAGTTTGACAACTGTCCTATGTGGTATGTCCAATGCTCTACGGAAGTGCGGATGGACTTTGATATTAAATTTAGTATAGAAGCATATTTGCAGTAAGTCGCATATTTTTGAGGACCTAAAAACTTAAACCAAATCAAAACATAATTTAGTTGCAGCTGTTATAAGGAAAAAACACAAAATTACGATTTTTTTCAAAATCTGTTGTAACGATTTAAATCAAATTGTCTAAACAAAACAATTTGGTTGCCACCTCTCTAAACATACCAATTTGTAAGTTTTTGATAACTGAAAATATTGAAAAATCAACTTAATTTAAATTCAGTCATGCTATTACAGATATTAATTACTCTGTGAGGTTATAATTTGTCTAGACATAAAGTGTATCTCGTATAACAAAGTAGAATTATCAATATTACTGTACATAACAATAACACTACTTTGTTACTAAGTTTATTCGCATATGACTACAAAACCATACAAAAATATTCATACATGTCCCAGGTGTGCGACAGACTCCTATTTGTATACAGAAGGCCCAATTTTATGGCATAACCAACCTCTGGAGAAGCAATAGTAGCCGGGACAATTTCATAAGCAATATTCATGGAAAGAATTCGGATTTGATTTAAAATTCATAATATAAAGCTCTATTGTGGAAATGGAATGTTTAAGGGAAGGCGTTTTGGTAGAAGTTTAAGAAAAAATACAATAAAACATAAATTTTAGTTAATGGGTTTTTTTTAAAGGAGCTCATAAGAAATATTTTTTAAATTGATGTATATATTTTATTATTCTAATTACTAACTTAAAATCCCGATAAAAACCCTTGACAAATAAAGGGATGTTTCAAGTGCTAAATTATATATTCCATTCCAACAAAAAATTCTTAAAAACTTACCCTCAGGGGCCCATTAAGAGCGATTAAGGGAATTAAAATCCCGTATTATCCTAAATAAATCTACACATTTTTTACGTAGTCTCAGATTATATCATTCTCTTAGATCTTTCATATTAGGTCTCTCTTTACCAATACTTGTTCTCTTCTGACCTTGGCCCCATTAGAATATTTGAGCTCTAAGGGTTTTTATTTTATATTCCATTCTTTCTTTTTTATAAGGCTGATAACTGAGAGGTTTTTTTAACATAAAACGTCTTTAAGCTGATGAGTTTGGGGTTCCCGCTTTCCCAAATAATAATAACTTATTTTAAATAATTTCTAAATACTTAGTCTCATTAGCCAGACGTAAACTAAGCACAATTTTGAGCTTTGTCACTGGACACGAAGATACATCTAAACACCTTAGTTCTAACCCTTAGTGGTTTGGATTTCATCCTTTGTGATAAATAGACGGAGAGTGCGGAACACCTACTCCTGAAAAAGTGCTGGAGCATAAGATTCGACTGACTTTTCTCTTACTCCAAGATGATCAGCTAGCGAAGATTGTTGTGTGACTTAAGAAAGACATAGAGAAAATCTGGTTGGATTACAATATACAACGTCTATAAGGCTGATGTGTTTGGGGCTAAAACTCCCATCAGAAATAATAATAATAACTTTAAACCCCAATAACAAAATCGTAATAATATAAAATTTTATTCCACTTTAAAAATGTAAATATGAGGCTTTTACGTTTCTTCAAAACAACTCGTCATTTTAAAGTTGTTAAGTTTATTAGAATATACGAGAGTTCGTAACAATTTATATTTAATTCGAACTCAGAACTCCAAAATATAAATATTTTTACAGTTTTACCTAACAGACTAATATTTAATATTTTGTGATCGACCTCTCATCACTTAAATTATTTTAACAGAAATAATATTATCTAATACTACCAAAAATTGATAAATATGGTATTTAAATTTATATTAATATTTATTTATTAGGACACCTTAAAGAGTCATTTTTCATTCAATCTTAGGTTATATTCCCTCTTTTTCTTCTTTCCTATCAGGTCTCTCTTGACCAACTCTTGTTCTCTTTCGACCCTGACACTATTAGAGTATTCGTTATCCCTACCTAGATGTTACAAGTTACGGCATTCTATTAGGTATCCATCATGATTAGCACTCAAAAACAAAACGATTTGTAGACTACTGTTGGTCACAATAAAACGGGCCACATCTTTTTGGATTTAAGTACTTAGTTCCATTGCTATTCCAAAATCAACACTCGGCAGAAAGAAAGAGAAATTTGAGTGTAATGAAATGATTCGTAATCTTTGTGCTTGCGTCTGAAACTTAGTTATTGTTTCCCTATCTTATATGCGTTACTTTGTGTGGTCGAGGCCGTCAAACGAGTGAACCATATATCCACATTTTTCAGACTGAAAAAAAAAATTATTGTTTTGGTCGATACCAAGGTCGATGCTGTCAAATGACTGAATCACGTGGGGTTTTTAAGTATGCTTTCCAGAACGAAACATAATGTTAATTTTATTCGATTTCAAGTTGAGGAAAAAATTTATTAAAATTTAACCTTCCATTAACTTGCGTGATTTTGCAGACAAGATGTTTTCTCTGTGTTTTATTAAACACAAAGCTTAGACTAAAATAGGTTGTATCAATTTGCATACAATAAGACTTAATTACTTGCTTGGATCTGACCTGAGCTTCTAACTACTCCCTGTAGAGTTCTCTGCCTATAAATACAACACAATTACATTCTTTGTACGTTACAAAACAGCTGATTGTTTTACGGACTGAAGGATAATAATAAATCTCCTTAATTACTGTAGCAGTGGATAAATACAAGGCTCTCTGACAGAGTCCTTTAATACATTAAAGTGTATTTTAAACATAAAGGTAAAATAGATTCGTTTATGTACACATATTTGTGTGTTAATTTTACAAAAACAATTGATTTTTGTATTTTATTTTTAACTATATTAAAATGACTTTTAAACACACACACACACACACACACACACACACACACACACACACACACACACACACACAAACAGAGCACTAAATTTGTAATAATTCACAATTTATGCATACACTCACAATATTTATGTATCAAATTTTACAATATCAGTACAAAATATTGAAATAGCTTTGATTATTTTTTTCAGAAAAGTAAAAATATTATTATTTTTAAATGATAGGGACTTATTTGATCACGAACTACTGAACCGAATAAGGTTTTGGTCCAAAATGACGTAGAAACTATTATTTAACTAAAATTAATCTATACTATTAGCTAATGTCGAGATATTCTATGATTAATAACAGAGTTGAGAAGATTTTTTTGTTGATGATTCGTAGATGTCAGAGAAATAGTGATAAATACATTTTCGGAAATGGGTATCTTAAATCGGTTTTGGTAATTTATTTAGAATAAATTAATCTACATTTTTAGAGCACCTACATCTTATGACATGCACCATCTGCAAGAACATGCCCGATGACATCGCAACACGCTACTGGGAGGCTCGTCGTCTAATGGCCGAACTGCCAAGGACGGATGGCGTTGGATAAAGTAAAGTAGCAAAGTACATTTTTAGAGCCGATAGTAATGTTATCCAAACTTTCGTTTAATAACGTTTAGTTCCTTATAATATTTAGTTTTTCTTTTGATCTTTCACCCCCATTTGAATTTTAGAACATTTCTTTATTCAAATAAGTACTATTCATCTGGATTTACTCCTTCTTTCGTGTAGTCTTAGATTAGATTACTTTCTTACATCTTTCCTGTTAGGTCTCTCTTGACCAACTATTTTCCTTTTCCAATCCTAAAGCTAAAAGAGTATTCAAGGGCTAAGGTTGCTTTCCATTTCTTTTCTTACTTTTTACAAGAAGATGATGGCCGAAAGGTGTTTCGTCTTTAAACACAATTTATGACAAGATTTTCTAAATTTTATGTTACGAAAAATATTCCTACGATACTAATACAAGATATTCCAGTGAAAACTTTTCTATACACGTATATGCAGATAATTGTATATTTTTTCCCTAAAATTTATAATCAAGCTTATTTTTTAACTCCATGTTTTTGACATGTCAGAACAGTTTCTCTGTACATGATATTCATAAAGCTGAAGATAAAAATTAAATTGACTGAACTTGATTGATGTTAACAGTAAAAGGTTGGAATGATAAATGAATAAAATTGTTACTTATATACAGTTTAAATTTTGAAAAACTAAAGAAAGGGGTTAAATTTAAACAACAATGATATTGTATTTGACCTATACAGATTGGAGACAATTTAACCCCATTTTATTGCTAACGCAAATTATTCGTCATTTTAAAAACGAAGGCATTTATCAAAAAACAGCTTTCACCATCGTTTTCCTCATCAAATTTTACGTGGAAGTCATGTATTACATGTACACTTTCCTATTAAAAACAAATAACATTTTATTCATAATGGTGGATCCAAGAAGGAGAAGGAAAATTTTAAACGTACAAAAATGTATATTTTTTTTAAACTATGTTGATCCACATTTGTTTCTGTCTTCAAGTACCTCTCAGTTATGCAATATAAAGCCGTTTGCCAAACTTAAAAATCACCCTGTGTAAATATTCTTTTCTAAAGGTGTTATTTTATGTGATACAAAATCAGTATCAAAAGTTTTGATTCAATTATGGAAAATACTTAGGGCAAAATGACATCTCGGTTGACCCGAGCCCTCCCGAACATTTCCGAAAGCGTTGTAAGCAATCCTGGTTGCACTCTCATGTGATCCCTTAACAAATACATCAAAATAAATACTTCATAAGACAAATCAATTGAACCAAATATAAAGAACGGTAACATAAAATTCTATTTTTACCTACGGGTACTAATAATCTAACTTCCTAAGCTGTAATAAAATTAACTTTTTTTTTGTACTATTCTTTATAAATGTATATATTGAGAAGATGAGGAAATGACCCACTACCTGCGAATACTCTATAGCGTTAGGTTCGTAAGAGAACAAGAGTATGTCAAGAGATTGGCAGGAAAGATGAACTAGAGGGATAAAAACAACACTAAATGACTAAATTGGCTTAAGACTACAATAGCAAAGAATTGGCCCACTCGTAGTCACTATAAGTGAGCTCCTAAGAGTTTTCCTCTCAACGTCAAAAAGAAGTTCTTTTGCGTGTAGTTTTACTATTTACGTGTTTATTTACTAGCCTGTGTTACACTTTTTGAAACACAATTTTACATTACAGAGTATTCTAAATTATATTACATGTTTTGAAATATTTGAAATTACCTCTTAATTTAAAAAACCAAACTCATATATAAACATTTCAAAAATATCGAAGTTTTTTTACATTAAACGGTTTTGATTTTTTAATTAAATTGTAAAGTTTGATTTCTCAATAAACCACTAAACAAAGTAATTACTTATAACCTTAAGAAGAACAACTCCAATAAATGTCTAAATGAATTGTGATGCCTTGTTATTTGTGACAGACTGAGGCTTTTAATGACTCTTATCGGACGTAATGGCGGCCATTAAATGGATGTTTTATCGTACTGATGCAATTAATCTTCAACAGTAATAATCTGATGCTTCAATTCAATCATTATGAAGTAGTAATTATTTTTCTACATTATAGTCATATAATACGCAAAATTTATAACACGTCCATTTACTATAATATATACAACGACATTAAAGTCCTGTTAGACTTATAATTCTTTAAATCTACATTTAAAATAGAAAAACGTTTTTATCTACAAAACAAAAGAGTTATTACTGAAAAACCTAATTATTGTTGAAAATATAACAACTAAATTAGAAAAATATCAGCAATAATACTCCTAATACATTGTTTGTAAAAAATTACAATTTTAAATGAATTTAAATTTACTATCTAAACTAGGTTTTACTATTCCTAAAACATGATTGGAAAAATGGTACAAAAATTTCAAAATAGCTGTTTTTTAACTGAGTTTTGATGACCCAAAGAAGTCTTTAACGAATCATCATGTGCTCAACTTACGATCTGTATTATTAAATATAAAAACATGGTCGGCAAAGCAAAGGATAAAAAAATAAACAACAAACGAAATTAAGTCGTAGAAAATTTTCATTCGACGGACAACAGCAGCGTGGGATATTTGTCTGACTTTGTGTTCCACATTTAACTGTAGTAAGTGAACTTTGTCTTATATTTTTCATTAAATAATAATTTTTACAACATTATGAAATCTTGTGTACCGCACTTTTTTCTGTCCAGTTGACACGAAACACCCATCTTAAGACTCATCCTTTGACCGTTTGGCGTATCCCTCACTCTATAATCCTCTAAGTCATAGATACATTCTGTGACTCATAAAATATTTCAGGGAGGAAGAATTTCCCTACCTCAGGCATAACATGGATAAAGGAATTACAAATTATCTGCGAAGCCATATTATACTACCCAATACTCTGAAACAAATGTTTAAATTCCTCCGATTTTGAAATTTATGATAACAATTACTGATTTGTAAATCAATACATCTGAGAGGTAATCTCACTATTACACCAATCATAAATATCCTTATAAGACAATACTTGATGCTTCAAGTGTAATTATGTTTTATTAAATTATTATTTTAAGTTATTTATTGACAGCACTGAGATATCCATAGAACCATAGTCTGAAATACAGGCTCAGTGTTTTTCAGTTTGTTTTTTACGACTTTATATTTTCTTACATAAATGATAAACCCCCAAACTTTTTATACTATTCTGATCGACATTAAAAACAACTTAGACTTTAGATGAGTAATGAGCGATAATCTAGGGGCGGAGCATCCTCTGTGAAGAGGTGAATTCACTCCAAATCCAGACATGTTTAAATCAGACTTCATCCACATTATATACAACATTAAAATTCATCAATAATCACTTAGATCAAAGAGACAACAACTAAATCTTATCTTTAGTTAGACAACTTTACAATTTACATTTTTAGTTTTAAAAAAAGTTGTAAAAGGAAAGAAATAAGTAAATTAACAGAAGAAATATAAAGTACACCATTAAACCCGATCAAATATTTTTCTCCCAACCTTGAGTTAACTAAATTTGTCTAAAAGAAAAATTGTAAGACAGAAACAGATGGCATGCAGTTGAATCCCTCCATAATTTAAATCTACATTAAAACTATAAAATTAAGCTATATCTCTCTTATTCTTTCCAGTTGTCTCTACTAAAAGATCCTTTTAAGGTCAGTACTCAATAAATTCTCAAAAGGTGAACAAAATACTCCCAACTTTTTATTTCAACCCTATCTACAGATATATTCGAATTCTAACTTCTACATTTCCTTTATAGTCTGGATATTCTGACACTTCTTCTCAGGTAGTTCATATCCACTGCACACCCTTTACCTCAGCATTCAGTGTCATACCTCTGAAAGCAACACGGATTTTATCATTGGTAAGGCAGTACGCATTTCGTTCTTGCGAGATATTTTTCTGACCAATCGTATTTATTTTTCGATCATTGATCAACTCACCTTTATACTGATGTAATTCACAATACATTGTCGTCACATAACCTAACCTACGCTATAAATATTTTGTTTAACTTGTTGATCTTCAACAACGTCATTAATGAACACCCAAAATGAAGCTCCATAGCGTCTGAGTACCAGAGTACAACGACTGTTTTCTTTTTATTGAAATCATCGTCTTTCCCACACCAACAGAACATAAGCTACTAGTCTTTGTTATGTCTTTACTTTAATCATGTTCTAGGTTTATCACTTGATAACGGCAGTAGATTTACACTGACGAAACGTCGTGTATTATTTTTTGTATACGCATTTGTTGGTGGAATATGTCCCTAATATACTACATAATAAATAATACCATGTCTTAATAATTTATGATCTCGGAATTACTTCCAATATTATACATCTGTTTGTAAGAATTTAATTTAATCCCCTACATTTAATTTTAAGTCATGTTTGTATCCTTTTCATGAAACCTTATAACCACAAGAGCGATAAAAAAGCTGAAAATAAATTTAAAGGTTTAGAGTCAGAAAGAGGAACACAAAAATAAATTAAAATACGACTCTTCCCTCGATGTTTGATTTAATTAGATACAAACCTAAAACATCTACACGGCCCCTGATTAAAAACAAGACAACATTGACGTACAGTTTAATTATATTTAATTGTTGCCCTTGTTTTGGTTTGTCCTCCGAACTGCTGATTAATTGGATTACTAGGTTTGGTACAACATGGAGCTATTAATCCACTTTTATATTACACCCCACAATTATTAGATTCAATGTTACGTCTCCTGGGAACAACAGAATGTAATTAATATTTATATTTTTATGTGTTAGTTTCGACTTCTACATTTATTGATCTTTATATCGACAAATTTTGTAAATTTGGAAACCTAGAGTATTGAGGTTTCCTAACAACTGAATCACAATTAAAATAATAAATTAATATACGTGGTAGTAATGACACTCAAAGAGTCTGAAGTTATTCAAAGATGTTCCTACACTTAGGAACGCTTCCTGTTTGTTAACGCTTGTGTAAACAGTTTGTTTTATTTAAGCGTTTTAATTCCCTAATTATTTCTCCTCATTTTAAACGATGATCATACATTGACATAACTATGACCTCTTACAAATTTATATTGTTAAATCTTATTAATAATGATTCGAATTTACCCCTAACCACAATCACAGGAAACTTTAAAATAAAACACAAGTATTTGAATAATTGTTCTTTATTTATTTTTTCCACTAAATGCCCTAAAGTTTCCAGTGATTGTGGTTAGGGGTAAATTCGAATCATTATTGTGAATTTCACCACAGTCCTCAACAATATTGTAACTTAAATCTTGTTGTTTATAGGCAAAAAACCTCTCTTTATACATCGCTTTATACATAAAACAAAGAAAACCACATAAATTAAAGAAAAGTTTAATAACATCAGTGTCTGGGAAAGAACAGAAGTCGGTTTACAGAAATCTCAAATAAAAAAGAAAGATAGGGTTCGAAACCCAAAATCACATGTAACAATGTGTAGATTCAGCTAGGTGTCTCGGGATTACCACGGCCGTACTCATTATAGTGAGTCATTGAGTGTAAATTGTGATGTTTAAACATAATAAATAAAGTTAATTGTATGAAGATTAACAAATGATTTAATAATTAATATATATTTGGAGTACATATCAACCCTTGAAACTAAACGTTCAAGGGCAGATTAGACAATACAAATACAGGTCACGTTCTACCAAACATCTGTGAGCACCTAAATCTTCAAAGCTCAGAAAACAAAAGGTTGCACTTACCCATGTCTAAATAATCTTCTTTATTTTTAATAACGAAATAGAGTATATTATTGACAGAAGAGCCTAGGAATTGTTTTACATTGTCAATCTGTTTACTTCATTTTTACCTTCCTCAGGAGGAACATTACTACGCTCGAATCTCCATGGCGTTCACGTCACACTGTCTATGTGTTTCGTGTCATGTGCTCGTGTTTTGTGTTCTTCAAACAACCTCCAGTTGGAGGGAACAGTGTTTTTTTTGTTTGTTGAATTGTGTTCTGTCTTTTTACTTAAACATAATTGAAGATAGGTAATGTCCGAAACCGGTATTAAGAATAACATGTAACATCTTTTAATAAGAAAAATAATCATAGGATTAGGTGAAATACATTCAAAACGTAATTATCCATGAACTAAATGGACTAAAACCCCTTTTATACCTTTTACATGAAATCGTTATTAGATTTCATTCCAGATAATATATTTTAAAATTGCAGGTATAATCCATGACTTTCATTGTCTACAAATCTATCTTGGTTTTAATTCGAAAACTTTATTAGATTTTTTTTAAATTTACATTTCCCAAACTTTTCTCACACAAAACAAATTCAGTGCCTACTTGATGAATAGCTTACATGTTGCCATACCAATTGAAGGTTCAAAATAAAAAAAATAAGCAGTAAGTTGGTTCTTTGAGAAACCCTTCTCATTTGTAGATTCTTATAATAGAATCTTGCATTCAAACTCTCTGTAAAAGTTGAAGAAAAGCGAAATATTTGAGGAAACGTTGATTGGGTTGTTATGTACTTCTACATTGATCTTTATTCAGGACTGAACGTGATTAAAGCTTGTGTGATCTCTGACTCAAGGGGTTTATTATGGAGGTAAGATTCCGTATTTCTCTACAAAACATTTTTTTTAATAGAAAAAATACTTCTAAGAAAATGGTTTATGTATTTTGCATTATTATATAATATATGCTAGGATTTATATATTTCTTTTTTATTTAATCAGTACTCTATATGAATTACAGAGTAATTGCAAGAAATTCGACCTCCATTTATTATTGTTCTTCACTCGATTCATGAGCTCGGAAAAAAATTATTTTCGACTCGCCGTCGGTCCGTCCGTTGTGGTCGTTATCATCTGCACATTATCACAATAGCGGCCACAAAAATTAAGATAGGCACATGAGATTTGTTACAGCGAACTATAATCTTCTTATATAGAACCTTATTAACATTCAAAAAATTGAATTGACAATTTCAATATGACGACCATTATAACCAGTTTTTGGTTCATATCTTTTGTGTTATCCAACTTACAACACACTAAATTTACTCAAAGTTTCCAATTTCAATTCTGCATATAATGGTACCAGCCTCCTCTTCTCTACGACGGCTAATAGAGAAGTTATTATCAAAAATTTAATTTCTAACCCTGACCTTCCAAGAATATAATTATGATATTCGTATAGGCCTAGTTATGAAATTTCCAGGGCCGAGACACTGAAACAACTTAGAGAGTGGAGACTTATGGCTTATTCGTCGTCAAGAAAGTAGTGATAATTGCAATTATGATGTTCGGAATTTCGGGTTTATAAGTATTATACCTTGGAAGGATGTGTGTCTAAGGATTGCACAAATTTTCTCAATCACCCATGTCCAAAATCAAATAAAAACAAATAAAATTATTCCGGTTTTTAAAACATGGCTACAAATATTTTTTGTTTTAGTCCTTAATCCTTAAATGCTACATTTCAACATAATTTAATGAAAATCGATGGAACCTCACAATAGTAATTTTGTAGTTTTTTTTTACAGCACCTACCCTTAATTTATCAAAAAATCAATTTCGGCGGATATAATCCCGACTTAAGGCCAATATACGCCCAAATACCAAAATAGATTAAAATGAGTCATGTGTTTGGATTGTAGAGTACTGCAACATAAGATAGACAGACAAACGACTCATTTGGAATCAGGAGACCTAAAAAAGGATACATCAGCAAAAACATATGCATCGATTTTTTCATCCTTCACATAACTTTCCACCCTCAAGGATGCATCTATAGTCAATACGGGCATCCTAGCTAATCTACATCTTTTTTATGTAGTCTAGGGTTAAATCCTTCCATTTCATCTGCCTAATTAGGCCTCTCTTGACCAACTTTTGTTCTCTTACAGTTCTGACGCTATTAAAGTGTTCACTGGCAGGGAGACTTTAATTTATGTCATTTTCTTCCTTTTTTATATACTTATCAGTTTTTTGGCTCTAAGCATGAAGAAAAACCAATAAAAACAAAACACACAAGTTTTCCTAAATTACGTGTATGTGGTAAAATAAATAAATAACATTATAAAAGGGTAAAAAACTTAGTCACCTTACACATTAAAAATGTACATGCATTTCAATGGTCATTATGTGTTTAATTAATTGTGAATATAGATCTACAACAAACAAAATAACAAAACTAAACTCCGACAGCCCATTATGATCCGTTACCTTGCCGTTCTACTTCCACTTCCCTCCATACAGCTCTTTTCATGTTTGGTGGGTAGGTTCTTTCCTCCACCATAATATTATTTCATTTATTGCAAGCTTATAGTAGTGTTGAAACTCTAATTTGGTTTATACAGTCAACGCATTTCATACTCTACCAACTAATTGTGAAACTGACTATAGATACAGTTCTCTTTATATTTCCTAAATCCTTCGCTTCAATTAACTACATTAGAATTAGTCTTGAAATCAACATGTGACGTCACTAACTCCCAGTAATGTTTACTTTCCATGTACAACTTAAAGTCTGTTTTAACTTTCAGGTAATTGTTTAAACACAGACATTTAAACTTACATGTTGTCTTGTATCTGGAATTAACAGGAAGAACTTGCAAAGTATAATTTCACATTCCATTTGAGTGCCCACCCTTCCTTAACTTATCTTCTGAAGGGTTGGGGGAGGGAAGAATGTAAGAACTTAACGCGAAGTGAAGCAAGAAATACTAAGCAGGCACTGAGCTTCTTGTCATTGGTAAAATTACTTTATCGCAGTGAGGCTAACAATTAACATTGATTAGAGAATAAATCAAGTCAATGCGAGGTCTATTAGGTCTATTGATTCATCGAGTAATTTATTTTGGTTCTCTAGCTATAACTTTTCTTCTATAGATATTTCGAAGTTCAATTGCGGACGAAATAAAGTTCAAGATAAATGAAAAGAGGAGTTTCTTTAGGCAAAGGAGTAGTTGAATTTTGTAAAGTAAACACATGGTAAGAATTATGTTCCTTAGATAATCACCTGTTTAGAAAATTGGCCAAAGTGTAAACAATATTATTATACTATTATAATAAACTGTCGTCGAACTATACCACATACCAATAAATATAACAAAGTACCAATCTAACTCAAAATATATGGTAGGAAATACTGATTTTCAAAATTAGTTCAAATGAAACATATTTCTCATAATAGATCCAAAACGTTTTATTCTAGACTTACCATTTAAAGAGGAAAAATTAACTTTGAATAAGTTTTAACATCTGAGAATTAGCTCAATTTATTATACAAACATTTGGAGAAAATCTGAAGATTGTAAACCTAACCAATATTTTAAAACATTAAAGAAAATTATGGTTAGGGGATAATTTGGAAAGAACCAACAAGAATTTAACAGTCACATATACATATTTTTAGCTTAAATATTTTGTTAAAATACGACCCATTTGGACATATGTTTGTCAAAGAGAAGTTCATCTCAGCACAATTGGTTTATTGTACATAAACCTCAAGTACAGAAGGATAGCAAAAGGAAAAAGATGAGAGATGGTACTCTTATCCTAGAGCAAAGAAAAGTAGAGAGCGTACGTTTTTTTCTTTCCAGGTAACATGATTCACCAGGCTTGCGATTAATCACTTAACATCTTGGCATATGCCTCACGAAGAGATTTCTTTAACCAAATTTTCTTCATAACCTTCTGTCGTAGATAATCAATTGTTTTCTTAAATTATTATTTTAAGTTATTTATTTATTAACATCACCGAGATAGATAATTAGCATGGTCTATAAATGCTGCTTTTAACAAGCTTTGTTTTTAATGATTTTTTATTTTCTTATTGAGAAGTGACATAAAAAGATAAATTTTTATACTATTCTGATCGACATTAAAAACAGCTTAGTACTTTAAATGAGTAATGAGCGATGCTCTAAGGGCGGAGCACCCTCTGTGAAGGGGTGTGTTCACTTCAAATCCAGACATGTTTAAATCACTCTTCATTCACATTTTGTACACCATTTAACATTCACCATTAATCACTAAAGTCAAAGAGGATTGATATCCGAGGAAAAACTAAAACTTTACATTACACAACTTTACAATTTACATTTCCTAAAGAAAAAAGAAGAAAATGATTTTTAAGAATATACGAAAGGAATAAAATAGGAGATGAAAAGAAGGACAAAACACACTCTTTAACTCAATTACGATTTATTTCCCAACCTTGGGTTCATTAAACTTATCAAAAATAAATAAAAATTGTAAGACCTAATCAGTCAACATGCAGTTGAACACGAATGTAGTTTAAAACCTACATTAAAACTAGAAAAGGAATCAAAAATAAAGATATCCGCTTGAATCAGAGATCGATTAATATATATTTATAATAATATTTCAAGTGAAAAATATAAGACCTAGAATGATAATAGAAATATAAAATACTTTTTTTAATATTTTTTAAATTTACTACATGTATTATTATTGTATTCAACAATCGAAGTATTTTGATGTGAAACTGTCACTCAAGACAGTCAGTATGAAGGGATGTCTTTGAATGTATTGAATGCACTTAGGGGTATGTAATGTACTGCATCTCTTAATGATTCTATTCAAGCACTCCGGCCTAATGGCTCCAATTAAGCGGCTGTTTGTAAGAGTGAATGAGGGTTCTTTATTTAGTACACCACAACTTCAGCATCTTCTTTACGAAAAAGAAATTAGACATACAAAAGTCTATCAATTTGTAACGATATATCTGTAAGCAATTATTATAAATTGTCCCTACTTTTGAAAAACACACGACACGATACATCACTGAATCCATGATCTCAAATACTTAATGAAGCCACTTTTCTCTCAATAGGCTTTTAAAATTTATCCATATCTATAAAATACTCACGATAGTGCATGTTGAACTAAGATTTGATTGATTTAAATATATTTAAAAAATTTAAACATTGAAATGGTTGGATTATAAAACCCCCGACAACGTTAAACTGTGTTTTGTGCAACTAAGCCCTGGTGATTAGTTTAGATAGATTCGTTGTCTTATAGTGCATTAACTAGTAATTTATGCGAGAGATCTGCAAGTGGAAGAATTCCAAACTGATTTACCTCTTCCCAGTAAGAATCACACAATAGAGATATAGTTTCATTGTCTAGTTCGCACAGTTTACACCCGATCTCCATCATATATATCCTGAGTAAATGTATCCTGAGACACAGTGGATATAGACCCGAGTCTTCTTTTAATAGAATTTAGTGAGTGGTACCTAACCTAGCAAATAGAACTCCGTTTATCAGCAGTTTACTGTGAGTGAAACTTTACAAGACCATACCATTCTTAATAGTGTTTTGACTTCATGCAACTTTTAATGGTTCTCCAAGACTGGTACATTACACTTCTACTGTTTTACTTTGTATCAAACTCGGTGCAGATCCTGCCCTAAAAGAAGCTATTGCCCTCAATAATGTAAAGAGGTCTGATATGTGTTGTATTAAGAGATCTGATAGTTTATATTTGAAAATAAAAACTAAATAGTGTTATTTTCAACATTCTCTGTATTAACTATCTTATGAAACTTATTTAAAATCCACTTACAACATTTAAAACGGCAGCCATTTTGAAACTTTTAAATGTAATGGGAAAATTATAAGTATTATTGCAGTAATATATTTCGTGAATTAACCCAAGATCCCGAAGAACGACTAATAATAACTGGTTGTTTACCATTACCCTCTTAACCTTACTTGGCGAATAAACTAAAAATTTTCAACAACTTCTCATCCTGTCTTACTTTTCATGTAACAAAGATATTTGCTACGATGACTAAGTTGTTTCTTTAGAGATAAACAGTTTTCAGTCACCACAATCAATACCATGAAGCTCCCAAGTATCTTGTCACATTCCAGTTCAATGCACACCCTTATAAACTGCATCTTGAGTTATTTTCTTACTGGTTGGGGGAAGAGAAGAAAACATCCCGGAAGACTTTAACGCGTTACGAGGAATACTAAACAGGCATTGAGCTTCTTGTTAATGGTAAAATGCCTTTATAATTACGTTAGCTAACAATTAAAAATGATGAGAGAATAAATCAAGTCTAAGTAGTGTCGTTACGTAAATAGTGAATATTATCTTTGAAAAGTTTACTGAAAGACCTCGAAATAAGTTTTAGCTGTATAGACTTCATATAATTTTAAAAGCATAGCTTTTATAACACATTTTATATTCTCACATTTAGTTACCAGTACAAAGTTTTGTGATATGTACATAGCGGATATGTCAAATTTGAAGTTTCTTGAGCTCCCAAATAGTTTTATTTTTCTTTAATGATGGAATTATTATGTCTGTATGCAGTTTTATGCAGCTCTATGAGTGGAATTATTGTTATTAAATTTATAAAGCATATTTTGTTACTGTCTTGAGACTTAAAACATTTCTTTTTGCAACTCAACATTGCGATTTTTATAACGTTTTGCTAAATTGTATCCTCTTAGGACCCAAACAAAAATTACTGGTCGTCATCTCTGGAATATTCGGTTCAGACGTTATTGGTAAAAAGTAAAAACAAATAATAATACATAAATAATCCAAATTACTCCATTTTTATGGAAAACCTAATTATTACGGTTTAGGAATAATGTATTTACAAAAAACAAAATGAATCTTGACCACTCTCTTTACAAAATAGAATTCTTTAACATAGGACTTAATCTGTATTGCCAGATTATGGCCGAATTGAAAAATTTTGTATGCAGAAAAGATATTGAGAGACCCTTCCAAAATAAATTGTCTCGCATAAAACAATCTTCTTTTTATCACGAATAAGTAGAATAGGTGTAGAGACTTTGATTTTGTTAGTACATTTTCTCGAGAATTAAGTTTAGCAAGCTGTAAAAAACATTTTAGATTTACAATCTTTTTATACTCCGTCAAGACTAGTTTCTAGAAATGATTCGAGATTATTATTTGCGATCTATAAAACCTATTTACCACCAGTCTGACATTTGGAATAAATAGAAACAAAAGCATACAAAATATGATTTACTTATTTCTTGTGTCATTAAAAACGGCTTAGTTATTGTGCTGAGTGACATGCTGAGGGCAAATACACCCCCTCCGTGTTGTGCTTTCACTTCAAAATCAGACATCCTTAAATCACTCTCTTCACTCTTGTTAGTAATCAATTGTAATTAATTACATAAATATAAGTCCAAGGGTTGGTAATGATCATAACTATTAAAACTAACAACGTCTTTTAATTGTGAAAAATAGCATCGTTTTACACCTCGAAAATTATAAAAAATCTATTACCTGCTGATTTTATCGGTCAACATCGTCATTTCTGTCAGTTCGTAAGTCTAATAACGGCAACAAACATTAATACTTAGATCATAAATTTGGTATGAGCTTGTCGTCCCTTCCCTCAGAATAACCCTATTAAATTGTAACAAATTCATTAGAAAAGTTCAAAATTGCCATTCTTTAAAAATGTTGTTTGATGATAATAGTTTGAGAAATACCTCTTCACACTATCACAAGAAGTGTTTTACCTCTTCTGCTTAGCCCTAATAGATGTTTCATTCTACTAACCGTATATAACGTACTGTACTATAAAAGCTACAACTCCCTCCCTTGGCTTCAGGTTTAACAAAGCTTCTTACAAGTATCCTGAGTTCCCTTCAATCAAACAACGTCACACTCCGACAAGAGGTGTTCTGCCGCCTCAGCTCTGCCCTACAGACGTTTCATTCCACCAACCGTATAATATAACTTACTGGACTATAATTTCTACCACACCCTCCATTGGTTTCAGGTTTAACAAAGCTTCTTACAAATATCATGAGTTCCCGTCAATCAAACAACGTCAGGCTCGCACAAGAGGTGTTCTGCCGCCTCTGCGCCTCTGCTCTGCCCTACAGACGTTTCATTCCACCAACCGTATAATATAACGTACTGGACTATAATTTCTACCACACCCTCCATTGGTTTCAGGTTTAACAGAGCTTCTTACAAGTATCTTGAGTTCCCGTCAATCAAACACGTCACACTCCGACAAGAGGTGTTCTGCCACCTCTGCTCTGCTCTACATACATTTCATTCCACCAACCGTATAATATAACGTACTGGACTATAATTTCTACCACACCCTCCATTGGTTTCAGGTTTAACAGAGCTTCTTACAAGTATCTTGAGTTCCCGTCAATCAAACACGTCACACTCCGACAAGAGGTGTTCTGCCACCTCTGCTCTGCTCTACATACATTTCATTCCACCAACCGTATAATATAACGTACTGGACTATAATTTCTACCACACCCTCCATTGGTTTCAGGTTTAACAGAGCTTCTTACAAGTATCTTGAGTTCCCGTCAATCAAACAACGTCACACTCCGACAAGAGGTGTTCTGCCACCTCTGCTCTGCTCTACATACATTTCATTCCACCAACCGTATAATATAACGTACTGGACTATAATTTCTACCACACCCTCCATTGGTTTAAGGTTTAACAAAGCTTCTTACAAATATCCTGAGTTCCCGTCAATCAAACAACGTCAGGCTCGCACAAGAGGTGTTCTGCCGCCTCTGCTCTGCCCTACATATGTTACATTCTACAAACCCTTATGTTCAATGTGAAATCCCGCTTCTGTGTTTCTGTGCTTCTGTTGATGTAATTCAAAATTAATTTATTAACTTTTAAATATATGTATGTGTATTTTTAAGTATTTTACAAAAATGTATTAAACAATTAAAAAATATATTATATATGTATTAAAGTTTTTTGTGCAAGTACTTATGACACCTGACAAATTTTTGACTAATTTTATGTAATTTACAGTGTTATAAGTTGAATAACCCACGAGATATGAACATGTTTAAAATAGCTGCCAATTTAATATTTAAAATTAGTTTTTTCTGAATTTCTAAACGGTTCTACATGAGCACACTATAGTCCCTTTTACAAAGTTTCGCCTTATATTTTGTGCCTGCTATCGTGATTACGTACAGACGACCAAAGACAAAGAAAAGAAAGACCTCATGTTAAAAATTATTTTTAGGTTTTCTGAGGCCATGAAACCCATAGATCAGTCAAATAGTTTACAATTACAAGTAAAAGAGTTTTTCTTTGCGTCAATTAATAAGATGACTAACATGGATTCAGTCTTTGCTGTGTTATAACATCCGCTAACAATAGAATCCTTTAAACAAGTACATTTATTTTTTAAATCAGATTTATTCACGTTCATAGAAATTTAACTTCCTGCATGGATGTATATAAAACTGCTTTAATTATTGCTGCATATGCTCCAGAATGTTGCTGCATACAATATCATGCAACTTCTGCGTTACTCAAAGTTCTTAATGAAAACATTTCTATGTGCTACACGATCAAGTAAAATGTTGAAATTAACATCATTCCTTGTGATTAAAGTTGGAACAAACTGCGCAGGCGTGATGTGTTTGTGTAATGTTTTAAGAAGTCAGACTGGTTGATAACTGTTGAATGTTTCGGAAGGGAAACAATAATTTGTATTCCAAAATATAACAAGAACGGATATAATTTTTAAATTATTATCTTTTTCCTTTTGTGCTGTTCTTATAAAAATAATATGAAGTGGTATTGGTATTTTTTGGGGAGAGATTTTTTTTATGGTTTTATTTGTAGTACTATTTGGGGGCACGATTAATTTATTAAGGCTATTTGCTAGCACTACTGTATAAACACGTAGAAACACTACAAAGACAAGATTCACTAAATCATTGAACCAATTCACAGCTAAAGTTTTGATATAAACCTATTGGTCAACACAGCAAGCTTCTGATGAACTAATAACAATATTTTCAACAAATTACACTTATAAATCCATACACTAAAATAAACTTGATCGAACAAAGTATATGGTCATGAGGCTTAACCTAGGCCTGAAATCACATACCTAATTGTTTCTCGATCAAATAGCGGTGCGCATAATATCATAGCTTATTCCGGGTCGCAGGACCCTTCTAAATTATGTTTAACCGCTCATTACAACAAAATATGTACAAACTGAAATTAAGAGAACAACAGATTGATCTTGACAAGTTGCTAACCCACACTGGTCGGACCTGTGCGACCAAAAGTGAAAGAGAATTAAGTCCATCAACTTCATTGAGCCTAAACAGACTTTGTTAATTTTTTATATGTGTACATATTTTGGCCATATTTAGAGAATTTTGTTTTTTATTCATGATTTATAATTTTTTTACTTGCAGCTTGCACCATTGATTTAGGCCACTAAGATTTTGCGTTACACTCAAACTAGCTCGAAATATTTTGGGGAAATTTTGAAAATATTGTGTCTTTTAAATGACATATTTGTTTCACCTTTCAGCTCAAATTTAACAGGAATTTTTGGAGGTATGGTGATGATTTTTTTGTTTACTAGTTTAGTTAGCCCTCTAAATAAGGAGATTGATGTTTCATTGTCCAAACAAACTACAATACGTTGATGGATCCATGCACAAAGAACCATTAATTATCAAAGAAAATAAAGCACTTTTGTAGAAAATTCTACTTTTGGGAGAAAAAATCCTATTATGCCATGTTTCCATTACAAGTATTTAAATGTATCATGTGTTAAGTTTAGTAATAACAATCAATTATTAATAAAAGTGAATAAAAGTGATGAAATAGTACTTAAGTGACTTCATGTATGTCGTCTCTCAACTGGGGAGGAAATAAAGGCTAATAATAAATCGAGGCAAGAAAACACTTTGGTAAACCACTTGGTGTAGAGCTTGGAGCGAAAGGAAATAGGCTTAGCTTGGAGCGAAACAAATCCAGGGGAGAAAATTTATTGAATGAACAAAGTTGTAGGGTAGATTGTGAAGGTAATAGGGGAGGTTAAATGTGTGGGTATTTCTAATAAGCTACGGAATTATTAGGGTTTATTTTAAGAAGTATGTTATGAAATTCAAACATGCGGTGCTAATAGTTCTTATCTTTATCAATGAGCGACGATTTTATCTTTATAATATAGTTTTTAGTAAAAAAACATAATTTTATTAATATGTAAACAAATAAAAATGCTTCAAATTTTAAACTATGAATTTCTTAAATTTATTTTATTTTAAATGTGTAGTCATTTAGTATACCAATATTATTATAGTTTTCGTATCGTATTCACTTCTAAACACTGTCAAACTGTCACTACATTTGAATTAAAAAGTAATATCCATCTTCTGTAGATAATTTTAAAATAAGTTGTTATTGTAGCTCTGAGGATGGAGACTTTGTTGTTGAAACACGTTAGATTGAATAGCCGTAGTTTTTGTGGATTCTTGTGTGTCAAGTTTTTGTTCTACCTAATAATAATTGACAAAACAAATAAATGCTCAATTTTTTAACTTAGAAATACATTTACTCCATACCTTTTCACCACCCAAACAAATCTTACAGACTTTCACTTGAATATCAAATCTGATGAAATCATTTATTCACTACCTCCCATAGGAACAACAACAGTATAATCAAAGGGTTGTTTAGGCAATCAATTTCCTAAAAATTGCCAATATTATAATAGTAAATTTCTGACACACTTCTTCACAGAATTGTTTTCTTAGTCAAACAAGTGACATATATTGTTAAACTATAGGTATAAGCCACCACTAGAACACTCTGATGTAGAAGTTAATCTCCTCTTAATAAAAATTATTTACGTTATAGATACAACTGCAGATACTAATCGCATTTATTCCTAACACACATAACTTGTTTTTTATTCCTCTCTCTCCCCCATTGGATTCCACACCACAAAAGTTAAGGAAAGGGACAAGATACTTTGGATGATTTATTATTGATTTTATTACAAAGGAATGGCAATTTAGAGATTCATGATTATTGTTTTAAATCTGTGGAAATATAAAGTTGCAGATTTTCGTCTTGCTTATTTTAAAGAAAATAATTTGTATTGTATCCCGCTACTCTTATGAAAACAGAAATGACTAAAAACATCACTAAAAAGGGAAAATAAAGACACGAAAAAATTACAGATTGTATATTTTAATATGTTTGGTTTGTTATTGTCAAAAATATTCTTGAAATATACATCAGAGTAAAGAAAATCTTCTCCCTCCCCATTTCCATCTCCTCTAGACATTAAATGAGTGATTACAAATAATCTGATTTAATCAACTTTATTTAATTAAAGAAGATAACATTTTGTATATAGGGAACACATAAACTACCCTCTCCACATTTTGGAGTGTAACTCACAAATTTAAAATGACAACTCGTATCGAGTGAAACATTAATTTAAAAGGATGGAAAAACGCCGCAACTGGAAGTATTGAAAATGACAGCTGATTGAAATTTTAAATATAGCTACTTCAACTTGAAAGGAGTTTTATTACACAAAGGAAGAAGCTAAATGACACTCTTTAACGTTACCGTCTTTGCCAATGTATCCCTCTTGTTACTCGTTGCCCACAGTATTACATTGATTGATAATTGTAAGAAGGGGAGAAATCAATAGAGTTTTAAGAAAATACGTTGCGTAACAAATCATTAGAGCTCATTTTAACAGTATTTCAAATAAAAAAGGAGGCTATAAAGTTACATGGAGTTTTCTCTAATTTTTATTCCCTTTAAAATTATGTAACACTCAATACAATTCCACACAAATCAAATTTTCAGACTTTTTGACAAAACTAGCCTCTTAAGTCCTACGCAGTTTTTCAATACCACGTTTTGTATTTTTGTTATTTTTACTACCCTCTCAAAATTGTTAGAATGGAGCTGTACTTTTGGAACACCTGGTATATAAGTTGTAACGAATTTTCTAGGTTTGACGAGTGTAGAGATGACAGTTATAACAGTATATATAAGTGATTACACAATTGTTGCCATGGTGTACTGATGGAATGACTTATTTTCAGTTATAAAATACGATAAAAAAAGATTTAATTAAACCGCATAAAACGACTAGCCAATTAAGTCCATCTTCTCAGATAGCGGAAAATACGTTATAAGATCTTGTCAAAGTGAAATAAGGGAAAGAATCGCATTTGTCAATTCCTATCCCTCCCCTCCCTTTAAGCCTGGACTTGAAAGCAAGTCTCATCCTTCCTTTCAGGAACTTCTCATGTATGATTCCGCTTCCCAAAGTCCAACACAAAGTAAGGGCAGAAGAGTACCCCAATGTTTTCCTAATGTTAAACTTTCTTTTATAAATGTTATCCACGTCGACTGAACCAAGTTGTTTCCATATTTAGTTGAGGGTGGATCCACGTGTGTAGAAGATTTATTTTGTATTAAATCTAACCAAAGACGTTTTGATATTATTTCTGTATATAAAAAAGAATATGTTAGGGCCAACTCTCATCAACAAGTGAAAACTACCTAGAACATTTCTCTTAAAGTAAAACTAATATCTTAAAAAAAGAACCCGATTCTAAAACTTAGCATAAGCTGTCCAAATAACTGAGACTATATACAAACGTGATCAGGAAGATCCAAAAGTCAACACGACAAACGTTAACACAAGAAATTACAAACACCAAGTTTTGAACCGAATTCATAAACTGGTCAACTAAAAGGAAAAATTGTTTCAGTGTAATAAGCGTAGTTTAAATATTGGTTTTATCAGGGTGAACTACTTTTTGTTAACGCTCTCAAGAATTTAGCCTTGTAGTCACACCTAATGGCTATTTAACTGAAAACGTTCCTACGTTATTAATGTAAATGAATTTTTATTTTAAATCGATTCACTTTTTATGGAAACAATAATGGCCTTATTTCTAAACATAATGGCTTAGTATTAGCCCTTGATTTCTACCGTTGATTACGAGTTTTATTTTCCTAGGAAACTAGACTGTTGTTCCTTCTCATGTTTGTAATTTTCTAGCTTTATTAGGCTACTTAATAACGAGAGTTGGTTCATACTCTCAAACGGTCATATATTTTGTTTACAACTGACGGCAAATGTCTAAATAATTTATACCAATATTTTTTTAACCAAAAAAAGAGGTGAATGGTATTTTATGTAATTGTTTGTATCCGTCAAAACTGTTGTCTCTTCATTATATTCATGACGAAAATCATTATATTGGTCATAGTTTCTGTTTTAGTTTAGTTTTTCTGTTTTATTGTACTATAATTAGTTCTTTTTGTACACATTAAACTTTTTACACTCTAATTATTAAATTCGTCTTTTGAATGTTTTTTAAATCGCTTTATCAAGTAAAAAGACACAGATCTTCTTAAAAAACATACATCAATTTAAACACCTCTAGTCATCTGAGGATGGCTGTAAAACAATAAGGCTTTTAATTTAATTTTGAAATCCTAAAGAAAACACTTTCCTGTTTAATTTTCAAACAGAATATGATTTACAATTTGCTCTTTTTCTTCAAAATATCAGAATAATGTGTCTGCTATATTTAAGTTATTGAATAATCCAACTTTCTAAACTGTAATGTATGTAAAGCGATGGACTTTGATTTTTGGAGGAGATGATTTTCTTCGCTCTATTAGGTCGTACAGATTGTATAATGAAGAAATTCCTTGATATAATATGAAGCATCGACAACGAAGTAATGCAAATAATAATGGGAGGTACAGCTGCCACACATAGCACGAAGGTTTGACAGGTTGGTTTTCGTTGACATTTCTTTATTTTTTAATGAAGAAGGGAAACCTCATGACGGGGTAAACAGTTTCTTATGTCGATTTCCCCTCATTTATAAACTTAACAATATTTTGTGCTTGTCACAATTTTACTGACGTAAACATTATTTTTATAGATTTAATACAAAGTGTGTTTCTCAAGTTACATTTAAGATTTAAGAAAAATAATTTTAGCTGTAACATGTAAAAGAAAATGAAAAATGAAGAACTTTTTTGTATATTTTGTAACAAATTATCACCATTTCAAATTGATGATATTTAGAATTTCCACTATTCCCAAATTTTGTCTATGATAATTGTGTCACATTTCAGACTTCATTCACACTCTATATTTGTATTTTAATGTCTATTTTCAAAATAACTGTATGTTATCATTTAAATAAAAGATGTCTTATTACGAATCTAAGGAAGAAATCATTAATGCATAGTGGTCTCACCAATGGTTGCCAATTTTCAAATACAGAAACAAACAAAAAAACTGTAAGTATGTAGGAGGGAAAATAATGATATATAAAGTGTTTTTAGTGGCTCAGAACATCACCTCCAATCATCTCTTAGGTTTATTATTTGTACATACAAACTAATACTTTTAGAGAATCTAAATTTCCAACATAGCCCTAGACTCTGTGCTATCTCGGTGTTTTAAACTTTTATACTTTAGCTTTATCACTTGATAACGGGAGTTAACTTATACTGTCGAAACGTCGTGTATTAGTTTTTATACATAGTATTTGAAAAGCTGGAAAAAGCTTAATATCTCAAAATATACAACTCTTACGAGATGAAATAAATGTAGTTATTCACATCCATAAAAGAACCACTTTTTGAAGTGTATGAAATTTTTGTCCGCTATCTTGAAATGAATTTTATTTTTTAAAATATGATTTTAATGTAAACTTTTACGAAAACTACGATGGTCAAATCCGTTTTTGAATATCTAAATTCGTTTTTAAGTTATCGACAGTCAAATGGGCGCATACACAAAATCGTGGGTCAATATAATCAAAGAAAAATCGCATCGCATATCACTATTTAAATATCTGTCTAGCAATATAACAGCTCTATCCCGCTATTGATTTGTGCTATAATTCTATTAAACCGTTAACACAAAGTAATAATATATTCAAGCATGTTCTCAAAGTTGACCGTGCAGAAATACACTTTGAGTTAAATCAATAAATAACACCACCTCAGCAAAATTAACAACGCAAAATACTGTAAATGAGGGAAATCGACATAACAGACAGTTTAACCTCGACAAGCGGCGTTCCCTTCTTCATTTAAAATGTAAAGAAATGTCAACCAAAACCAACCTGTCAAGTTTTCCTTGCTATGTATGACAGCTGGGTTTATCTGTTACTTGCTTGTCATTGCTTTAAATTATGTCCGAAAAAAATCGACTTTTTATAAAATCTGAATTAGTGTCTGGTATTATTTTTTCTATGTGTCTTAAAGACTCTCATGGGAATTAAAATCTATAAGTATTATTCACGAAATTTAATTACTTTTTTTTCTAGTTACTACTACAGTTAGATTTTATTGTCTGTTTGATAAAGAACTGTTTATAAATTTATACAATTAACTAAACTTTTGATAAAAATAACTTCTAAACAGTTGCTTCAAGAAGCAAACTTTCCATTTAAACTCCTTAAAAACAGTAGTACTATAAAGATATACAATTATGAGCACACTGTGGCGAACTTAAAGATTAAAACCAAACCCAATACCACAATTTAACTTTGTTTCCTAATGTACATTTCAGTAACATAGTTACCATCCTCAAAGGTTGAGTATTAAACAAAAACTAAATAGTTTGTTTTATTAAATTGTGGTATTGGGTTTGATTTTAACCAGTTGTACTGTGTATTTATTCTTTATGGTAGTTATCTACAATATCCAACTGACTATTCCAAATTGAAGATTATTTTCCGCACCACACCACAAACGATCCCTAAGTACAAAGTACAAAGTTGCGTGCCACGTGGCGTTTGTGGTATTGACATGATACAACGCCAGTATCAGTCTTGTAATGTAACTGATAACAGCCTGTTTTATTTCTGTTATCAAGATTCTTCTTCTGTATCTCGTGACCGGAAATATTACTGTTATTATCTCACTTTAGTTCTTCAAAAAAGAAACGTGCCACTCCTTAAAAACAAGAGTATAATATATGTATTCCTATCTCTGGTTATCTTTTAATTCCAACTGATTATTCTAAAATGTTAAACGTTTTCCCCAACACAGACTATCATTAAGTGCGTGTACAAAGTCGCGTGTCTCATCTATCTTGGCGCTCCTGGTGTTGACATGAAGTAACATTAGTATCAATCTTTGAACACAACTGATAACAGCCTCTTTGCTTTCTGTAATTACCATTCTTCTTCTTCTTCTTCTTCTCCTTCTTCTTCTTCTTCTTATTTTTTTTCCTTCTTCTTCTTCTTCTTCTTCTTCTTCTTCAAGACTATGACAACATGTCACTTTAAAAGACAATTTGGGAAATAAGTGATTTCACACGAGAAAATTAATTCAGATAATAGACCTGAAAGAAACCTACTAACCTTATGTAGGATCTCTATTTTTTGTTTTTGTTGTTCTTGTTTAAAAGTTTCAAAAGTAAATACCTCTCGATCATTATTGTTTTATAAAAAAAGGAAGAAAAAAACATTGAATAAAGACCAATAGCTCTCAAATACTCCAATAACGTCAGTATCGAATAATAACAAGAGTTGATCAAGAGAAATCTGATAGGGAAGATGAAACATAGGTAATAACACCCAAGACAACATAATGAAAAGGTGTAGAACCAGCTAGGTCCTCGGGATTTCCACACTCGTAATCAGTATAAGTGAACCTCTGAGGGTGATTATACATTATAAATACCCATAAATAAATGCGATAAATTTTATATTTATTTGTTAGCTACATAAAATTTGTAATTGGTATTGAAATAAAAATATGAATATTAAGACCTCGATTAGATTAAAATCCATTAATAAACACGTTTACAAATGTTTTTAGGACTTCCTAATAATTTAGTAGAAATTTTATCTGACTTGTTTGTAAATATCAAAATTTAGTAGCAATCCGTCACAAGCCAGTAGCCAATAAACAAACATTGAAATGAGTAGGTACTTATCTGCGGTATTCTGCTTTTAAAGCTACTTGATAATAAAATCTGGTAATCCCACGAAATTCTGAACAGTTTTGATTCATATACATGATAACATCATAAAAGTTGAAAGCAATGAAACGAATTATTTTGTAACCAGATAAAAACCTCCAACAGGGATGTTTTACAACGTATTTATATTTTGCAATTTTCATTTGACATTTTGTTTTGTACGACTGCTCTTGATAATTTGTTCAAAGAATAATATTTAACGCTTCAAAGCGCGCGATAAATTTATAGCCATAACATACATTACCAATGTCTATTCATATTTTAAAAATGAAAATAAAATTGAAAATGAACCATATATGCATCTTTTATTATAGACATAAATAACCTTATTCGTTAATTTCATAAAGATTGAAAAACACGTGTGGCCGTAGCTACTTGACAAATCTCAAACAAACTTGTGACGAATTACAACATAAGATATATAAAATAATTAAAATACCCTCAGATGATCACATTTAGTTAGTAAGGGTTTAAGAATCCAAAGAGAAACTACACCTTAATCTCTGGATCCTGCATCTTTTTCATCCATGTAGACTTGGGTTATATACCTTTCTTTCTCTTTCCTATCAGTTCTATCATGACCAACTTTTGTTCTCTTCTGGCTCTTTATATACAGGGTGTCCAAAAAGTATCAGAACGGCGTTATATTTTTTAAACGATTGCATTAATCTGCAATAAAACTTGGTACATCAATACTATACCTTCAAATATACTTTTTGAAGCAACTATCGATTTTTCATACCTGGGGATGGCCCGGAGGGAGCTAGAATAAAATGTTAAATGAGAGCATATTTTATAGAACATGTTCCACAACAGAGGCTTCTGAACGCACCCATGAAGTACACCGTAGGTCATTGTAATTGTACCGCTTCTTCTTACTTTAACCATCTTTCCTGAAACTCATTATTATTCGAAACAAATACCGTCAGATCATACTCTTCCAAGACCTTCATTTTTGCAATCTAGGTGATGCTGTTGAAATCATTTTTAACATCGAGTATAACAAGGGTATAGAATCACCAGTCAACTATTTAAAACCAGTTATTTTCTTAACCTTCTTCTTTGCACTTTAACTGTCCTTTCCGAATACCTTGCTGAAATTCATTGAGACAACCACGTCTCATACCTATAAGCCACTCCCATATCTTTCCCATAGTGTTCAACGTGCATAGTACTCTGTAAATGGGTGTACTATCCCCATTCTTCATGAGTTTCTTGCCGATATTGATGGCTTCTTTAATAATTTGTTCTTCATCTCTGTCAGTGATAATTATTAATCATTCACAATTCTTGTACTCCGAATGGTTCGAATAGCTTCCCGCACCTCAGCATCTACAAAAATATCCTTGACTTCCTTCAGCAGGTTAATTCTGTACCTTCACCAAAAATTATTCTTTGCCTTTCCCACCAGCCTAATTTCACAGCTACACGAACTGCTTTTGGTAGCCTCCTGTTTCTTATTGCTCTTAGTATTTGTGATCCCTATTTTGGACATATACTAGACGATTTTGCTATCACTATTAATAAAAATTCACTGGAACATTTTCTTCAAGTTATCTGAACACACAATTTTGTGGATTATTATTTGATTAATAACGTTTTGTTTACCATATTCCTACAGCTTGTTAAACTGTTTCCACAAGTCCTCATCCTCTCCATCCGTCAGTATTTCAATGGCTTTCCTTTTCGATATGACCTGCAACGTCAAGAGGTAATCGAGATAGGTGACAGATTCAATTAAATTATTATCCCGGGATCAGCAAAGCTAGAGATTATCTGAAGGTCAATGCATGGGGGAGATTTGGTGAAGGGTTCATCTTGGATACAGTAACCTGCCTTATCTCAATAGTACAACGAAATATTGCCACTCCGTTGCTTAGGTAGGCCTACAGTGTCATTAAGTACGATTAAATTTTGTAGTTTAAAACCGATTTAGCTTAAGTTGAAAATATGTATTGACTGATTCTACTCAACGTCTTCTTGATGCTTAATTATAATTTAGCAACTGTTTTAATTACATCAACATCCTACCAAAAAAATACTCCAGGCAATGAAGTTAGATTTTTTTGATACAACTAGGCTGCCTGTTTTACATTTAGGATAAAAGTAAAGTTGTAAATGGACTAAAATGTTTGCAATTTCCATAATACATCCTTTACTTGATATTAATCTTTCACTCCGTGTTATTGCAAACATCAAAGGGAAAGTATTACTGTAGCTTTTAACCCAGCATCTGCTGTTGTATATCTGGACGTTTCATTTCATAATTAAGAAGCCGCATATTTGATACACACCAGTAAAGTAAAATTGTGTGGTATGTAATTCCATTCTCAACTCATGGAATTATTAGGTGACTCAACCAATTATTACAATTTATACTAAAAGTTGTTAAAACGAACAGTTTTGTGATCAAAGAAATGTATCAAACTGAATGTTGGAGAAAACTTTTATTACGGAAATATAAGTGAAATAAACTTTGCATAAACTTTCTCACATACCAATTCAGAATCGAAGTAATAATCAAACAATCTATTCGTCTCCAAAAATAATAATTTGGAAACTGGCAGTAATTTATATGTTTCACTTGTATCATAAACTTGTCTCAAGCATAAATAAGATGTAATCAATTTTAAATTACTTTGGGCAAAGTTAAATTAGATAGCATAATTAAGATGTGGTCAATTTTAAATGACGTCAGTAATGGTTAGGTTAGGTTAGCATAAATAAGATGTAATCAATTTTAAATTACGTCGGTAAGTATTAGGTTAGGTTAGCATAAATAAAATCTAATCAATTTAAATGACATCGGTCAAGTTTAGTTTTTGTTAGGGAAAATAATTCCGTATGCAGTAATTTTCTTTTATTTGCTATTTTGCACACTGGTCTTAAACCTTCAAATATTACCAATTTTTTTTATTTTTACTGATAACTCAAAAACCGGCATTTTAAGAAATATAGCAACCAATATCTTTTATTTGGGAACTTAAGAGCTAAATTTTAACAAAATTCTATTTAAATCGTTTCAGCTCATTTTGGAAAAATTTGAAATTTATGTTTTTGTTGTTTTACATCAGTTACTTCTTAATTTTGAGTCAAAAAAAAAAAAACTAATACGTCTTTAGATTTGGTCTAAACGTGTAAATTATACCCTAGTTTGGTATTTGCACAGACGATAGACATAAATATATCCAATCAATACCACTTTCTTCCGTGAAAAAATTCAACACCAGTTTTTGATCAATCAAGTAACTTTCAATAAAGTATGTATATAGGTATATAAAAAAAAGTAGAAAATAGAAATGAAATAATACTTTGAAGACTTTATTATAATAATTTCTTGTTTCCGGAGCACTAAGTTTGAACTGAACAACCTTCAGAAGATCACTTATAGTGACAACGGGTTGTCAATCCCGAAGGACGGACCCTAGCTGGATCTACACCTTCGTGTTGTCTTGAATTAAACCCTCTCTTTCATCTTCCCTATCTGGTCTCTCTTGACTAACGTTTGTTCTCTTTCAACCCTGACGCTATTAAAGTATTTGACGACTGGGATTCTTTAGTATAAACTTTGTTTTTCCTTTATCATATAAAGGTAAAGTTTTTTGCCTTTAAAAAAATTTAATTAAACAGTACTTCGAGTCAAGGACAATTTCAGAAGTTCCATTAACCTCTTCGCTAACTTAAAAAAAACTAATTTCACATTCATCTACTGTTTCTAACTATTTATAAGCCTTACCTAATGACACGTAATAGTGTTAGAAGATCGTGGAGAAGCATTTAGTACAATATAATGGTATTACTTAAACTATAAATACCAGAAACTCTAAACCTTTGATTGTACAAAGCTTGCAACTATTCAAACACAGGTTAGAGATGGGAGGGGAGGGGGAGTTTCGTTAGACAAGCAGAGTCAATATGTAATACAAGGGAATGCAAACTTTGACCTCCACCCTTCCTTCCTGACCTTACTAGTGGCATGTAGGTAATTAATCAAATTGAACAACTCAAAGCCACAAACACTTATAAGAACAATATTGGTAATAGAGTCCTGCAAATATTGGAGAACTGAACCCCTTTTATGATAATCATGCTCCATTTTAATACTGAACCTCTCAAAATAATCTTCGTTTCGAAACTGGAAATCTAACTTACAAAAATTTTAATGACGTCTTTTAAACCTTTGACATTTGTTTTGGATGAAAAAGTTGCTCAAAAAGACGTTTAAACGAGGTTTTTGTTTCAAGGAAATGTTTTTAATATCTTTTTTAAAGTTATTTGAATGATAATTTAAAACTCAATCCCTCAGATAATACATTTAACTTAACTAAGTTATTAAAACATTTTCCTACAGTCTATGTGACCCTGGAAGTCTTGTTGCCCCCTACTGTGTAATATTATCTCCTCGTTCTTGCATTCTTCCAGGATATTTGGTTCACCCCTCTTCCTTACATTCCACTCAAAATGCAGTTAAAGGGAGGATGCTCAATCTTCCGGAATGTGACAAAGGACTTTAAGACCATCTTCCTTCTAATCTCATTTACACTTTAACAATCTATCTCTCTTTTCATTCTCACACAAAGAAAGTTGCATGATGTGTAACAAAATCTATGGTAAGTTTTTTGCTGATATATGAAATATTCCACGAAGAGGTCACTAATTTTTAATTAATATGCCGGATATATGGAACACTACAAACTTGACACTTTACAGTTATGTTACATAGATATGTAAAAACGTACAATTTAAGTTATATTTTTGAATGGTCAATTAAAACAAAATGGCGGAATAACAAAATAATCGTACGTTTTCACCAAAATAAATTTAATTTGCATAATCATTACAAACTGTTTATTTGCAAATAACATGAAAGCGTGTAATAAGATAAAGAAAAATAACAGTAATAAATTATTAACGGTTCAAATTTGACCTTTATTCTAATTGATGTCCATCAATAGCTATGCACTGATAGCAACGTAACAAAAAAGCGCTTTTGAAAAATTGGCAAGGTATCAACAGTAATTCCTTTTCAATCAGTCTCATTAATTCATCATCTGTTGCTATAGGGTGAGAATAAATTTTTTTCTTTCAAAAATCCCCATAGGAAAAAATCGCAAACCGTTCAAATTTGGATATCTTGGGTCCATGAAATTGCTGCCACTACATTTCCAACGGTTGAGAAGATCTCGATCTAAAACTGCCATCTTCAATTAAATAAATCATTATTTCAAGGTTAGATATCACATATAAACTAATTGAACACAACTATCAAATTGTTTCATTGTTGTGTGTTAACAAAACAACAGCTGATCGAGATTCAATAGATGGCAATGCACATTTTAAATTGCATTGCATTATGGGGAGATGTTTAATGTTCTTTCTTAATATGTCCAGCATTTGCGACATCTTCGTGGTATACCCGATATTTGCTTTGCGGTCCTCAAAATCCATCTTTTCTGTCAGGTGCAGTCTGTATACAGTGCTCTGCAGCCCAAAAATATTATAATTCAATTTGTTTTGTTTCAATTTTGGCTATATCTGGGGACTTTTGTTCATTTATTTTTTTAATAACCTAAAACCTATATATTTTTTGTGAGAATTGTGTTCTGTGTGTTTGTTATACTGTATAATTTTTCTCATAAGTCAAGCTCAACATTTAATATAAAAAAACTTGGGGGTAACAGCCATAAAGAAAAAATGCATAATTACGATTTTATCAATTTGTGCGCAAGTATTGGTTGCCATCTTTCCAAAAATTCATGTTCGTGATTTAACATTTAAAATCAAAAAAAAACAGCATAGGGCTGTTTATATAAGACGTTTTCAAAATAAGCTCTACCAATTTTGTTGAAATTTTAGTGAGATTTTACGATTCTGGAATAATTGGCAGAATTAAACTCAATTTTAATTAAATAGAAAAGTATTATATATATATATATATATATATATATATATATATATATATATATATATATATATATACTGTCGAACACTGTATCTATGGTCTTTTTTTAATTTTTATACTACAACTACCGAACTGACATATTTGGTTACAAATAGTTTTGGTTAGTTTTTATTTGATTTTGCGAATGGGTGAATAGGAAAGTTTGTGCAATGTTTTTGCAGCGTTTATTAATTTTATTTTACTATTATCTGATTTGAAAATATCTTTAACAATTATTTGTATACATTTCAATTAACTGAGTTTAATTTATGCAGTTTGTCAGTTAAAACACAATATTATTGATATGTTTAGTATCCAACACGGTCAAACATCGTTTTATGTTATGGGACAAACATTGAGAGTACCATTTTATCTCTTTAATTGACGAAATCGTGTAATATTTAATACAGTTATTTTTAAATTTTCTACTTTTAGAACAGAAATTGTTTCCCGCAACCAGCTCCTGTGTAACGTTAAAACGTATACAATAAACAAACATTTAAACTCTTCAACTGCAGCTAGCTTACTTAGTTTTAAAGTTCTCATAGTGGAAAAGTAATACATAAATTTGTAGACATCCATATAAGTTTAAGTTTGATCATGAGTTTTACACTATAGCTCAGTGTTAATAAGATTCCTGATTCAATCCCCGAGGGGCTCAACAAGTTATGGTGTTAACCCTGCTTTTTAGTAAAAGTGGGATGCTACGATTATTGGCAAAGGCTAGAATTACGACGGTCTAGTGATGTTGACCCATCGTTATGTTAGCGAACTCTGGTTGAGAATGCTGGAACAACGGCGACGGGAATTTCGATATGCTAACCACACTTTACTCGACTGAAAGCCATCTAGCAGACTAGGACTCTTCACAAGCTGTTTCTCCACGGAATTTAGATTTTAATTTAAGAAGATGTTTTACTTAAATTTATGTCCAGTGTGTATGCTGGTCTGAACAATAAAAATTATGTTGCTAGCTTATTTATTGATCTGACAAAAGCATTTGATACTATAGATCATTTTCTACTCTTGCAAAAAATATGGAATTCTTGGATCCGAGGTCTAGCGTATGATTGGTTTTATAGTTATCTTCTTGAAAGGTCACAATGTGTAAAGATAAATGAAGTCTTCAGTTCTCCCATCACAGTTACAAGCGGTGTTCCTCAAGGTTCTGTTTTGGGACCGATATTGTTTTTAATTTATACTAATGACTTATGTAATGAAACTTTTAACGGTAATTTAACAACATTTGCAGATGATACTGCATTATCATATGCCGCTCATAGTTTGAACCGGCTTTATATAGATATGCAGCAATATATACATAGATTGAAAATCTGGCTTGAAGGCAATTTTTTGGTTCTTAGTGAAAAAACTAAATATGTCATTTATAGCAAAGAAAGTTACATTTCAATATCCTATTGTATTTTAAGTGTAATAATTGAACTAGTTTATGATGTGAAGTATTTGGGAGTCGTTATTGATATGAAATTTAATGTGAAGCAACATGTTCAGAAGCTGAAAAAAATCATTGTTTGATTTAGCAAGAAGAATGTATCTGCTAAGATATTATTGTCCCAGAACGGTATTGCGTTCTGCATATTTTGCTCTTGTTGAGTCATTGTTAAGTTACGGAATTGTGGTGTGGGGAGGAGCGTCAATTTCGGTTTTAAATCCTCTTCTCGTTTTCCAAAAGAAAATAATTCGTACTATGTCATTTGGATCGGGTTTTGTGGCTTATTTTCAAATGTTTAAATGTTTTAACATTTTGCCCTTGAGATATCAATATATTTTTAAAGTTTTAAAAGCTTTTTATATACGTTCTGGAAACTGGATCTTTATAAGTAGGAATTATAATCTTCGACGAGGAAGAGATGAAAATTTCATTATTCCATGTCCAAAAAGTGAGTTTTTTAGACGGGGTTTCGAATATATTGCACCTTATGTATTTTTCAAACTTCCATTTGATATTCAAAGTTCCAATACGTTGTTGAATTTTCTAAATCTGCTTCGTGTCTGGCTTTTGCAACAAAGTGATATTAATGAACTGTTGAAACCTGTAATCTAATATGTTTCAAGTGGATTGAAATACAAATGATTGATAATTTATACTTTTTTTCTTTTTCTCTCGCGCTCTTTTAAATCGTAAACGTGAAATGTGTATTTTTTTTTTCTAAATTAATAGTGTTTTATTATGTAATCGTTTGATTTTTCACCTGCTCGTTCGTATATTCTTATGAAGGTAAACCTGAAACAGGTTTTTCTTTCCTACAGGGTACCTAATATTGCACAAACGGTAATAGATTAGTTAATTGGGTTCTTTTTTGTCTTCCTTTTATTAAGGTATTTATTGATTAATTAAGGATGCATATTTATTTTATTATTAAAATATTTTGTATTTTTTTTACTTTTATTATATATTATTCTTACATATTGTGTGCAAGTGTCTGACTGTCGATGTTATTATTATTATTGTTTTGTTTTACCCACTATTGTAGCCTACGTTCATTTTTTTTGTTTGTTTGTGTAATATCAATTTTTAAAAATAAATAAATAATTTTTTTTTAATAACAGCGACGAGAACATAATGTTCCGACCATACATCACAAGATTGAAAGGGTCCTTGACTCTGCTAGAATTTACGCCCATCGACTTTCTTATTATACGCTACCCTTGCCATTACATATAGATAATAAAACAGGTTTCACACCAATAAACACGAATATACTCAAGAATAAACGAATTACAAAAGGCACTAATGACAAACAGGATGAACGGTCTATCCTTCAAGTACATTAGAATGGTACCGACACATACCCCCCCCCCTCTCAGCATCGCCCTTTAATCGTAAACTTCAGTCTTTACTTTCACTATATACACTATAATATCGAAAATTTACAACTAAATCAATTTAATTAATAGGTTTTATTATTTGCTCAACAAGCAGATATTGTTGTAAAATGTGTTTTTACATATTTATGGATGAGCTGTACAATAATTGATGACTTTCTAATGGACAATTGAATTATTTCTATTGGTATGTTTACGATTACACTAGAGCTATAGATCCAGTTCTTGTGGACATCTCATTGTATCAATCTACAACGTTGTCTCATGATCCTGCTTGTGGATGTACTATGAACTATAATCAGGTCCAAAGAGACGTCCTATATCTTATTCCATGAACGTTGTCATAATAATAATAAAGTAAAGGATTGGTGGGGGCGGGATATATCGGGGTAGGAGAAAAGTAGCGGGGCCTAAGTCGCATGGTCACCCCCAAAACTCTTGTCCTAAACAGCCGCCAGCTCATTCATGTCATATAAATTTAATCAAAATCAATTCAGCCGATTTTGATAAATTAGATTCTATTGATAATAATTGAAGAATTAAAATTTTCTACGAATTACATATTACATTTATTTATGAAGCCGAGATTCATTTTATACTATGTATTTAATTTACACTGATTATAAATTTAATACAATATCATAGAACAAACCTGAAATTCCATCATTTAACTCACGACGAACCTGTTTTCCAACACTTCTACTATTTTCATTTTCTCTTAACAATTTACGAAAACAGTCCAAAATGTAAACACACAACTTTACACCATTGTAACTTTGCATTATACCCCTTCTTTGATAAAGGACTAACCACTAATAGGAGTTGTAAATTGTGACCTCATGACCAGTACTATTCTGGAATATTAATACGGCCTAGTCAAAGTAGAAGGGGTGAGTTACGGGGATAGCATACAAACACATTAGTTCTTCCTTGTTGTTGAACAGTATTGCATAGTTCAGTGCCCCGGGGATAAAGTTTATTTTAATTATGTAAAAGTCTAAAATAGACTTTATTAGGAAAATAAATGGAAACGGGTTGTTAAAATACAGAAGGGAATATTAAGTTCGTGTGGATGTTTTAATATATTACTGATCAAAGAGAGGGTGAAACTGTACTAACATGTTTTGAATTAAGGGCTGATAATGCTGATTAAGAGTTGATTTAAATCATTAAGTAATTCTCATGGAGGAGAGTTTTGTGGGTTTGGGGAACTTGAAGATCGTGCATATAATAAACTAAATAAAAACAGTCAAACGTTGCACATTTTCTCCTTACAAAAATATAGAAAATATACACTTTCTCCTTATATATAAATGTGTTGCACACATGGTTAAATGTACATACATTAATCCAGAAATCTATACTTGTTTGCTGTAAAATCTACTGTTTGAATGACGAAGGAATAATTTCTCCCTCAATCAGAACCGCAAGTTTGCTTTACTAAATATTTGGTGGGTTTTTAGTACCACTTTGTAAAAGGTTTATAAATAAATATTGAGCTTGACTTGTGAGATTATATTAGATTTAAAAAATCAAACACAAGATCTCACAAAAATTACGTTTACTTAATCAAAACCGTTTCAACGACAAAGTCACCATCCTTAATCAATGATACATGAACTACAGTAACTAAACTATAACTGTTATAAATTAGCTATAAGTTATAGTTTAGTTATTGTAGCTCATGTATCACTGAGGATGACGATTTTGTCGTTGAAACGTGTTTGATTATGTAATCGTCATTTTTGTGAGATCTTGTGTTCGAGTTTTTTTTATCTCGTAAAAGGTTAATAAACTTGCTTATTTCATCAACATTATTAGACCTACAAAACCGATTTTAATAAATTCGGATTTTAATGAGATCGTTTCAAATACGTTATTTTTGTTTTTAACCAGTAACTATTAAGTGAAGAGTTTTAAGTATTTATTGGGATTAGAATACACAATATCGTAACAAAAAATTGTCACCTAAAAAAAAACTGAGTTTGTAATATTCAATTAGAGGAACTTTACTTAAAAAAAATGTGTTTTTTAAAAATTACTTAATGCAGTGCTAAAACAGGCAAACCGATATTAAACATATATGCAACAAGAGAATAAACCTTATCTACGCGTTTTTTGTAAATTTGTAATTTTGTTGATAACTTTAATTTCAGAAGTACCTTATTTGTGACCTAAACACAAAATTTCAATTTCATCAAAATCAGTTCATAGAATCGTCACGGGTGTTGCTACAATTTAGTATCTAGGACTATAAAGAAACGTATCAGTCGCCATCCACTCAAAGTGCAGGTTTGGAAGTTATTCAAATCATAAACACAAACTATAGAAGTCATAGAAGCTTTCGTACCAAAAAAAAATAGGTACAAATAAATTCGACAAATATTAACTGAAAAGTGAAGTTTTATAACGCTTATCAAAATCCAAACAGTGCGTATTAAATCATTTATATTCCCTAGTAAGTTGTAATGAAATGAATAGACAGTTTTCCAAATATTTCCAAACTGTATTACACGTGATTTGAAGATAGTTTGAGTTGCCTTCATATTTCTTTAAATTTTATCCAAGTCACGATCATTCATCTTGTTGACTTTTGACTCAAGTGTCACTTTTGTCGAGATGATCAAGAATGGTTGTTTGTTAGTATTTTATTGATTGTTTTGCGTTAGTGAGGAGGTTTGTCCACAAACGATTTCCCTTGAACTCCTTCACACAAGAGAAACGAAGGAGAGAATTGTATTATTTAACCATTAAATACCAGAAACTCTAAACCTTTGTTACTGGAAACTATTCAAACATAAGTTTGGTTCAAACTAGAGTTGGGGGGGGGGGGTCATTAGATAGACGAAGTCAATATGTAACACAAGGGAATGCTGTCTTTGACCATTCAAGTGGAACAATTCAAATCAAAAAATTTCTATGAACACAATTAAATTTGTTGCATATCAGTCCACGTTTCAGTGTTCAAAATTGATTATGAACTATTATGTAAAACAGATCTCTTATGATAGTTTATTAATTCTTACATTAATAAAATACAGGGGGTGATAATTTTATCGTAGGCAATATTGGTATCTGGTAATTATTGATCAAATGAAAAACTAATGTAAATGGGGGACTTTCATTACTTTTTCATGGAATTTAAAAACCCGTTTTGCAAACTATAAAAAAGAACTCAAACTATAGGCTACTCAAATTGCAGATTCTATAACGGTAGTCTGGTTTTATCTCTAATAATTTTTATATTTTCTTTTGTTGTTAAAAGGCCAAAAACTTTTGGGTTATCGTGGCTTTATAAAAACAGGAAAAAAATAACATAAAATAAAGACCACTTCTCGAATACTCTAATAACGTCAAGGTCGGAAGAGAACAAGAAGTGGTCAAGAGAGATCTCTTATTTAATCCAAGAATTGATTTTAAAAGGTGTAGATGCAGTTAGGGCCCTCGGGATTGGCACGCGCGTACTCAATGAGCCCCTGAGGGCAACGTTATGTTTTTATCTTTACTGAGACTATAGATTAGCTAGAGCATTATTTTTGTTCTTTTTAATAAACAGACATTTTTCTAGTTGCTCAAGGAGAGATTTTCTGTTATTTTTTAAATTGGGAACTGGATTTTCTTAAGAAAATTGATGCGAAAATCTAATTTAAAGTACATTTAAAAAAATGTTTTTCAGTTTTTATTTTATTTGCAATTAGTTAGTGATAATAAAATTTCGCAAATTATGTTTACCCTTTTGAAGGGTAAAACTACCCCTAAAACACCGTAAAATAAAACGTAAGTAAAACAATTTCGTAGACTCTTTGCGTGGCACGAATTTAACAATGTCACTAAACGTTTTGAATAGCCTAATATCCCATATCCCAAAACTATCAAAATTTACAAATTAAAAACTAAACGAGACTACCGGAATTAAAATGTCAAAATTGGATTTCGTCGCGAGAGAATTGTGAGAAGAACTTTGACTTATTATGAACAGGAAGTTCATCAAGGCCTAGTTGCGGAAAGAGAGCTAAGCTATTAGAATCTCGACAAAATATCCTATAGAAGTCCGTTTGAAATACTCAGATTACCTTCGCCCATAAACAAATTTTAGTAAAGTATTGTAATCGCCCACAAATTTAGGCATAATTATAGTTTAGGAACATGATTAGGTTTGGTGATAGGTTGTCTTTTTGTCTTTCGTGCAAACGCACTTAACAATTTAACCAGTTAATTACTGTAACAAGTTTCACAATATGATTCTTCATAGTTCAGTTAAATGTTAGAGATTTATTTGATTATTCCCTCTATTTTTCAATGGTTCCATCAAACCGTTCTTTAACGATTTCAAATTTTCTTTCTATTATGGAAGATTTGGTTAGGTTAGGTTAGGTTAAGTTAAGTTAGGTCTAGAAAGGACACTTTAAAAAATGTAAGTTTCAATGATACAAACGCGAAGAAAATAAAAGTATTGCAATAACAGTTGTACAAAGTAAGTGGTTACTCTTAAAGTAGGTACCTTGGTATTACCTGGTATATAGGCAGTTTTAGCGCTTTACCGAATAACTGTATACAATTTGTATCATACCTAAGACTACTTCAGACTTTATTTACTTCCTGTATTTGTATTTATACGTTTACTTTCAAATTAGATCTGTATTACAGTGAGAGAATTAAAAAATATTTTATAACTAACGCCAGAAAGAAATCCTGCAGAGTGGTCAAACATAGAGGATGATTGGCAATTTTCCCGATAAAGGAATCCAACAAAAGAATGGGGGGTTGAAGGAGAGAAAATAATGAAATAGCAAACGTCCTTAGTGACAGGACTACTCCGAACATCACCTCCAATCTTTTCTTAGGTTTATTTCTGGAACATTACTGAGCGAGAAGAATGAAATAGTAATTTAATTTTAACATATAATTATTTAGAAGTTAGTTTATAATACTAATTATAGTATTTGTAGTTTTATATATTTATAACCATCTAACCCACAGAGTGCGGCTTTGGCAATCTCAAGGTCCCTAGCTGGGTCTACACTTTTTAGTCTTAGTTAGCTCCCTCTCTTTCATTTTTCCTATCAGGTCTCTTATGACACACTCTTATTCTCTTCTGATCCTGAAGGTATTCGATGGCAAGTGGTCTATATATTATGATAAGGGGTTTGTTATTGTATGTTTTTATATACAGAGTGGTTATAAAGTTCCTTCCTCCCCTACTCTTTTTTACAATTTATATTTAAAGTAGAATAAAACTCGAACACAATATCTCACTCTTTTTTCAGGGGGGAAAAGGCAGTGTTAACCGACATGTCGTATGACTATCTTCTCATTACAACTTTTAAGTATAATCCTACATATTTGATCTACTGATTTCTTGTAAACCGTACAACTCTTTTGAATTTTAATTCCACCATTGTTTTCAAGTGAAAAGGCAGTGTTAATCGACATGTAGCATGACTATCTTCTCATTACAACTTTTAAGTCGAATCCTACATCTTTGACCTACTGATTTCTTGAAAACGGTACAACCCTTTTGAATTTTAATTGCACCATTGTTTTCAAGGGAAAAAGGCAGTGTTAATCGACATGTAGCACGACTATCTTCTCATAAGGAATTCGGAAGTTGACACCTATATCTTAGACCTCAGGTAACTCCCAATATTTTAGAATACCTCAAAAGTTAGAGTTTCTACCTATATAATGAATGGTATCATTACTTTAAATACGAATTGTAGAAAAAAGTAGGGGGGAAGGGACTTTATAACCACCCCGTATATATAAGGCAATGAAAACCGAGAGGGTGAAAACCACCCCGTATATCTAATTCAATAAAATTAGAGAAACTTTTCTTTTTGTTCTCATTTCAAAATTTAATTTATATACAAGCGTACATTATTATTAGTTTATCATTAATTGGGTTTATATTTAGATTCGCAAATTTATAAACACAAATTAATATGTCACTATAACAAACAACAAATTACAATTAATTGTATTATTGTGTTGTCGAACAAAGTCAATTTAAATATAAACCATTAAATTTATTTTAATCTCAACCAAATATAAACGTATTAATTATAATTAACATATTCAATTCAGTTCAAAGGCATTTTGTGAACGGTATAATCTGATTTGTGTGTAAATAATTGACAAGCCCTAATAAACATGTAATGTACAATGTAAAACGATTTATGCTATAGGTTACCAGAATAACAAAAATGTATAACCTACCCAATTCAGAAATGAAACTTTACAACAAATTTCTTTCTTTAATTTTTTTTTTGGTGTTGTGTAATAACATGTATACAGAGTGTTACAAAATTTGTTTCTAACCTTCAGGAGGTTGTTTCCCACATCAAAGGTAAGAAAACTTTGCTATGAACATATCTCCGGAATTGCCTATTTCGTTTTTTTAAATTTTTTTTTATCTCCTGAACGATTTAACTGATTGAATTGAAACTTGGCATGGCACATAAAGAATTTTTTGAAACAATACTAATTTAATCCATAACCCATTTCATAATGGCAGTTGTTTAAATTTTTCATAAACATTTGCTGTTTTGAGTTTTTTAGGTTTTTTAATTTAAGCAGCCACCATTTTGAAACGGGTTATTGGATTAGATTAGTTATTTTTATCAAACTAGTGCCTTAATATATTAGGTGCAATACCAAATTTCAATGCAATCCATCAAACCGTTCTGAATATAAAAAATATTTTGTGGAAAAAACAATATCCTCTATGCCTTGGAAACTAGGCATTTCGGGACATATATTTATAGGAACTTTGTCTGAATTTTTATGTGAAAACCATCTCCTAAAGTTTGTAAACACAATAATGCAACACCCTGTGTATTTAATTAGCCTAAATTGTATGTATTATTTTAATATTGCACTTACTTTCTCACGCACAAAACCTAAACGTAGGCAAACAAAAATCTACTTTCTTCTATAAAATTTCTACCGGTAAAAAAGTGAGCATGAACCATGAACTCAAATTTTGAATAAGTTATAAATGTATACCTCAAACATAATTTTAAATTACAGGTTACTAACAATTTTCAAAAAAAAAGTACTAAAATGCACTCAAAGAATTTAGCTGCAGAAAATCAACCTTTCTTTCTTGACACATTGATTAAGGATAAACGTTTTCACATATTGTCAAAGTTTGTACGAAATCATTACAACTGATTTCGAGATATTGGTTTCTAGAACGGCGTCAATAGTTTTTTTTCCCATTTTTTGGTCGGTAACACTGTAAATCCCAATTATGAAAAAAAAAATCCACACTGTGTTTGGTCTAAAACACTAATAAGAAATAATAATGAAATTTTAAACAAAGTTTTCATTACAGATGAGGAGTGGTTTCACTTGAGTGGATACATAAATAGCTAACACTACCCTATTGGAGTAGGCTAATTGTAACCATCACAACTTCATTGAATCTCCTTTACATCAATAAAAAGTTGGCGAACGTGCGCTATATCAAGAAAATTAATTATTTGTTCACTGTTCTTTGATACCACTGATTGCTGAGTCGTATCAGAAAATTATTCAACAATTCATTGGTTTACTTGAAGATGAGCGCTATTGTTGGTTGCAACACAACGATACAACTTGTCATACTATGAATATGTATTTTTAATGAAAGAATTATTTCCTAAGGACTTTTCCCACGAAGATCTCCTGCTCTGTCAAGTTAAGATTTCTTTTTATGGAGAGTTATTTGAAAAATCAAAAAATCAAGTATTCAGGAGTAATCCACACTTTATTTAGATCAGTTGTAAATAAATATCAACAGTGTTATTGTAGAGATCAGTGAAGTGACTGTAAGAAAAGTTCCAAAAGCACAGTGAAGCGTGATGACAAGTGTATGGATGATAATGGACATCACTTTTAACATGTATTATAAGTGTTTTCTGGTCTGATTGTGTTTATTAGGTTTATCGAAATTTGTTCACTGGTTTTATAGAAAAATAAAACACCCACGAAATAACGGATGGTTTGCCACCAAAACAATTATGGATATAGAGGCTCGTAAATCATTATTTTATCAAAATCCTAAGTTTTGATTTATTATTATATTTTCTTACTAAAACAAAAGTTTCTTATGTGTTAATTAAAAACAAAACAATGCATTAACAGAAACTACTACAACATATTTAAAGCTATTGTTTCCAACCTACACCATCAGTAGAATCCTCTTAGGATTAATTCTGTGAACTGTGAAATTGTCTCCCCGGTACAATCGTATAACGTATGGTGCCTAGCGTGCTGCAATTGATATACGTTTAATATTATGATCTTTTTCTTATGAACTTTAGTAAAATTTACATTTATATGAATAGAAATTCCTTACAGTTGATACAATTATTCCTTCCAACCAATTATTACTAATTTTGTATGAACATTCACATTTGCCTGTCACTACATCGCTCTACAATCCAAACATGTAGAATATTTTTATCAAATTTAGTAGCACATTTTAATCATAAATCTAGGCGATTTTTGATAGCTGAAAATTTTGGGGTAGCTACCTTAAGACCAGAACTCAAAATTCTGATTTACTTCCAATAGGTTTTACCGATTTTTCTCAAATATTGTTAAAATTTAACCCGTAAAAAACAGGTGTAAGTCGCTCTTAAAAAGTGACAGTTTGGAAGTTATCGTTAGAAAAATCGTTCATGGAAGTTTTCTCAAAATCGGTCGTACCGATTTTGTTAAAATTTTAATGAAATATTAAAATAATGTCCCATCAAACTATTGTGCTATAACGCAAGTAAATAAAAAAAATTACGGTTGTAAAACTGGCAAACATCAAACTGCAGTAATTGAAAACTCGATTTCAATCATACTGAACAAGTTTATGACAAAAAAACAATATTTATGGTTAAATTTAAATATATAAATATCATTCACAATATTTTATACTAAGATATTTCCTATAAAAATTAAATGCCTAAAACTGGATGCCATCTTTGTACTTACCCAGCCCCATCATACAATGTAATACAAGAAAGTACACTAAATCTAATTGTCCAACAGTTGGTTTCTTGGGCTCTGTAGGAAATGTTAAATTGTATTGGTAGATCAAGAGATCTTATCCAAAGGGTAATTTTGTTTAAAAATTGTTTTACCACAAGTTTTCTGCGCCTCGTAATTATTATAATCACTACTTTCTTGAATCCGGTTAGGTCCTAAAGAGCCTAGTGGATATTTGTATACATTAAAAGATCTCGGGTCTGTTCAAGAAGAGGATCGCTACTCGTAAACAATTTTCTATTGACATAAATAGAACAGACAGAACCTGACCTGACAGAAGAGATGAAAAGTTGTTGGCGTGTATTAAGGACAGTATTTTAACAGAAACAGAAAGAATGTGGAATCAGAAGATATTTGTTAGATTCCTATTTATTCCAATTCATGTGACGTCGTAGGTACAACGATGAAGATCTGTTTGACACCATCTGGAAGGATATCAATTTATATTGAGCTCCAAGACAATAAAATGTGTATTCATATATTATGTATGAAATTGGTTAGGTTAGGAAACTTTCTGGGAAACCTCTGAGTGGTGGTCCTCTTCTTGAACAGACCCAAGGTCTCCACTCACTTCGCTCGTGTCGGTGCCCCTCGTAAACCTCGAAGCTGTACATAATGAGGACAACCTTCCGCTCTCTGAGCTCTTATCGGTGACAAGCCTTTGCCGGCTAATATATTTTGTAACGATAGTATCTGTAAGCGAGTATCATATTTTCTGAAGAATTCAAGATTTGAACTTACATTTTACGCAATAACTTCGCTATTTGTCATCCTAAAGATATAGACTTGGTACCATTACATGCAGAATTGAAATCTCCATATTTGTATCTAATTTTGTTCTTATAAGTTTAGTAACAAACGAGATATAAACAATTTTCAAATCCGGTTATTTTACGTTTCAATAATTTTATATGGGCACATTATAGTCCACTATACTAAATTTCATGACTCTATCTTAATTTTTGTGACCACTTAAGTTCTTACGTACACACGACAAAGACGACGGACGGACACAATGTCGAAAAAAAAATAATAGGGTGTGCTTAAGACCACACGTTAGAAGTGAAAACTTGTATGAACAGTATGTAACGCTTATAGATTAGGGGAGAAAGTTAGTGCAATATTTTTCGTAGATTTTTAGTTTTAATACGTATGGGTATGTGAGAAAGTTTGTGCAATATTTTTGCATTGATTTTAGTTTGATTATGTATATGATTTTGAGAAAGTTAGTGCTATATTTTTCGTAGATTTTTAGTTTTAATTTATATGGGTATGTGAGAAAGTTTGAGCAATATTTTTTTGCATTGATTTTAATTTGACTATGTAACTTATATGAGTTTGAGAAAGTTAGTGCAATATTAGATTTTTAGTTTTAATATGTATGGGTATGTGAGAAAGTTTATGCGATGTTTTTGCATTGATTTTAGTTTAACTATGTATATTATGAGTTTGAGAAAGTTAGTGCAATATTTTTCGTAGCTTTTTAGTTTTAATACGTATGGGTATGTGAGAAAGTTAGTGCAATATTTTTCGTAGATTTTTGTTTTAATATATGTGGGTATGTGAGAAAGTTAGTGCAATATTTTTCGTAGATTTTTGTTTTAATATATGTGGGTATGTGAGAAAGTTTGTGCAATATTTTTCGTAGATATATGAGTTTATATATACGCTGTGCGTGAGTATCCGTTGTCTATATATTAAGGTTGCATTACGGTAGTGTGCGTGACGCGATTTCTATTGAAAAAGTCCATCCCAAAAGTTGCATTACGGTACGGTACTGTGCGTGACGCGATTTCTATTGAAAAAGTCCATCCAAAAAAAGTACCCAACGCGCCAATAGAAGTTTTCACTTCAAAATTTTTTTCGTTTTCCTAAGGTCATGAAACGTACATTTAAATTAAAACACTGAGGTCGAAATTTCTGACGATTGCCAAACATACCCCCATACTTTTTTCAATGGGTAAGAAAAAAATATTTATTTTTATATTAATTGTGACAATTACTAACTTATTTTATGTTTTGTAGAAGGCTGAGTGGGAAAGTTTGTGCAACATTTATCCACTATTTATTTTATTTAAATAAAGTCAAATAAAGCAGTGAGTATTTTGGGCATAAAGACAAAATAAATTTTATCACCTTAAAATTTTATAACATAAAATTCTATTTTTTTTTTTTTTTTTTTTTTTTTTTTTTTTTTTTTTTTTTTTTTTACCAATCTTCAACTATAAACTAAGGGAATTAGAATTACTTCATACCAAACTGTACACAAAAGCTGTGTGACTCAAACTAGTCATTGTAAAAATCTGAGTTGACTTGCATTAAGAGCAAACCCAGTCAAATTCGGTTGAAATAATTTTAAAATTATCCAAATACTCTTTTCTTTAAAACAAATCATTTTACTAAACCTTATACCTAAATATATAAATTTTGAAAACTTATTAAAAATAATCATTAAAAACCATAATTTGAGGTCTTCTGCTTATTTTAGGTTATTTATTACATAATATTTACAATTTATTGTTAATTAAATATTTATAATACAATTATCCCCTTCAAATCATTGTATCTGCAACTTAATACACAGCACTGCATATAATAAAGTATCACATGTTCTAAGGCTGGAATGTAACTTGAGCTTTGTAAACTAATTCTATTTACTTTCAATATATAACATCCTTAACGTTTACATGGAGTAAATAGTAAACAGATATTTTTCATACACTAACTAAGGTTTAACGTGATTTCAACTTTTACTATACAGTATTTTTTATTGGTATAGATATTGATTGTACATAATAGATTGTCCATATTCAAGGTATAGGTTGAAGCTAAGGAATTAGAGGCTCTTATGTTTCCATCTGACGACCCACTTCTGTATATAAGTGGTATTCTTGATACAAGTGTGCCAACTGTCTTACTTGAAAAGTATGTAATATAAAATATTCAAATAAGTCAAATAGCAAATAACATATTTTTTTATAATTATCTTATGGGGGGATTTTAAAATGTTTATACCATCAGTCATTTTTCCAATATGGCGGCTAACTCTATTTCTTATAGAAATGTCTCTTTTCTATGATGGTTTTAGATATAATTTTGAACTTTTTTTTATTTTTGTATATTTTTATATACATCCAACAAATGCATTTATATTGCAAATAAATAGTATATAACCTAGGCTAACATCACCTATAATGTACAACGTTTTATAAAAACTATTTTAGTGCAGCTCTGAAATCTGCATCCAAAGATGCCTAAACGTGCTTTCTACGATAAGGAATTAAATAGTATATAATCTAACCTCACCTACCTAATCTACCTAACCTAACAACGTACAACGTTTCACAATTACTTATTTACCGCAGCTCTCAAATCTGCATCCAATGATGCTTAAACTTGCTTTCTACGATAAGGAAATAAATGGTATATAACCTAACCTCACCTAACCTGACCTACCTAACCTAACAACGTACAACGCTTCATAATTACTCATTTAGTGCAGCTCAAAAATCTGCATCCATGATGCCTAAACGTGCTTTCTACGATAAGGAAATAAATTGTATATAACCTAACCTAACCAACCTAATCTACCTAACCTAACAACGTACAACGTTTCACAATTACTTATTTAGTGCAGCTCTCAAATCTGCATCCAATGATGCTTAAACGTGCTTTCTAAGATAAGGAAATAAATAGTATATAACCTAACCTCACCTAACCTGACCTACCTAACCTAACAACGTACAACGCTTCATAATTACTCATTTAGTGCAGCTCAAAAATCTGCATCAATGATGCTTAAACTTGCTTTCTAAGATAAAAAAATTAATTGTATATAACCTAACTTAACCAACCTAATCTACCTAACCTAACAACGTACAACGTTTCATAATTACTTATTTAGTGCAGCTCTGAAATCTGCATCCAAGGATGTCTAAACGTAATTTCTACAATAAGGATATAAATAGTATATACCCTAACTTTATCTACCTAACCTAACAACGTATAACGTTTCATAATTACTTATTAAGTGCAGCTCTGGAATCTGCATCCAATAAGATAAACGTATCTTAAACGTGCTTTCTAGGATAAGAAAATAAATAATATATAACCTAACCTAACCAACCTAATCTACCTAACCTAACAACGTACAACGTTTCATAATTACTTATTTAGTGCAGCTCTGAAATCTGCATCCAAGGATGTCTAAACGTAATTTCTACAATAAGGATATAAATAGTATATACCCTAACTTCATCTACCTAACCTAACAACGTATAACGTTTCATAATTACTTATTAAGTGCAGCTCTGGAATCTGCATCCAATAAGATAAACGTATCTTAAACGTGCTTTCTAGGATAAGAAAATAAATAGTATATAACCTAACCTCACCTACCTAATCTACCTAACCTAACAACGTACAACGTTCCACAATTACTTATTTACTGCAGCTCTCAAATCTGCATCCAATGATGCTTAAACGTGCTTTCTAGGATAAGGAAATAAATAGTATATAACCTAACCTCACCTACCTAATCTACCTAACCTAACAACGTACAACGTTTCACAATTACTTATTTATTGCAGCTCTCAAATCTGCATCCAATGATGCTTAAACGTGCTTTCTAAGATAAGGAAATAAATAGTATATAACCTAACCTCACCTAACCTGACCTACCTAACCTAACAACGTACAACGCTTCATAATTACTCATTTAGTGTAGCTCTAAAATCTGCATCAATGATGTTTAAACGTGCTTTCTAAGATAAAAAAATTAATGGTATATAACCTAACCTAACCAACCTAATCTACCTAACCTAACAACGTACAACGTTTCATAATTACTTTACCCAGTAGAGTAGCTTTCCAATATGATTGACAAATCAGAAAATGACAGCTGTTTTGAACCATTTTACAGTAGTTTCGTCTTGTTTTGTACCTATATGCGCCTTTAATAGCTCATTCGTACAACTGACTGTGTGCCCACGTCACTGTCAAAGTTGAAGTCGGCCAAACAACAAAAACAATTCGCGACCTAATAAGTCAGCTGCATATACCTTTTCCCTTAAACAAAAGTTTGTCCATATAAAAGTAATAAAGTTGCGTGAAGATGTGCGTAAAGCCGCTTAGTTGTTGTAAAGTTGTTGGAACAGCTTGCAAGTTTCCCTCGCCCCCCACAAACAGTATTATGTAAAGCGGGCTTAAACATGTCTGAGTGCAGAGCTTTAAAACTATTTGCAATTTTAATCAATAGAATGCGTTGTACGTCATTTAAGCTATATGCGATTTAAAATAAAATGTTCACAAGTAGGTATGGGTGTGCCTAAAAGCTTGAATAATACAGGCATTTATTAATAGTGAATTTACTATTCCCTGGTTATTGTATAGAATATCCAAACTAGTCTATGGTTGGTAAAGTATGTAGATTTCATATTTTACAATAAAAATAAAACGTGTAAGTCTGATAAAAAAAAAATTGGGTGTGCTTAAGACCACACATTAGAAGTGAAAACTTGTTTGAACAGTATGTAACGCTTATATACTTATGATTTTTGAAATCTTACATGCAGAATTGAAATCTCCATATTTGTATCTAATTTAGTTCTTATAAGTTTAGTAACAAACGAAATATAAACAATATACCGTTTAAAATGGCTGTCATTTTGTAATTTTCAAATTCGGTTGTTCTACGTTTCAATAATTTTATATGGGCACATTATAGTCCACTATACTAAATTTCATGACTCTATCTTAATTTTTGTGACCACTTAAGTTCTTACGTACACAGGACAAAGACGACGGACGGGCACAATGTCAAAAAAAAATAATAGGGTGTGCTTAAGACCACACGTTAGAAGTGAAAACTTGTATGAACAGTATGTAACGCTTATAGATTTGGGGAGAAAGTTAGTGCAATATTTTTCGTAGATTTTTAGTTTTAATACGTATGGGTATGTGAGAAAGTTTGTGCAATATTTTTGCATTGATTTTAGTTTGACTATGTATATGAGTTTGAGAAAGTTAGTGCAATATTAGATTTTAGTTTTAATATATATATGGGTATGTGAGAGAGTTTTTGCTATATTTTTTTTCATTTATACTAGTTTAACTATGTATGCGAATTTTGAGAAAGTTAGTGCAATATTTTTCGTAGATTTTTGTTTTAATATAGCCTATATGGGTATGTGAGAAAGTTTGTGCAATATTTTTGCATTGATTTTAGTTTGACTATGTATATGAGTTTGAGAAAGTTTGTGCAATATTAGATTTTTAGTTTTAATATATATGGGTATGTGAGAAAGTTTGTGCGATATTTTTGCATTGATTTTAGTTTAACTATGTATATGAGTTTGAGAAAGTTATTGCAATATTTTTCGTTTATTTTTAATTTTAATACGTATGGGTATGTGAGAAAGTTTGTGCAACATTTTTGCATTGATTTTAGTTTGACTATGTATATGAGTTTGAGAAAGTTATTGCAATATTTTTCGTTTATTTTTAATTTTAATACGTATGGGTATGTGAGAAAGTTTGTGCAACATTTTTGCATTGATTTTAGTTTAACTATGTATATGAGTTTGAGAAAGTTATTGCAATATTTTTCGTTTATTTTTAATTTTAATACGTAAGGGTATGTGAGAAAGTTTGTGCAACATTTTTGCATTGATTTTAGTTTGACTATGTGTATGAGTTTGAGAAAGTTAGTGCAATATTTTTCGTAGATTTTTAGTTTTAATACGTACGAGGTGCGCGTATCCGTTGTCTATATATTAAGGTTGCATTACGTTAGTGTGCGTGACGCGATTTCTATTTAAAAAGTCCATCCCAAAAGTTGCATTACGGTAGTGTGCGTGACGCGATTTCTATTGAAAAAGTCCATCCCAAAAGTTGCATTACGTTAGTGTGCGTGACGCGATTTCTATTTAAAAAAGTCCATCCCAAAAAGTACCCAACGCGCCAATAGAAGTTTTCACTTCAAAAATATATAGATATCCCTATATACAGGTAGATATGACTGTGCCAGCTGTTTTGGTTGGAAAGTATTTGATATTTAAAAAAAAAAGTCAAATAAATGGACGTTGTAAGTTCTTAGATTAGGTTAGGGTAGGCTATGATTGTCAGGTTAGGTTAGATTATATATAATTAAAACACATTTAGACGTCATTGGATGCTGATTTCAAAGCTGCAGTATATGAGTACTTATGAAACATTGCATGTCTTCATCCGTCCAATTTTCAACATGCCGTTCCTCCGTCATATTATTCATATTTATAACACACTAAATTAGATAAAAGTTTGCATATTTCAATTTTTTATGTTGGCACCAACATAGCGAAGTTATTGTCAACAATGTAATTTCGAACCAAGGAAATGTAATATTCGTCCAGTTACGAGAGCTGACAGAGCACCGAGAGAAGCGAGTGAAAAGTTGACTACGCCTGAGCTATTCCGCTTCCCAATTATAATAACATTTAAGATTCACAGAAGCAATGTAAATACTTCAAAAATAAATCCGTTATTACTATATCACATCCTGAAACATACGAATATCAAAATATAAATGTGAAAACAAAGCTTTGTAGTAATTCCCCGATTTATCGGTATGCAGAACGAATATTTGCCAATGTATTTCACTAAACCATGTGTCAATACAATACGTACAAGCTGTGCTGTGATTGGGTAACAATATCGTGACGTGTGTGCTATGGTAGGCTTTTGTTCAAATTATACAATCAATTGAAATTGTTTAACAAAGGCCTAATAACACGGTAACTTCATAAATCTACGTGTCGTTCTTGTGCATTTATCGGAAAAATTGCGACTACAGTATTTTAAAATTTAGGTGTACAAAATTCTATAATAAAATACTTTTTTATTTAATTCATACATATTTCTCTCTCTCTCTCTCTCTCTCTCTCTCTCTCTCTCTCTCTCTCTCTCTCTCTCTCTCTCTCTCTCTCTCTCTCTCTCTCTCTCTCTCTCTCTCTCTCTCTCTCTCTCTCTCTCTCTCTCTCTCTCTCTCTCTCTCTCTCTCTCTCTCTCTCTCTCTCTCTCTCTCTCTCTCTCTCTCTCTCTCTCTCTCTCTCTCTCTCTCTCTCTCTATCTATCTACATATCTATCTACCTACCTACCTATCTATCTATCTAGAGAGAGAGAGAGAGAGTGTGTGTGTGTGTGTGTGTGTGTGTGTGTGTGTGTGTGTGTGTATGTCCCACGAAGGTATTTACATATTTAAACAACCACTCTCTCTCTCTCTCTCTCTCACTCACTATCTATTTATCTATCTATCTACTTTAACATAACATAAAGATATGTGGGTGTTATTCATACAACTAAAGCGGATCTTGTATAGTCTACATAGCATTATGTTGTCAATTTCAAAATTAATTATTATTTGTATTTTTCGTTTTTTTTTCCTAGTTACACTTTATGTTTATGCTAACTCAAAAGCGTCGATAATTTAGACGAAACGAAAAAACTAAGAAAGTATAATAAAAGAAAATTGAAAAAAAAAAAGAAGAAACAAACCATGTTTAATTTTGAATTATCTTTTTGTAATTTCAAATGTAGTTTGTAAGCTATCCTCTTTTGGAATTCTATTTATAAGGCAGTGAGTGCTAATGTTTTCAATTACTTTTTGAATAGTTTTATGAATTAGGTTAGTGTGCTCAGTTAGTTGAATATTTTGACGGATGATGTAACACAGGCTACCTTAGGATCTCTTACGTTTCTGATGAAGGTCCAATACACAAATATTTTATTTGTTAATATTTTTACTTTCTCACATATACTTAATTTAGAAAAAGTTATTTTGAAAAAATAATGGCTTTTTTATTAGTTGTGTTTTTTTCATAAACAACCGCTAATCCACTCTTTTAAGTGATTTTGATTTTCAGTGCCTTAGTGGTTTGGTCACTCAATCTTCATTTAAAAATTATATTCATCTTGAAATCGAACCTAATGGAGTTTAGAGAAATCGATATTTTAGTATTGATCTTTTTCCAGGATTCTCCACATTTAGAGTTAAGCAAATCTATAAATGAGCCTTGCAATATGACTACAACACGACCCCTTACTAAATGTGAGCTATATTCTACTCTTTTGAATTGTACAAACGACAGACATCATTACATAAACCACTTTTTTGATCCCAACATTTCTCAAAACTGATATTTCCACAAGAAACTCAATATCAATTTCTTGATTCATGACATAACCTTATCTACACTACATATATAAGACAAAGTAAAGAGATGAACATGCCTGGAGGACCGAGATAACACTAAAAGTATTTATACTAAAGTACGAAACACATTCAGTAATTCAATAGGACTTAAGATGGACTTGAGTATTGATTGAAGAGGGGCCCCCACCCACACACACACACTGGTCAAATCCCTTCATCAGTGAATTGCCAATCATGTCACATTGTTACTCGTAAATCTTGTAAACTTAGTTAAAAAAACATTTCCGAGACACAGTTTTTAAAAATAGAGTATTTTATAAAAAATGTACTAATATTAATACTAGATTCTTTTAAACTATCTTTCACTGCGTATTCGTTTTCAACAATGAAGTAAACATAACCTCAAAATAAGCTAGTAAATTTATAACAGCTGATCAGCTAAAAACATCTGTTTGAATAGTTGACTACAAGGGTAAACACATTTTTTGAATCAGTGTAAAGCTGCAAAGTGGTTTATAGTAACTATTGACAATCTTCTTACGAAAGTAAACTTTAAATTTAAATAAACTTCCTAAGGTGTAAGACAACAACGATAGTTTCTTTGAAAGTGGGCGTAGTTTGTAAGATTCACTTTTATTCCTTGTGTGGTAGATTTATCAAAATTTAGTAATATACTTGCTTCGTTGTAACTTTACACTTGTGTTTTTCACCATTTGGCAACGCTGCATTCTCTGCATTATCGAGATAGGCGGACTTACCTACATTAGTTCTACCAAGTTTCTTTTCTAATATTTATTATATTATGTTTTGAAACTTTTGTGTAATTAACAGCCCTTTCAGTAGCTTTAGATAGCGAAACTTCTTCTTCGTTGCCAATTTTAATTACTTCACTAATTATATATGTCGTGCTTCACTATGAATGACTTTCCCTTTTTTATTAATCCTAGACATGTTATAAACTAAATAAAATTAACCTACTGTATTCAATAATATATCGCCCTATGTTAAATAAACACTGAAACACTTATAGTAACTTAAATAACTATCTACACTCAAATCATACATATAAAAAAAAAGCTTATGCTTAACCACTCACAACTGTGGAAAATCCCAACCTGATATTTTCTAACCGGTTAGTACGGTAGTTGTTAAAGGGACTTTACTAGTGCAGTAGTATAAATGCGATCAGCGCATGCGCAGTTTTCTCTTCACCCCGGCCTAGATGGTGACTGGCTGACACACGTTGACGATATTTCCACCACAGATTCGACTAAGAGCAAAACTAAATGCAAAGTTACGGCGGACCAATAGCCCATTAATCGTTTCCAAACGTTAATGTATTTTGTTATTCAAATACACAAAACCAAGAAACAACATCGATTGTAATGTAACTCAGAGCCTGAGGTGATATAATAGTGGAAAATTTGAGATCCTCATAGGTTCTTCCGGTAGCTAAAAACCTTAAGGTTGCAATCAGCCTTTCGTGAGGTGGGATTGCTTCTCTCATTACAGTATTTTTTTTTTTTTATCAAAGGCGCTACCAATGATAAAAGCTGCAGATAAGTATCTTCATCCATACGTAAATAATTGTGCCAATCCTTTGGAGCCGTTTTAATTCATTCAGCAAATTCACATGAGAAAATAGACGCCTTTTTTCAACCAATCTTTACACCATACCGTACGCTTCTTTTTGGGTTTCTTTTTACCCAAAGCGACTACTAAACCAAAAAGTGCTAACACGTCGGCGTTAGAGGCCATGGTGATTGAGACTGAAAAATATTTCAGATTCGCCTGAACGTTTGGAGGATGATCAGTCCATCCGGCGACCGGCCTTCAGGCGGACTGTTCAGTTCGAACTGACAGGCCTGCCGGATCGTGTGTAGCCGCCTTTAAGTATATTTTTTTTTGTTGAACTGAATAGATTAAAGAATCAAAATAATGACTCTAATAAACCTTGTTTTAAAATAAACAAGATTAATCACAGTTTGCTTCAGAAAGAACCAAGTTAAGTTATTCAAGTAATAAAGTACTAAATAGTTTTTAAGATAGGTTTTTCTCGGTGCCTTTATGTCTCAACAACGATCGTTCGACGATTTCTAGAGCACTACTTCTTTATATTTTAAATGGTGCTGTTTTGCTCCGAGCGACTGCTGCTAGAGTCGCTAACGATCGTCATAGACTCTGAATAGTCGCACGGCTGGAGGGTGTATATAATCGTCAGTCATTAACGAATATTTGGCTGGAAAGGAGTGTCATCATAGCTCCTGATAGGAATCAAAGGAGGTTCTAGGAGTAGGGTTCTAATGAAATGAAAATGGTTTAGGAAATCAATTATTCAGTGCTTATTTAAATAAGAATTCCAAGAATTTACTGGATTTCTTTACTGCTCGCCTTTCTATTGGTGACCTCTCGTTACTCCATGCCTGTATTCGAATTCTCATCGATTAGCGATCTTATCCCTTGGCAGCACCCTGTCACGTTCTGGCAGTGTCTTCCCGGCAACTTCGTACCAGCTCCAGCCGCCGACATCCTACCGTCGATACCGCCTTGGTTCGTTTGACGCTGATTTTCTACCAACCTTGTCTTATATACTCTTCATTATTTGTGAAACGTTAATAGGTTCCAACCCATCAAATTACCAAACTGTTTGTGCTTTGTCATAATGATTGTTTATACACTGGTGTCTATCAAGTGGACTTGGGATATTTATCTGTTAAATTCTAACTTAATTTTATATTCTAAATTAAACCTAAATCTCTAAATTTTCAGATGAACAGGATGAGATCCTTGTGGAGGAAATTGCTAATCTTCTCTCGTTGTGGCAGCTCTCCCATCCTAAATTTAAGGACGTGGTAATGTTCAAAATTTAAAAAAAAATACAATTTTCCTATGTGGTGAATTCCATTTCGGCTTGATTTTACGGCCGAGTCTGCCCTTTCGACATCGTTGCTTTGCGGGTTGCCGAGTATTTGATTGCAGGCGTCTACTATCATTCTTGGAGATTTAGTAGATCTCGGCAAAGCGGAATCTCGCGCGTGGTAACCATGACAACTGATCGGCAGTGACAACCAGAGTAGTGGACCGACCGCTTGTGAGACTGGATGTAAAAGCGAACTTGGAAATCATTCTACACTGGAATTTATTTTCGTTCACCATCGAAAATAATGCCACACTAAGCCCTTTTGGGATGGATCAGGTGATCCAAGGTTTTCGGCGGTGAGTCGTAAAATGTCGCAAATAATTAATTATGTGGTTTAAAATTGGTTTACAGTTATTTTAGCCAAACAACTACGATGATCACTATTTTATTAGAGTCATTTCCCTTTAAGTTAATTATAATTCCTTAAGGCTAGATATTATGAATATTAAATTAGTTTTAAGTTGTACATCGGAGCTAGCTGATAAAAATGTTAGAGTTGCGTAATCCCAGGTTGCGTACTCTCCCCCCCCCACACACACACAGAACCAAACTCTCAAGACCCAAGACTTCAATCCAAAACCAATACTCATCTGAAAAGAAAATTTACAATATGAGGCGGTTTGGAAAAAGCCAAAAGCCTCAAGCCAATTTAAAACAAGTTAAATTCCCGCGATAAAGCGATGTAGATGAGAGACGAGGGGGGACTGTGACGTCACGGCAACAGGGGTTGAACACTGCATGTTGGATCGTGTACAGTCGTTCTGTCTTGTCTCTTATTTTATTAAAATACTAAATTATTAAAATAAATTAATGTTCAGTAGAATCAACCGATTAAGAATATCGAAAAATAAATTTAAAAGCAATTAAAACAAAAAAGTTATTCAAGTTTTTATAGGGGCTCAAAAACCTAAAATTTGGAAAAAACTTAAATTCAAAATTCAAAAAACGTAGAGTCATAACTCAAAGGGGAACTAATAATAATCATAAATAAAAAATATGAATTAATAATAATTAACAGGTGAGAATGGACTTAGAAAGTCATTCTTGGGGAGTTTTTTGGAATTTTTGAGTTGAAGGGGGGATCATTTAAAAAATAATAATAAGTACTATTGTAGAGACCACAATAGGGCACAATAATAAGTACTTAGAATCAAATTTGAAAATAAAACAAGGGAGATATAATAATAACAAAACGTAAAACTTCAAAGCCCAAAAGCGGGTAAATAAAACGTTAAAAGGGTAAAGTAACATGATAATTATATGTATCTAGCCTGTAAAATTGTAACACACCAAAGCAGAAGTAATAATACATAATGGGGGGGGGTTTTATGAACATAAACTCATACGACACAAATTTAAGGACTTCAAAGGCGAATAACTCAACAACCAAACGAGTTATGTAAAAAGTAAAAACATAGTATTTCGTCGTAGTAGAAGAGGAACAAGATTACGTCAAAAGAATTTTGAGAAAGGACTTATCTCAAAATTTGAAAAGAGGAAAAATCAAGTTTAGGGAAAAGGGCGATAACTCGCGAACGAAGCGTAGTAGAGCGATGAATCAAGTTCCACAAGACCCACAAGATGGAAAGGAAGAAGAATCCGAAAGGAACTTTAAAATCGGTTCGAGCGTTCGAAAGTTACAGCGAGTTGAACGAAAAAACGTCAAAAGTAGAGATTTTCATGCAAAAACATGAAAAGTGGCGCGCGCATCTTCAAGCTGAGTCTAAAGTCGGAAACATCATACTGCCAACATGGATCAAAGATAACGTTAAAGAAAAAATACTATAAATTATTAATTAAAAGGTGTTTTAATTAATAATTAAGGAAGAAAACTATTCATTAGTCAAGAAATAGGACTAATAAAACATATAGTGTAAATATTTCAGACCAAGAGGGCCTGAAAACACATAATATATGGAAAATACCTTTTTCCCAAAAAGGGAGAAAAATTGGCTCCAGAAAAGTGGATTAATTCCCACTGACAGGGAGACCGAGATTTAATCGCCGAAAGACGGTTACTTTTGATTTGGAATCGACGCGAATAAGACGTTTCTTCTGCAACCGACTGTGAGCTGAGAGGAAGAATCAACTGTCACTCTACTAATTGGACTTAGAATAATTTCAACTTTAATCGATCTTCAAGGCGACTTAGAAGAATTCGATACCAGCATTCAACTACATAGCAGCTTACAGACTCTGGATAGAAAACATCACATCACCATCGTCCTAATAATACAACAAATTCCAAATCCAACTAGAACTTCTATTAAAGTGTGAAGGTATCTTATACTTAAGGAATAATTCGCAAATATTAACTTCTTTTCAAATATAACGTCATTAGGGGAATTATTACAAATTAAATTCATTTTAAACCTCTGCTTTGGTGTTGATAATAATTAATAATTTAAATACGACTTTTTCAGTACAGGAAAAACTGTTTGTGGTTCTGTCTGGAAAGTCAAGCGCTTTTATTTTTGTTTAATATATAGATAATATTACATTAATTAATGTTGTTAAATAAATAAATAGTTGTGTTATTGTTCAATTAAATTGTTTTGTGTGATTAAAAAAGTTTTTGAATATAAAATTTTTCTGTGCAAAAGAGGAAATAATATACAAATAATTCATTTCTAAATTTTGTTGTGTTTTTAATATAAATCCATTCTGTGTATGCTATTAACTTTGTTTTAACATAAATTTTATATATGTGCTCTGGTAATATAATTTGAAAATTTTAAAAGTTATCATCAGAACTTAAGAGCCGATTTCTCCCAAAAGGCACGACCTTGGAGAGAGAGAGAGTTAATCTTAAAAGAGTTAAATAATCGAGCATTGAGATAAAATTCAGGGAATTTTGCGTTAATTAAAACTTAGTAAGTTTATGAGGACAAGCTCATACTTATTAGAGCCAAGAGTTGCAAAATCTTTGATTTGAAAAAGTAAAAGTGAGCATCTTGGCCTTGCCCGCGCCTGCTCTGAAAAGAAAGGTGGTTCGCCCAGTCGGTGGTGATCGTACAGCGAGTTTAAGAGTTCGGGATAATAGTGTTCCAAAAAAGGGAACAAGAATCTTAAACTCGTCGAAGTCAAAGGGAGACGCAGCGTGGCAAGTGGCGTTCCAACGTGGGGCAAGAAGAACCCTACTCGAACTCACTAACGCAGAGGAGCGTAGCGTGGCAAGTGGCGCCCAATAGCGTGGAGCACGAAAAAGCAAAGTTTTGGAACAAATTTTCAAAATTTTGAATTTTTCAGTGTTTCATACGAACGAGAATATCTTAAGTTCTGATATAATTTATATGTACATGTGTGTTAGTAATAAGTTGTGCTGGTAATTACAACGACAAATATACTAAATTGCAAAAGTAATAATAATTAAAAGTAGAGTCCAAATTAAACCGAAATTTAAATTTTTTAACTAATTAAATAAACCAAGTGAATAAGTGAAGTGAAAATGGGACCAGCGAAAGATCCAGCAAAACAGGAGGCTTCGAAGGAACAGGAGACAGAAATGCAGAAAATGGTGAGGTACCTGAACCAAATGGAGGATAGAAGGAAGCAAGAGAGAGAACAGGACAAAGCAGAACAACAGAGAAAAGAAAAGGAGAAGGAAGACGAGGACAAATTAAGAAGATTAGAAGAAAGAATCGAGAGAAACCAGGAGAAGGAAGAAATGGAATCATTACGAAAGAAGGAGAAAGAAGAAATGGAGGCCAAGCAGTTGAAGGAAAAGGAAGAAGCGGAGGCCAAGCAGATCCAAATGGAAGCCAGATGGATGAAGAGAGATGAAGAATTGGAAGCCAAAAGGAAGCAAGAAAAGGAGGAGATGGAAGCATTGCGAAAGAGGGAGAAAGAAGAGATGGAGTCCAAATGGATCCAAGTGGAGGTATTGCGGAAACAGGAAAAAGAAGAGGTGGAGGCCAGAAGGAAGCAGGAGAGAGAAGAAATGGAAGCAAGATGGAAGCAAGAAAGAGAAGAAGCTGAAGCCAAGAGAATGAAGAGAGAGGAAGAAATGGAGACAAAACGGATCCAAAGGGAAGAAGCTAGGAAACAGGAAATAGGGAAATATATGGAGGAAATAAAGGAATCTATAGATAGTAATATGGCCGAAAACACGAGACGAATAGAAAATTGTGAAGAAAAAGTGGAAGAGTGCGTAGGGGAAATTAAAAAAATGACGGACAGTTTAAAGGAACAGGGAAAGTCGACTATAGAAATTGGGGAGAAAGTTAAAAAATTAGAAGTTAAAATTAGGGAAGTTGCCAAAATTAAAGAAACCGGTGGTAATGCTAAAAATATAATTTATTTAGATAGGGCAAATTTAGAGTCAAAAACTATAGAATTTTGGGGAAATTCAAGAGATAATCCTGTGCAATTTTTGAAACAAATTGAGGAGGTATTCCAAGAAATAAATCCCGTCATGGAAGAAAGTGATAAATTGAAAGTAGTGGAGAAAAAATTGAAAGGAGCTGCCATGGAGTGGTGGGAAATAATCAAGCGAGATACAGAAGAATATAGCCAGTTTAAATTGTTATTTTTAGAGCATTATTGGGGTTATCAAACGCAACAAGTAGTTAGGAATCAGATAGAAAACCATAGATATAATCCTAACGGAAATATGAGTAGGGTTGATTATTTTTGTAAAATGGTGCGAAAGGCCGAATATTTGGAACCCAAAATTCCGGAAGAGTTCCTTATATACCAACTAATGAGGCATTTCGACCAAAAAGTTCAATTAGCGTGTATTGGTAGGGCTAGTGAGCATTTGGAGGACGCTATCAAGTTTTTGAGGACCATTGAAAACGTAGACGGAATGACGAGAGAAGTTCGCCGACCAGATAGTTTCGAAAGGAGGGACGGACCACAAAGAGATCAAAATTTCAGGCAAAGGAATCAAGACTACTCAAAACCATCCCAAAACCCTAACCCTCGATCCTATGGTCAAACCCAGAATAAACCTCAACCACAGATACCTCAAAACCCTGGTCCTTCAAACCAAAAATTCCCGCCCAAGGTCACAAAAAACTAAAATACGAGATCTCAAGGCAAAATTTTTGGCAGAAAAAGGATAATACAAACGGAATTGAGATCGACGATAAAACCAAATTTAGCAAACATAAAAGGGGGGATCTGAAAATAAATAAAATTAAATTGGGGATTTTAAACACAGAAATTAAGAAAGATTTAATGGAGGAAAGAGATAATAAAATTTTAAATAGTGAAGGTTACGAAAAATGTCCGGAAATAGGGATAGAAATCGAAAATATAAAAGTAAATATGTCCATTGACACCGGAGCTCAGATGTCCTGTGTTCAAGAGGATTTTTATAAACATGTGCTTAAAAGTAGGAACGATAAAATCATGGAATTACCAGTTGTAAATACGGAAATGGTGACAGCGATAAAAAGCCAACGACAGAAGATTAAATTACAGGCATTATTGGAGATTAGAATAAATAACCAATCAATAAGAGGGGTATTTATGGTGGTACCAAAGCTGGAAAGCAAAATAATAATGTTTTGTGATTTAATGTGCAAATATCGAAGTCGAATTAATATGGAAAAGGGTTTCCTACAACTGGTAAAGGAAAATGAATTTATTGTTGTAGATTTTCTTAAAGAGAATATGAGTTTAAGATTGAGCAATAGAAACGCGCTGACCGAACATCAAAATGGCGGCGAAACCGGTAAAATGGTAGAGTCGTCAGCTGCGAATAAAGGAGGCTCAAATTCGTATAAGCGAGTATCAGGGGCTTATACGTTGTCTACCAAAACGCCGGTAGACATAAAACCAAAAGCAAAGGACGTGTCTAGACCGAGTAGTGACAAATCAGAAGGTGGTCAAAAGCGAGGAAGCAAGTTAAGTGCAAGGAAGGAATCGGCGAAGAGGAAAAATGCAAATTTTAACAATGATGAAGTGCTGTTAAAAGCGTGGGATAAAGGTAACCAATTAATTAATAAAGAAGAAGGGCTGAAAGGAGCGGAGAATAAAGGAAATAAAAATGTGCCAAAGGCAATAATCGACGAAAATAATAAAATAATAAAATACGACGAAAATTTGCAAAATAACTCTGAAAACGATTCGGAACTTACACAAGACAGATTCGACGCCAGAGACGGGAGTGATTGGAGAGCTATAATACAAATGGCGGATCCGGAAAGACAAAATGGACGAAATATAAGGTATCGAAAGAAGAAAGTTAAATTCAAAAATTCTACGAAGTGTAAGATGAAAGAATGGAGGCCCGAAGGGAAAGTAATATTTAAATGTGAAGGACTAAGGAGATATTAATAGAACGTAAGAAATTTCATAAATAAAATGTATAAGTTGTAATGTTTAAAAGTTGTAATATGTAAAGGGTAGAAGCGAGTGAGGTAAAAAGGAAATAACGGACTGTCAGCTGAATTAAAAGAATGTAGCCTAGGTCAGTGAATAACAGGACAAGTCTCGTATAAATTCCTAAGCGTGCAATGCCGAGATAGCGGGAACACGTTTCCGTTATTGGCAGCTGAGTAAACAAGGGTGATGGTAGAGTGGGGAAGTGGAGACAGGATATTGATAAACAAATATTGAACGACAACCTGTCAAGCAAATTAGCAGAGGGGTGATGGAAATGAATGAAGGTATGAATGTGTAGTGTTCTTTTTTATTGATGAGAGATTCCGATAGATTAAATAATTTTTCTTTTTAACTGCAAATAGGATAGTAGCCGTTGTAGTTACCAAGTACTTTATATATATATGTAAGGCATATTTTAAATTCAACCAAAGCAGATAATTATAATCATATAAGACGAATTATTCCTTATATAAATGTAATATGTTTTGTGTGTGATAATGTGTTTAGTTACAGCAAGGACGTTTAGATGAAACGGCTGTAATGGACTAGAAAGAACGATTAAACAAATTTGTATGAATACCATAATAAATAACATGTGTTTTGAATATATAAATATTATACTATAATGAATAAAATGTGATTTGAGCATAAATATATGAAATGATGGAGGAGATGTTTTTTAAATATAAATATATATGTTTATGTATATTGTTAGGTTAATATGTCAAATTTTATGATGATGATAAATGAAGATGAAATATAGAGATGATTTTGAATAAGATGTTGTAAAATATATATGAAGATCAATGCAAAATAATACATTTTTGAGATATATGTTAGTAATGTAAAATGATAAAAGAGTTAATGAAGATAACCATTAATAAATAGTTAATATGAAATGTGATATGTCGAAAAAGGGGTTTAATACAAAAATTTTAGTTTTTTAAAAAAATGAAAAATAGGAATTTTTCATTTTAACCGAAAATTTTAGTTCAAAGGGGGGATTTTGAGGCGGTTTGGAAAAAGCCAAAAGCCTCAAGCCAATTTAAAACAAGTTAAATTCCCGCGATAAAGCGATGTAGATGAGAGACGAGGGGGGACTGTGACGTCACGGCAACAGGGGTTGAACACTGCATGTTGGATCGTGTACAGTCGTTCTGTCTTGTCTCTTATTTTATTAAAATACTAAATTATTAAAATAAATTAATGTTCAGTAGAATCAACCGATTAAGAATATCGAAAAATAAATTTAAAAGCAATTAAAACAAAAAAGTTATTCAAGTTTTTATAGGGGCTCAAAAACCTAAAATTTGGAAAAAACTTAAATTCAAAATTCAAAAAACGTAGAGTCATAACTCAAAGGGGAACTAATAATAATCATAAATAAAAAATATGAATTAATAATAATTAACAGGTGAGAATGGACTTAGAAAGTCATTCTTGGGGAGTTTTTTGGAATTTTTGAGTTGAAGGGGGGATCATTTAAAAAATAATAATAAGTACTATTGTAGAGACCACAATAGGGCACAATAATAAGTACTTAGAATCAAATTTGAAAATAAAACAAGGGAGATATAATAATAACAAAACGTAAAACTTCAAAGCCCAAAAGCGGGTAAATAAAACGTTAAAAGGGTAAAGTAACATGATAATTATATGTATCTAGCCTGTAAAATTGTAACACACCAAAGCAGAAGTAATAATACATAATGGGGGGGTTTTTATGAACATAAACTCATACGACACAAATTTAAGGACTTCAAAGGCGAATAACTCAACAACCAAACGAGTTATGTAAAAAGTAAAAACATAGTATTTCGTCGTAGTAGAAGAGGAACAAGATTACGTCAAAAGAATTTTGAGAAAGGACTTATCTCAAAATTTGAAAAGAGGAAAAATCAAGTTTAGGGAAAAGGGCGATAACTCGCGAACGAAGCGTAGTAGAGCGATGAATCAAGTTCCACAAGACCCACAAGATGGAAAGGAAGAAGAATCCGAAAGGAACTTTAAAATCGGTTCGAGCGTTCGAAAGTTACAGCGAGTTGAACGAAAAAACGTCAAAAGTAGAGATTTTCATGCAAAAACATGAAAAGTGGCGCGCGCATCTTCAAGCTGAGTCTAAAGTCGGAAACATCATACTGCCAACATGGATCAAAGATAACGTTAAAGAAAAAATACTATAAATTATTAATTAAAAGGTGTTTTAATTAATAATTAAGGAAGAAAACTATTCATTAGTCAAGAAATAGGACTAATAAAACATATAGTGTAAATATTTCAGACCAAGAGGGCCTGAAAACACATAATATATGGAAAATACCTTTTTCCCAAAAAGGGAGAAAAATTGGCTCCAGAAAAGTGGATTAATTCCCACTGACAGGGAGACCGAGATTTAATCGCCGAAAGACGGTTACTTTTGATTTGGAATCGACGCGAATAAGACGTTTCTTCTGCAACCGACTGTGAGCTGAGAGGAAGAATCAACTGTCACTCTACTAATTGGACTTAGAATAATTTCAACTTTAATCGATCTTCAAGGCGACTTAGAAGAATTCGATACCAGCATTCAACTACATAGCAGCTTACAGACTCTGGATAGAAAACATCACATCACCATCATCCTAATAATACAACAAATTCCAAATCCAACTAGAACTTCTATTAAAGTGTGAAGGTATCTTATACTTAAGGAATAATTCGCAAATATTAACTTCTTTTCAAATATAACGTCATTAGGGGAATTATTACAAATTAAATTCATTTTAAACCTCTGCTTTGGTGTTGATAATAATTAATAATTTAAATACGACTTTTTCAGTACAGGAAAAACTGTTTGTGGTTCTGTCTGGAAAGTCAAGCGCTTTTATTTTTGTTTAATATATAGATAATATTACATTAATTAATGTTGTTAAATAAATAAATAGTTGTGTTATTGTTCAATTAAATTGTTTTGTGTGATTAAAAAAGTTTTTGAATATAAAATTTTTCTGTGCAAAAGAGGAAATAATATACAAATAATTCATTTCTAAATTTTGTTGTGTTTTTAATATAAATCCATTCTGTGTATGCTATTAACTTTGTTTTAACATAAATTTTATATATGTGCTCTGGTAATATAATTTGAAAATTTTAAAAGTTATCATCAGAACTTAAGAGCCGATTTCTCCCAAAAGGCACGACCTTGGAGAGAGAGAGAGTTAATCTTAAAAGAGTTAAATAATCGAGCATTGAGATAAAATTCAGGGAATTTTGCGTTAATTAAAACTTAGTAAGTTTATGAGGACAAGCTCATACTTATTAGAGCCAAGAGTTGCAAAATCTTTGATTTGAAAAAGTAAAAGTGAGCATCTTGGCCTTGCCCGCGCCTGCTCTGAAAAGAAAGGTGGTTCGCCCAGTCGGTGGTGATCGTACAGCGAGTTTAAGAGTTCGGGATAATAGTGTTCCAAAAAAGGGAACAAGAATCTTAAACTCGTCGAAGTCAAAGGGAGACGCAGCGTGGCAAGTGGCGTTCCAACGTGGGGCAAGAAGAACCCTACTCGAACTCACTAACGCAGAGGAGCGTAGCGTGGCAAGTGGCGCCCAATAGCGTGGAGCACGAAAAAGCAAAGTTTTGGAACAAATTTTCAAAATTTTGAATTTTTCAGTGTTTCATACGAACGAGAATATCTTAAGTTCTGATATAATTTATATGTACATGTGTGTTAGTAATAAGTTGTGCTGGTAATTACAACGACAAATATACTAAATTGCAAAAGTAATAATAATTAAAAGTAGAGTCCAAATTAAACCGAAATTTAAATTTTTTAACTAATTAAATAAACCAAGTGAATAAGTGAAGTGAAAATGGGACCAGCGAAAGATCCAGCAAAACAGGAGGCTTCAAAGGAACAGGAGACAGAAATGCAGAAAATGGTGAGGTACCTGAACCAAATGGAGGATAGAAGGAAGCAAGAGAGAGAACAGGACAAAGCAGAACAACAGAGAAAAGAAAAGGAGAAGGAAGACGAGGACAAATTAAGAAGATTAGAAGAAAGAATCGAGAGAAACCAGGAGAAGGAAGAAATGGAATCATTACGAAAGAAGGAGAAAGAAGAGATGGAGGCCAAGCAGTTGAAGGAAAAGGAAGAAGCGGAGGCCAAGCAGATCCAAATGGAAGCCAGATGGATGAAGAGAGATGAAGAATTGGAAGCCAAAAGGAAGCAAGAAAAGGAGGAGATGGAAGCATTGCGAAAGAGGGAGAAAGAAGAGATGGAGTCCAAATGGATCCAAGTGGAGGTATTGCGGAAACAGGAAAAAGAAGAGGTGGAGGCCAGAAGGAAGCAGGAGAGAGAAGAAATGGAAGCAAGATGGAAGCAAGAAAGAGAAGAAGCTGAAGCCAAGAGAATGAAGAGAGAGGAAGAAATGGAGACAAAACGGATCCAAAGGGAAGAAGCTAGGAAACAGGAAATAGGGAAATATATGGAGGAAATAAAGGAATCTATAGATAGTAATATGGCCGAAAACACGAGACGAATAGAAAATTGTGAAGAAAAAGTGGAAGAGTGCGTAGGGGAAATTAAAAAAATGACGGACAGTTTAAAGGAACAGGGAAAGTCGACTATAGAAATTGGGGAGAAAGTTAAAAAATTAGAAGTTAAAATTAGGGAAGTTGCCAAAATTAAAGAAACCGGTGGTAATGCTAAAAATATAATTTATTTAGATAGGGCAAATTTAGAGTCAAAAACTATAGAATTTTGGGGAAATTCAAGAGATAATCCTGTGCAATTTTTGAAACAAATTGAGGAGGTATTCCAAGAAATAAATCCCGTCATGGAAGAAAGTGATAAATTGAAAGTAGTGGAGAAAAAATTGAAAGGAGCTGCCATGGAGTGGTGGGAAATAATCAAGCGAGATACAGAAGAATATAGCCAGTTTAAATTGTTATTTTTAGAGCATTATTGGGGTTATCAAACGCAACAAGTAGTTAGGAATCAGATAGAAAACCATAGATATAATCCTAACGGAAATATGAGTAGGGTTGATTATTTTTGTAAAATGGTGCGAAAGGCCGAATATTTGGAACCCAAAATTCCGGAAGAGTTCCTTATATACCAACTAATGAGGCATTTCGACCAAAAAGTTCAATTAGCGTGTATTGGTAGGGCTAGTGAGCATTTGGAGGACGCTATCAAGTTTTTGAGGACCATTGAAAACGTAGACGGAATGACGAGAGAAGTTCGCCGACCAGATAGTTTCGAAAGGAGGGACGGACCACAAAGAGATCAAAATTTCAGGCAAAGGAATCAAGACTACTCAAAACCATCCCAAAACCCTAACCCTCGATCCTATGGTCAAACCCAGAATAAACCTCAACCACAGATACCTCAAAACCCTGGTCCTTCAAACCAAAAATTCCCGCCCAAGGTCACAAAAAACTAAAATACGAGATCTCAAGGCAAAATTTTTGGCAGAAAAAGGATAATACAAACGGAATTGAGATCGACGATAAAACCAAATTTAGCAAACATAAAAGGGGGGATCTGAAAATAAATAAAATTAAATTGGGGATTTTAAACACAGAAATTAAGAAAGATTTAATGGAGGAAAGAGATAATAAAATTTTAAATAGTGAAGGTTACGAAAAATGTCCGGAAATAGGGATAGAAATCGAAAATATAAAAGTAAATATGTCCATTGACACCGGAGCTCAGATGTCCTGTGTTCAAGAGGATTTTTATAAACATGTGCTTAAAAGTAGGAACGATAAAATCATGGAATTACCAGTTGTAAATACGGAAATGGTGACAGCGATAAAAAGCCAACGACAGAAGATTAAATTACAGGCATTATTGGAGATTAGAATAAATAACCAATCAATAAGAGGGGTATTTATGGTGGTACCAAAGCTGGAAAGCAAAATAATAATGTTTTGTGATTTAATGTGCAAATATCGAAGTCGAATTAATATGGAAAAGGGTTTCCTACAACTGGTAAAGGAAAATGAATTTATTGTTGTAGATTTTCTTAAAGAGAATATGAGTTTAAGATTGAGCAATAGAAACGCGCTGACCGAACATCAAAATGGCGGCGAAACCGGTAAAATGGTAGAGTCGTCAGCTGCGAATAAAGGAGGCTCAAATTCGTATAAGCGAGTATCAGGGGCTTATACGTTGTCTACCAAAACGCCGGTAGACATAAAACCAAAAGCAAAGGACGTGTCTAGACCGAGTAGTGACAAATCAGAAGGTGGTCAAAAGCGAGGAAGCAAGTTAAGTGCAAGGAAGGAATCGGCGAAGAGGAAAAATGCAAATTTTAACAATGATGAAGTGCTGTTAAAAGCGTGGGATAAAGGTAACCAATTAATTAATAAAGAAGAAGGGCTGAAAGGAGCGGAGAATAAAGGAAATAAAAATGTGCCAAAGGCAATAATCGACGAAAATAATAAAATAATAAAATACGACGAAAATTTGCAAAATAACTCTGAAAACGATTCGGAACTTACACAAGACAGATTCGACGCCAGAGACGGGAGTGATTGGAGAGCTATAATACAAATGGCGGATCCGGAAAGACAAAATGGACGAAATATAAGGTATCGAAAGAAGAAAGTTAAATTCAAAAATTCTACGAAGTGTAAGATGAAAGAATGGAGGCCCGAAGGGAAAGTAATATTTAAATGTGAAGGACTAAGGAGATATTAATAGAACGTAAGAAATTTCATAAATAAAATGTATAAGTTGTAATGTTTAAAAGTTGTAATATGTAAAGGGTAGAAGCGAGTGAGGTAAAAAGGAAATAACGGACTGTCAGCTGAATTAAAAGAATGTAGCCTAGGTCAGTGAATAACAGGACAAGTCTCGTATAAATTCCTAAGCGTGCAATGCCGAGATAGCGGGAACACGTTTCCGTTATTGGCAGCTGAGTAAACAAGGGTGATGGTAGAGTGGGGAAGTGGAGACAGGATATTGATAAACAAATATTGAACGACAACCTGTCAAGCAAATTAGCAGAGGGGTGATGGAAATGAATGAAGGTATGAATGTGTAGTGTTCTTTTTTATTGATGAGAGATTCCGATAGATTAAATAATTTTTCTTTTTAACTGCAAATAGGATAGTAGCCGTTGTAGTTACCAAGTACTTTATATATATATGTAAGGCATATTTTAAATTCAACCAAAGCAGATAATTATAATCATATAAGACGAATTATTCCTTATATAAATGTAATATGTTTTGTGTGTGATAATGTGTTTAGTTACAGCAAGGACGTTTAGATGAAACGGCTGTAATGGACTAGAAAGAACGATTAAACAAATTTGTATGAATACCATAATAAATAACATGTGTTTTGAATATATAAATATTATACTATAATGAATAAAATGTGATTTGAGCATAAATATATGAAATGATGGAGGAGATGTTTTTTAAATATAAATATATATGTTTATGTATATTGTTAGGTTAATATGTCAAATTTTATGATGATGATAAATGAAGATGAAATATAGAGATGATTTTGAATAAGATGTTGTAAAATATATATGAAGATCAATGCAAAATAATACATTTTTGAGATATATGTTAGTAATGTAAAATGATAAAAGAGTTAATGAAGATAACCATTAATAAATAGTTAATATGAAATGTGATATGTCGAAAAAGGGGTTTAATACAAAAATTTTAGTTTTTTAAAAAAATGAAAAATAGGAATTTTTCATTTTAACCGAAAATTTTAGTTCAAAGGGGGGATTTTGAGGCGGTTTGGAAAAAGCCAAAAGCCTCAAGCCAATTTAAAACAAGTTAAATTCCCGCGATAAAGCGATGTAGATGAGAGACGAGGGGGGACTGTGACGTCACGGCAACAGGGGTTGAACACTGCATGTTGGATCGTGTACAGTCGTTCTGTCTTGTCTCTTATTTTATTAAAATACTAAATTATTAAAATAAATTAATGTTCAGTAGAATCAACCGATTAAGAATATCGAAAAATAAATTTAAAAGCAATTAAAACAAAAAAGTTATTCAAGTTTTTATAGGGGCTCAAAAACCTAAAATTTGGAAAAAACTTAAATTCAAAATTCAAAAAACGTAGAGTCATAACTCAAAGGGGAACTAATAATAATCATAAATAAAAAATATGAATTAATAATAATTAACAGGTGAGAATGGACTTAGAAAGTCATTCTTGGGGAGTTTTTTGGAATTTTTGAGTTGAAGGGGGGATCATTTAAAAAATAATAATAAGTACTATTGTAGAGACCACAATAGGGCACAATAATAAGTACTTAGAATCAAATTTGAAAATAAAACAAGGGAGATATAATAATAACAAAACGTAAAACTTCAAAGCCCAAAAGCGGGTAAATAAAACGTTAAAAGGGTAAAGTAACATGATAATTATATGTATCTAGCCTGTAAAATTGTAACACACCAAAGCAGAAGTAATAATACATAATGGGGGGGTTTTTATGAACATAAACTCATACGACACAAATTTAAGGACTTCAAAGGCGAATAACTCAACAACCAAACGAGTTATGTAAAAAGTAAAAACATAGTATTTCGTCGTAGTAGAAGAGGAACAAGATTACGTCAAAAGAATTTTGAGAAAGGACTTATCTCAAAATTTGAAAAGAGGAAAAATCAAGTTTAGGGAAAAGGGCGATAACTCGCGAACGAAGCGTAGTAGAGCGATGAATCAAGTTCCACAAGACCCACAAGATGGAAAGGAAGAAGAATCCGAAAGGAACTTTAAAATCGGTTCGAGCGTTCGAAAGTTACAGCGAGTTGAACGAAAAAACGTCAAAAGTAGAGATTTTCATGCAAAAACATGAAAAGTGGCGCGCGCATCTTCAAGCTGAGTCTAAAGTCGGAAACATCATACTGCCAACATGGATCAAAGATAACGTTAAAGAAAAAATACTATAAATTATTAATTAAAAGGTGTTTTAATTAATAATTAAGGAAGAAAACTATTCATTAGTCAAGAAATAGGACTAATAAAACATATAGTGTAAATATTTCAGACCAAGAGGGCCTGAAAACACATAATATATGGAAAATACCTTTTTCCCAAAAAGGGAGAAAAATTGGCTCCAGAAAAGTGGATTAATTCCCACTGACAGGGAGACCGAGATTTAATCGCCGAAAGACGGTTACTTTTGATTTGGAATCGACGCGAATAAGACGTTTCTTCTGCAACCGACTGTGAGCTGAGAGGAAGAATCAACTGTCACTCTACTAATTGGACTTAGAATAATTTCAACTTTAATCGATCTTCAAGGCGACTTAGAAGAATTCGATACCAGCATTCAACTACATAGCAGCTTACAGACTCTGGATAGAAAACATCACATCACCATCATCCTAATAATACAACAAATTCCAAATCCAACTAGAACTTCTATTAAAGTGTGAAGGTATCTTATACTTAAGGAATAATTCGCAAATATTAACTTCTTTTCAAATATAACGTCATTAGGGGAATTATTACAAATTAAATTCATTTTAAACCTCTGCTTTGGTGTTGATAATAATTAATAATTTAAATACGACTTTTTCAGTACAGGAAAAACTGTTTGTGGTTCTGTCTGGAAAGTCAAGCGCTTTTATTTTTGTTTAATATATAGATAATATTACATTAATTAATGTTGTTAAATAAATAAATAGTTGTGTTATTGTTCAATTAAATTGTTTTGTGTGATTAAAAAAGTTTTTGAATATAAAATTTTTCTGTGCAAAAGAGGAAATAATATACAAATAATTCATTTCTAAATTTTGTTGTGTTTTTAATATAAATCCATTCTGTGTATGCTATTAACTTTGTTTTAACATAAATTTTATATATGTGCTCTGGTAATATAATTTGAAAATTTTAAAAGTTATCATCAGAACTTAAGAGCCGATTTCTCCCAAAAGGCACGACCTTGGAGAGAGAGAGAGTTAATCTTAAAAGAGTTAAATAATCGAGCATTGAGATAAAATTCAGGGAATTTTGCGTTAATTAAAACTTAGTAAGTTTATGAGGACAAGCTCATACTTATTAGAGCCAAGAGTTGCAAAATCTTTGATTTGAAAAAGTAAAAGTGAGCATCTTGGCCTTGCCCGCGCCTGCTCTGAAAAGAAAGGTGGTTCGCCCAGTCGGTGGTGATCGTACAGCGAGTTTAAGAGTTCGGGATAATAGTGTTCCAAAAAAGGGAACAAGAATCTTAAACTCGTCGAAGTCAAAGGGAGACGCAGCGTGGCAAGTGGCGTTCCAACGTGGGGCAAGAAGAACCCTACTCGAACTCACTAACGCAGAGGAGCGTAGCGTGGCAAATACAGTAAAATTTTAAATTATAAGTGAGAAAATATTAGTGTTCTGTTTTTGGTGAACAAATTATTTCAGGTAAAAAGATATAACGCCCCAAGCGACGTCTATAATGTAATTGCCTTCATTGATGAACAGCTGTAATTACTGCTTATATTAAAACTAACCCTAATGCAATACCCCTGCATTTATTTATTGTTAAGTCTTTATCCAGTTATATTTGATTGAATTAATTTCTATTCTGCTCAGAAAGGTACAAAGGGTTTACCAAACAGTTCTCGCTTTGGAAGAGGTCTGTAAAACTACAATCTGCAGTATTCTGAATAAACTTTTAATTAAAATGTTGCGGGATTATTTTTAAACTTTCTTGCATACGAATTGCATCTATAGATGAGTCAAACAATCGATGACGTATTTTTACGGAAATAGCCATTTTGTGGTCTACTGAATCCAGCAAATGATGACTGTATTATGTGCATTGCTCAACAGCCACAACTGTCTTATGTGCGGTGCTCTACAGCACAAACAGTCTTATGTGCAGTGCTCACAGCAAAACAAACGGTCTTATGTGCGGTGCTCTACAGCACAAACAGTCTTATGTGCAGTGCTCTACAGCACAACAAACGGTCTTATGTGCAGTGCTCTACAGCACAAACAGTCTTATGTGCAGTGCTCTACAGCACAAACAGTCTTATGTGCAGTGCTCTACAGCACAACAAACGGTCTTAAGTGCAGTGCTCTACAGCACAAACAGTCTTATGTGCAGTGCTCTACAGCACAAACAGTCTTATGTTGTAGTGCTCTACAGCACAAACAGTCTTATGTGCGGTGCTCTACAGCACAAACAGTCTTATGTGCAGTGCTCTACAGCACAACAAACGGTCTTATGTGCAGTGCTCTACAGCACAAACGGTCTTATGTGCAGTGCTCTACAACACAAACAGTCTTATGTGCAGTGCTCTACAGCACAAACAGTCTTATGTGCAGTGCTCTACAGCACAAACGGTCTTATGTGCAGTGCTCTACAGCACAAACAGTCTTATGTGCGGTGCTCTACAGCTCTAACGGTCTTATGTGCAGTGCAAACGCGTATATGAATCTCATTTAATCAGATTTGGTATTTTGGTATATTTTGGAGATATCGCGAGACTTATTTTCTTTTCACTATTTCAATAACTCAAAATTTGGAAGTCGCTTTAAATTGAGAATATGGTGATCTTTAAAAGTTGTATAAATTTTTTGTTTAAATTCCTACTTTAACTCTTCCCGAACGGCAATAGAATGCGCTCAGAACAATCATATTAAATATTAGAGGTCAAAACTATTCTTAAATAAACACACTAACTTCTTAATTTTGAAATACTTTCAAAATATGCTATGCGGCAGTAATTTTGCTCGAAATATTTTTTTTTTAAAGATTTTATGATTAAAAATAATGCGGATATAAATGCCTCCCGCCCGTGGCACAATGAAAATAGAGAATAAATCCGCGAAACGTCTGTAAATTTTGTTTTGTCCTAGAGTATTCCTTGGTAAATAATAGAAAATAAATATAATAATAATGCTATTATCAAACTGGGAATGCAGCTGGAGGAAGGGTTGCTTCACTCATACAACCGCAGAGGATTGGGGTGTCTGGTGACCTACCCGTATGAGTCACCATTTGGGCTCATATATTGTATATATCAAATAAATAAACTTTAATATATTTTATTTGATATTTGAAAATAAAATCTATAATATATTTTTATTCCACAAACGATTACAAGAAAAATGAGGCCAAACAATAACTTCCTAAATTGTAGCCCAAAATCAACAATGTTTTTATTTATAATATTTAAATAGATAAATAAATGTTTATTTAATGCATACCTTATAACAATGTTTATAAATAAAAATATATGTTTTCGGTTTTTTTTATATTTGTAACATTTTCAATATTAGTAGGGATTTTTTTTGCTGTTTTCAACATTATTCTCTGCATTACTGTTACTTAAATTAGCAAATGTTAAATTTACATGAAATATATTGTGTAAATCCCAATTTTACCGTTTTAATGCATATTTATTCACACACAGCTTATCACAATATAAATAATAAATTACGTTTTATACTATTATTATTATTATATTGTGCTACTTTGTTTCATTAAAATCAAAAAAATACTTATTTTGCAATAAAGATATACGATAGTGTTGTTTATTCACACTTATTTGTCATCATACTGTCCTTCATTTTGTAGCAAACATTGTTGATTTGGGCTCTAGTACATTATAAATTGTTTGGTATCATTTTTCTTGCAATATAGTGTAAAATAAAACTATATTATGATTTTATTTTATTTTGCTTTGCTTTACTTTACTGTAAGATTTCCAAGCATACTAGATCCAGACTATTCTACATAAACTCTCCGCCTATTTAGCCTGACATGAAGTGTAGTACAAGTCATCGAGGCGAGGGGGTAGTGATTTAGCGGTGTCTGTCTTTGAAGTGAACACACCCCTTAGGGTGCTACGCCCTTATCTTTGATAAATCATCACAAGTGCCAAGCTGTTTTCAATGAGGCTTATAATGAAGGACTTGACCGAACGTGTTTATTTATACTACGAGGTTCACCCCCCCCCCTCTTCTTCTCAATTCTAAACAAGTGAATATAAAACTATGAGCTTTGGGAAAATTTTTTGGAATGTAAGTTTTGGGACAGAGCAATTTTGTCAGTTGTAAATTTTAACCACCATCGAATGATACATAATAGAAGAATTTACCATACCGGCGGTATTATCCTTGGTTTGTTGCCCCTATACCGGTGGTATGATCTCGGTATGTTGCCCCTGTACCAGTGGTATGTTGATATTTGGTCAAAGCATCTTTTTGCAGAAAGAAAGAAAGAAAGAAAGAGAGGGAGAGAGAGAGAGAGAGAGAGAGAGAGAGAGAGAGAGAGAGAGAAGATAAAAGGGTCGTTTAAGCTTTAGGGCAGAAGATTCATATTAAATTTGTGGCCCTGAAAAAAGCCGTTTAATTTGGTAAACTATGTTAGTGTAACCAAATCTTTATCTCTTCGAGCCTCTCAATGATAATAAGGAATCCGAGTAAAGACATTTGATTTACCCCCTTTTTAGGTAGTCTTTACTTTATGAGACGTATATAATTTGAAAAGATTTTGTTTTTAGAGTCTAGGGGGTTTGAGCTAGACGTTTGTGTGATGTTTTAAATGGTTACGTGTTATCAATGACTACATAAATACTATAAGACACGACATAGGATAGGGAAATAGTCTACGCTTTACGGGTGCTGTTCGTCACAAGTTTGACACACAGCTATCAGAAAGCGCTAGCAGCAGGTGCTTGACTGTACGCATACCACTTGGTTGAGACTGTACAACTGTTGACCTCTCTCTCACAAACCTTCTCACTTACTTCCGTCAGCATAGTCAGTGTTGTCAGTTCGTGCGCTGAGATAAGCGATTCTCGACCTTCCCTCGCATCTCTGGTCCCATATGTGGCATCAGTGCGTTTTCTCTTACCCGCCTGAAACATTGTTTGACCGTAGAGCCACCTAGCGCTAGTCACATCAACTTCAAATTCTCTAGCAGAGCGACCTAGCGGGTATTGGACAACTCAAGAATAAGCGTAGAATATTTAACATGGCCATGTCGTGTCTTATAGTATTTATGTAGTCATTGGTGTTATTTCCGACGGTTTTCAGGTAGAAGGAGTTGACCTGTATCATTTCCGACGGTTTTAGATGCCTCTAATATTTGATAAACACGTAGTCTAGTTTATTATATATATATCTATCAACGTTGCACAACGTAGAACGAGTTTAAACCTTTGTTTAATTTGTTTTCACTTATTAAGTATGAATTATGTACTATTTATCTTCTATGGGTATGATACACATTTGTATGTCTTAAGCTAACCATAACCCAACCTAAACCAACTTGACACTAGCACAACACATAACTCAATGATTTAAAATGTGAAAGATTAAACCGCGTTTGATTAAGTAAACGTAATTTTTGTGAGATCTTGTGTTCGAGTTTTATTCTATCTAATATTATCCCACAAGTCAAGCTCAATATTTAATTATCTTTACAGTACCTCTAATAATTCCCAAACTACGAATAACATTATTTCGTTGATCAGGACATCCTCCGTTGGCCATTATTAAATACCTTTCATCCCTCCCAAGTTCGGAAGTCTCAAAGAAAGTCCAAGGAAAACAACTTAATTCAGCAGTAAAGCCATCATACAATTTTAGCATAAAACCATCATCCGGTAGTTCCATCCCCTCATCGCCCTCTTTCTAGCTGACTCACTAACGACTTCAAATAGCGGAATCATACATGAGAAGTTCGTGAAAGGAAAAATAGGGGATGCTTTCACGTTCAGGCACAAAGGGGATGGGATGACAAATAAGAATCTTTCCCCTCTTTTGCTCGTCAAACTTCTTACATAATTTGTCCTTATCTGATATGAGAAACGTATCGAGTGTTATTTTCGGGCTTATTTCAAGTAATGGACAAAAGATCTAATTGCCCGAAGCACATAGTTCGACGAAATAATTGATCTAAAATAGAACTATTCTATAGTTGTAGGTTAGGTTTATTTAATGCGAAATAAAAGGGACAGATGTAAGGGTCAGGTGTGTGCTAAAACCACACTACTTAGAGGCATATAGGGACAGTTATTTTTATAAAGTCGAAGTCTTTTAAGCGGCCTAGCTTCAACATATTAATTTTTTCGTCAAACAAACATACATATTCATAATTAGAATAACTTCTAATTGTTTTTGATAATATGCATAATATTTCCAAAAATAAAATCGTTCAACTCCATACTTTTTAACTATCCCAAGGTAATTTTTTGTTACTCTATAGCCTATGTAGGACAATACAAATTATATAAATGTAGATTTGGAATATATATATATATATATATATATATATATATATATATATATAGGATTTATCGTCTTGTCTGTGTAGACTGGTTGCGACTTACAGACAAGCGCGTGAAATTATAAGGGTCTTTGGTTTTACCTGCGGACCGTAATAAAGATAAATCAATGATAATGCAATCCATTTTTAATGACTATGAAATTGTTTGTTTCAGATCTCACGGAAACTGTTTTAAAACTTATACGCTACGCATTTCTCATTGTGTTTGTATAAAGTTGTATTCGTCATACAAAAAACTAATATAAATGTCTTAATTTAAATTCAAATATTTTTTTCTCCAAATTTGTAGGTAACGAAGTGTTCAAATTAGAGGGGGGGATGATATTTGATCATTTGAATTTGACCTAGCGCCAACATATTAACTTTTCGTCAGATAAACATACATATTCGTAATGTAATAACTTATAGTTTCATTTAATACCCCACACGTAATATTTCAAAAAATACAATTTTTCAACTCAATAGTTTTAGCCCCTTAACTGCCCCAAGATTATTTTTGTAACCGCTATAGTTTTCCTATATGTGCAACGACACAAAGAATATAAATGCAAAGTTTGAAATATATAGGATTTATCGTCTTGTCTGTGTAGACTGGTTGTGACTTACAGACAGACAGACACCGCATGAAATTATGAGAGTCCTTGGTTATACCTATGTACCCTAACAAAACAATAGTAAAACATAACAATATACAAACTTTATCACACATCCACATAATCAAACTCTAACCTAAAATATCAATTCGGTAGTTTATCTGTCAGAAAACAAATCTGAAAATAAACTAACTTATGGACATTGTCTTTGGATTGATACAAAATATGTACACATTTAAGCAGAGTTTAAACTTCCTTTACAAATGACATGAATTCATAATAGACGTAAATCGTATTTTATTGAAATTGGGTTTCTATTGACGTTTGTTAGGGTTACTTTCCATTTTTTACCAATTATTCTTGAACCGTAATTATTTTACTTGTTTACACTGTTGTGATTCATTTCACTTTTTTCTTTTTTACTTTTTTTTCGAAATAGGTGAAGCTGAATTTAAAACGATATCTTTTTTATAATAGCACAATTAAAGTTTTTTTTTTAGTATTCCACCCATAACTCCTAAAAAAAATAATTGGAACCGATTTGACAAAATCAGAAATTTGAGTTTTAGTCTACCACCCCCCCACCCCCCTTTGCCATCATAAAATCCTTAAGATTCAGCCAAGTACCAAATTTGATAAATTTATTTTCTTTGTTGTTTAGAGGTGAAAAACCTTTCGGTCATCGATCGTTTTACGAAAAACAAAAAAATAACGTAAATTAAATACCCCTAGCCCTAGAATACTCTAATAGAGTCAGGGTCAGAAATAAACAAGAGTTGGTCAAGAGAGACCTGATAGGAGGGATGTAACCCAAGACGACGTGAAAAATCTGTAGGTCCAGGTAAGTTGTCGAGATTGCTAAGAAGCTCCCATTTTTGAGGTACCAAAAATATTATTATTACTTTAAAATTGGATTTTATATGAAAAAAATATAAAATAAGCTTTACTTACGAAAATGTTAGCTTACTCTGGAGGTAACCTTTTTGAAAAATTGGACTGTATGGAAACAGTTCAATCATGGCACTTACCCAGCTCCAACATACAATCAGATCCTTTAAATTTAACGCCCAAAAGTTGGTTTCTTGAGCTTTCTAAGAAATATTAAATCGTATTGGTAGATCAAGGGTACTTAACCAATACGGTTTGTTTAAAACAGTTGTTACACAGGTTTTCTGAATCTTGTAATTGTTTATATCACTACTTTCTTGACTTCACATAGACCCTAATGGACAGATTGGGTTAGGTCGTGGTTATGTATATATTAAAAAATCTCAACTCGCTTCGCTCGTGTCAGTCTCTAGGCTCTGGCGGTCCTCGAACCTGTGCATATGTGACATTTTTAATTCAATTTTTCTGAATTTCTATTATGAACATACTATATACTGTACCAAATTTCATGTTACTATCTTAATTTTTGTGGCCTGCTTAGTACAGACGACTTGTGCTGAAAACCACATTTTCAATGTCCTGAAGTCATAAATCGTGAAAATCAGTCAAAAAAAATGAAATCGTCATTTTATATGATTAACATAATTAATAAATTCAAAAATATTAACTTACATGCTGTGGGGGTATCTTTTTGTTCTTGAGAAATTAGTCTGTATAATAAAAAGGTAGCACTTCGACCAATAAGTGTAATCCAATTCTTGTTTTTGCTGCTGTTATTCATTTAAAATTTATCATATATAGTCTTTAGGAAGTTAATTTAAGGTGACCTATAATAAATCTCATTGGATCGACAGATGGAGGGAAGTTTGGGGATTCTCGTCCCTGCGGTTGCAAGCCTGAAATTAGGTCGGTGTGAGGTACAATTCCCTGACACCTACAGCTGTTCTAAAAACGCCGATCAGTTCCGAACCTTGCATTTAAGCACTCATTTTTGAGGTATTGTCAAATTTTAGACTAATCAGTAGTCCTTAATAAAAAATTTGTTTTAATAAAAAACTTGCATAGAATACGTAGAATTCAATCAATGTATTTTTTATTACTCCCAACAAAATTAATTAGATTTAAGAAAAATCATAAAAACAGTTTTTTCCTATATTTACACAATTACACAATGTTTTTTTTTTTTTTTTTTTTTTTTTCAAATTAGAAAGGGAGAAGCAGAAGGCCAATATTCGGCTAACCTGTGCCGATATGATGAAAACTAAATACATACTCGTAATTTATGGTAAACTCCCCTTGGATAAACAGAGCCAGTATAATGTTATTTTGTACGTTATGCATGCACGGAGATTCATTCATCATATTTATACTAAAACATTGTACATTACAATAATATGCCAAACTTTAACAAAGATCAATAAAAATGCAATAATCTTAAACACAAATGTGGTTCTGCCCTTATTAATCTTGTATTCATGCTTTACATAATTTATCTAGAACTAGGAGTTTTGATCCAAAATGTAAAATCTTTTATAATTTAAAAAATCAACAAAAAAAACTTACTTTCATTATTGTTGTAGTGATTAATGACAATGTCATAATAAAAAAGTTAATGTCACACAAAAATTGTACCAATGACGTTTTACCATACAGAGATGACACAAAACATATAATATAAAATATACATGTAGGCCTACGATATGAACACAGCACTGTAGAGTAATCGATTGAACAAGATCATATGGTAAACCGGCGCCTTCTCTACAATTGTTTAAAATCTTCCTTCAGTCATTCTCGGACAACAATTATAACATAACCTATACATACAATGATTTTAAATTTTAGTTCACTATAATGATCAAATTTCAAATAGTATTACTTCAATATATGGTTCAGAACACACTGTAATGAAATTATACATTCTTCTAAAACATGTGCTTTTATAACATATTATTTTGGATAATTAACCTAATTTCTGTCATAGCAATGGAGCCTCATTTCCCATGGATACCAAAAGGAACAGTGATGTATTTAAGTTAGTGTTGTGCTTACAATATTCATTGAATTACATAACTGAATAGCAATGTTACATTACTAATTAGGCTATTTACAACTTCTAATTAAGATTACTTTCAACTACAACTATACAGTTTTTATATTCTATTTGTAATGTTAAAATTATGGATTTTCTCCCCACCATCTCACTTATTAAAACAATATTTCCTCACCAGATCATACTGTCAGTATCTCATAAATAAATTAAAACCTATTAGACAAAGTAAAGAATCGTTTCATGGTTGGTCATATTTTACTGCTATTAACCATTCGACAAATAATGCACTGACAAAAAACATATGTTGCAATCATAATCTCTTCAATAAACATAACCTGTTTCACACATCTAGTCATGATGGGCAACATGGAAATGATAAACGTAGTTATTACGAAAGAACATTACCTAAAATATTTTACTATCAAAACCCATTCATATGGTTTAGAAACAGATGGAACTTTCGAAAGTTGCGTAATACATGGGATCCAAGTTTTAATGAAGCAGAATTTACAAGAGGATCTAAACAGGTAAATCTATATTATATGAAGTAGGCTATTGACTAAGTTTGCTTCTAGGGTAGAGCCTATTTATTATTGTAATATAAACAAATAACTTACCCTTAGAGAATATATATTAAGCCATGATTAAGTTGATTAAACTATGACAAAACTAACTTTTTATGTAGAAACTAGTACTTATTTGTTGCGGGATTTCACATTTTGTTTTTTTCCGTTAGTTCTGTAAATGTGATCCATTAACTGTACATTTATTTAGGGCCTATTGTCAAAAACTTTATTGATAGGTTTAACACTGATATGTTTCTCAATAACAATGGTTTAAGCTTATTTCAATGTGCTTTGTTGAAGTAGGCCTAACCTACTCTATTTTTCTCTTTCAGTGTTTTAAAAATAAGTTGATGATTCATACACAACAAAATTTATCTTGATACCAAAAATTATTATGATTATAATGTAATAGGAAGTAGTCATTAGTACACTGGTTAATTTTAATCAAGCCACTAAAAACTATAGTTAGTTAATCTAGTTCACAGTATTGTTATAATCAAAAAATTAAAATAACCTTCATTTTTTTGTTATTAAAGGGATTATAACTAGGTTTGATTTGTATAGTAAGCAGTGTGGCTTATGTTAAACATTTATGAAAAAATGATGAACTGTAAACTAGTAATAGTAGATGTCACTATCTCTCTTGATGTCACTTGTTACATCACATCCATGATCATATGTATTAAATCATAACTGATCATACTTGTAAACTCTTTGTTGTGTGATTTAAACTTGTGTACTGTATTCTTTTTGTGACCTTCCAACCTATATTCAACCCCACATCCAAAGCATCAGCACACATGTCAGGTGGAAGTAGCAAACTATAAAGCTTGGCTGACCAACTGGGCTCTTCACACTTTTAGAGGCATATGAGAATCATGGACACAACAACAATCACCTAACTCTACCTTTACATTAAAACTTAATCTGGAATAAAAGTACATTGCCATTCCAGCACCTGTTCAAAAATTCATATGTGGCTGAGCAAATCAAACATCCATTCACAAGTAAGGTTCAATATACCGAGCAACATCCCTAAAGACATACTCGCATACCATACTAAACCACAATGAGAGGCAATAAATATAAAACAGTTCTTTTCAGAAATTACAAAAAATGTCACAGTATCATTACGAAATGAAACCCTGGAAATGATCAATACAACACTCTTACCATATCAGAATTTTACTAATGGTTCATCAGGCCTGAAAAGAAGATAAGCTAGAGCAGGGTACTTTAATCAAATAATGGGAGAGATATTACGTACTGGCAATTGTAACTGAGTTTCTTGTAGCCTAATCAGTGCATTTCTCATGGGTTGTTTCACCTTAAATATGGAAAGGATAAATGTACACTGACAAACACTAAAACCGCCTTTTAGTCTCTAAAGCAGCCTCGAAAACGGCAGGTGGTGTAAGTCCCTCGAAATTAACTCAGGGTGAGAAATAAAAGGTAAACCTTATATATTCTAATTAAACTATGTTTTATTATTGCATTTTACCTTACAAGTGCTCTACTAACTCGGGCTACATACTTAGGGGGATAAAAGCAAGAACACGAAGGTTCTTGGTTATAGCCAGACTCTGCTCCTTCAGGTCTGTTGCAGAAGTCAATTTTTATTTTTGACAGAGTTATAGTTTACATCATATTATTACTAGAAGGGCATACTTAAATTGTTTAAAAGATATATAAAAATCTGTTTGTCTTTATTTTTGTTTTTAGGCTATATCATTAATCACTAATATAATCAGCAAAGATGAGTTTGATTCCTTAGAAGGCCTATTGACGAAAAAAGCTGCAATATCAGTGCGAAAAGAAGTGGTCTTGTTGTGGAAAGACGAAGTTAAAAGACACATTGCTCTTAATTTAGATGACATACAACTTGCAGTACCAACAAAAATACATTTTAACCGTTTGGAAAGTAAGTGATTTTTAACAATGCCTACTTTAGATAGAATAAAACTCGACCACAAGTTCTCACAAAAATTATGTTTACTTAAACGCGTTTTGATGAAGTCGCCATCATCAGTGATCAGTAGTTAGTTAGTAGCTCATGTATTACTGAGGATGGTGACTTTGTCGTTGAAACGTGTTTGATTAAGTAAAAGTAATTTTTGTGAGAACTTGTGTTCAAGTTTTATTCTATCTAATATTATTTCACAAGTCAAGCTCAACATTTATTTATAATGCCTACTTTGTGTCAAATATGTATTTAATCATTCATAATTTTATCATAAATCAATTATTGACACTAATATAGATTTAAGTACATTCTTCTGCCATTATCATTGTCTTAACTTTGCTAACTGTGATGAAATCCATTTTTAAAAGCTATTTACGGATTTGTCCTACAAAGAAGTCCTTATATAACCAACATAGCCTCCCCTCTCCTCTACCTGTATGTTCTGCCCTCTTCTGTGATCAGTTGACAACATGCTGCTAACAGTTGATAACATGTTCTTTGTTAGTTTTCTCAGTTTACAGTTTCAATTAAGTTTCAAGAGGTGACAACACTAACATCATTGGTTATCTTCTAAAAGCATTGTATTTATGTCCTGCAAACTATGTATCTATATAAAAAAAAAATTTTAATAAATAAAAAACGAAAAGACATCTGTTGGATGAATTGTGAATACCAAAGAATTAAACAGTAATGAAAACTTATTTGTGTCATTCATTAAACGTAGTTAGGATATTAGCAAATGAGAGCATTTACATTGATTTTAATAGATATTTTTTATGAACATGTTGTTTAATGTGATAAAAACATATCTAGAATTCTTTATTTAGAGCTAATATTCGTTTGTTTTACAGCAGATGCAGAAAAGAAAATATGTGATATAGACATGTGGTTCATGGCCCTAAAGTGGGTTGAAGGAGGAGCTCTGCTCATCATTGATATAGCCACCAGGTGCGTTGTCAAATTTATTCTATTGAGTTCCTTCTTATTAAATATATTTTCTGTAAATTCTAATCAGAATTTTCTTTTTTAAATGTATTATAAATAATAATCATCCTAGTGGTTTACCAGCTCATGAAGACCCTAGGTCTGCTGTTAACATAAAACACCAAATTGAAGTTGTTTGTAAAGTTCAGCATATTGAGACTTCAAAATGGAGTTGTTTCTTCTCCGTCGTTACATCTTCAGTATGAATTTTGCACACTCTGTGCAATGCTAAATTGTTGCTCAGTAGTGGAATGTCCACTATCAGTGATTATCCTTGTCTGCTAGTTGTCAGACAATGACACAAAGGTCCTGATGACCAGTCTGGATTTGACCAATGGCTTTGTCATTTCAGCATGTTGAGAATCTACCAGAATATGAATAAAATAGTTTTCACTCAGTACCACCAAACTTGATATATTTTTTGTAACAGTACCACAAACTACTGTTCAATTTGTATCATTTTGCAGAAAAAGAAAATCCAACAGACGCCAAGTACACTTCCACACTTGCGCAGACGAACGACCTGACATTCCCCGTGGACAGGAATAAATTTACCTCCTGTGCTTCATTTGTGTTAACTGACAAATTCATGACCAATACCTTTATCAGCAAACTGTATATATTATTATGATGGTCATGTTCTGTTAATACTGAAACATTGTTCCTAATACTGAAACATTGTGGTATTGAGTTCTGGTATTGTGAATTTGTCATATTGTAGTTGAACATAGATTTGTTTATCTTGGTCATATCTTTACTGAATCGTTACCTACGCTAGTAAATTTATTACAATGAATATTAATTTCAGTCCAATTCCTACAGAGAATGATGGTTTGATCCAATAGTATTTTCAAAGTATAAGAGTTGTGCAAAGAAAAAGTTAAGTCTATAGCTTTTTTAAAAAAGGACAAAAATTTTACTAACTGAAAAACAATGTGCGACAAGACAGCATGACACTAAGTAAAATGGACAATTGTGAAATTTGGCGGTATAGGAAAAGTGAGTGCAGAGACGGGGATATAAATAGCAAATATATGGCTCAAAAATTTGCAACTACACTTAAAATTTTTTTTTTTTTTTTTATTATCCATGGAGTTTTGAACTAACAACTTTAAAATTCTGCACATGAGAATTGAAAATAAATCACGAAACAACGGTGGAATAATTATTTAAGGCAGGTTTCATAGTTATTGTCGTCTCCAAAAATTATTAGCAGCCCTGATTATAATTGATGAGTCTGTGTTTTCAAAAAATATAATCTTGGCAGGGTTATCAAGCAAGAATGGGGTTTTGGTGGTATTTGCTGAAAAACAGGGTGATTGGTTTATTTTTGCCATAGAGGATAGAGCAGCACAACTTTATTACCATATATTGTAGAACAAATTGCCCCTGGTTCCATTATACATAATATCAGATCAATAGTCTTCTTATAAGCAGAGTATCCAGCAAGCGGGAATGCCTGGAAAAGCGGAATTGTACGGGAATTGATGTGTACATGAAAATAATTTTCAGCTGACCTTGAAATAACTAACATTAATTTTTTGAAATCAATCATGATAATTTTGCCACTTTATATTATGAAATGGGTTACAATTACGTAATCATCACCCATCAGAAAATTAAGAACATGGACGTCTCACCCCCCAACTGTCTCAGTTGTAGTGTTGTGATCATGTCTTTGTTATTTATTCATTAATACCGACAATTACTACTTTGGTTTTCTAGTGTTATAACCCAGATTGGTGACCTCCCATGTTTGTTACTAGGCTATGTCTGATTGTAAGAAAGAAATGGGACAGTTTAGGATTGCGTTGTGCCAATAGATAACAACAGGAGGTATATTGTGGCACTGAATTTTATTTAATAAGCTAATTCTTAATTAATGAAAATAATTTTTGAGTGTAAGACTATCATATTTAACCTAAGAACATAGAAAATGAGGTAGACATGTATATACAGTAGAATTCCAATTATCCGAACTCCAATTATCCGAATTGCCAATTATCCGGATCAGATTGAGAAGGAAAAAATCGGGTTTTTAAAGGCACATTGTCCTGCGAGCAATGAATATGCAGGAATCGTGCGCAGTAGTGGACCCTTCTAACCGTGAACATAGTGTAACGATAGCGGAAGGCGTGCGGGGATGGGGAAGCGATGACTCACACTGTCTCGCCACCCTGTTACTGTCACACACTACAGTCTATTAATAGTCAGTCGGCCAGTGCTTCTTCAACCTGCCGGGTGTATTGATATTTTGACTCTTTCGTGTTGTAATTATCGTGTGCAGTACTACGATGAGTTGTAAAAGGAAACGTGTGGTTTTATCGTTGGCCGATAAAATTAAAATTATAAAACAGTTGGACAAAGGTGTCTCGGGTAAACATTTAGCCGAGGTGAACAAAGTGGGAACATCAACAATATCGGACATTATAAAAAATAAATCCTCCATTGTAAACTTTGTATCAGTCCTCGAGAATGAAGATGGAAGTTCATCGAGGAAGTCTATGAAAACAGCAGAAAATGAAGAACTGGAAGAAGCTGTGTTTAATTGGTTCTTGCAGCAGCAAACATTGGGAACCCTCTTTCAGGCCCGATTATTTGTGAAAAAGCCATGCTTTTTGCCGAGAAAATGAATAGTGTGGGTTCATTTAAAGCGAGTACTGGGTGGCTACGAAATTTTAAAGCCAGACACGAAATCCGGGAGTTGGACTTAAGTGGAGAGAAGCTTTCAGCAGACCCTAAATAGCTGCTGAAAACTTCATTGAAATTTTTTTAATTGAATTAGCTTCTTATGACCCTGAGTTTCTATATAACACAGATGAAACGGGCCTAAATTGGAAAGCCTTGCCAAAAACAATGTTGGCTTCCAAAAGAGAATCAAGTGCTCCTGGTCACAAAATTAGCAAAGATCGTTTGACTACCCTTAATTGTGCTAACTCAACGGGAAATCACAGATTACCCCTACTCATCAAAATCCAAAAATCCCAGGGCATTCAAAAATGTAAAAAAACTTCCTGTGATCTACAAAAACCAAAAAAAGGTTTGGATGACTGCTGCTTTATTTACGGAGTGGTTTGATGAAGTGTTCATACCTGAAATTAAAAGACATCAAAAGGCATTAGGAAAAGAAGGCAGCAAGGTGTTGTTACTTCTTGATAATGCATCTACCCAGCCTACTGAAAACCTGCTAGAAAGAGAAGATGGACGATTTCGAGCAATATTTTTGCCACCTAATGTAACAAGTTTGTTGCAGCCAATGGACCAGTCGGTTATCGAAACAATGAAGCGTCATTACAGGAGGGCAATTGATTAGAAAACTGTTGATTGAAAATGAAGATGAAGAAGGCATTGTGGCTCATCACACAAAAATTATTTAAAAGATTGCTCGTATATGGTGCCCGAGGCGTGGAGTATGGTTAAGGCAACAACATTGAGGAGGGCTTGGAACAAATTGAAAGGAATTTCAACTAATGAGGAGCTACAGAAAGAGAAAGAAGAAAAACAATGCCAAAATGAAGAGGGGGAGGAAGAAAATGACAAAGTTACGGTTGAAGAAATCAGAGATATCATCATAAACATTCCCGGATGTTCCGAGTGCAGTGCAGAGGATGTAGGCGAGTGGATGTTATGTGATTCGACGGATCCTGGATTCCAGATTCTCGATGATGATGATGAACTCATCCAAAGTGTTGTGACAGCAGGAAGTGATGTCCCGGAACCGGACGACGAGGACTTCACTACCAAACCAGACGAGGGGTTGACTGCGAGTGAGGCATTCGCAGGCCTTAACATCTGGATGGAGCGGCAACTGTAACCACCTGCAACTGCTCACCGTCAAACGGATGCGAGGTTTGGCAGCGCGGAATCGATTTAAGGCAGCAAAACAGCTGACTCTGCCTAGTATGTTAAAAAAATAATGTATTTTAACTGTAAATTAATAATGTATTAATGTAAATTAACTGTATTACGTAATGTAAACATTGTCATTGATATTGTTTTTTTTTTCCTAAAAACGGCCTTTTTTCGAGAAAAATCCAATTAATCCGGATAATTGGAGTTCTACTGTATGTAGTGGTGTAGCGTGATAAAAAACTGAAAGAAAAAAAAACTATATACATAATTATTTTATACCACCGAGAGTTTCTACATAAATTGAGTTCCTTGGGGGGAAAATACTACAATTTAAAAGAAAATTTATGGATGTACGATGAAAGTAGCCGAAATAATTTGATTTTTTCCATTGTTAAGAACTAAAAGTCCTTTTTGCAAAATTTCAGGCTCTTGTAATCCCCATTCACTTTTTGCTATTTTTTATCTGTTTAAAATCAAAAAACCTCTTGGTCGACATCGCCTTATAAAACATAGGAAGAAAGTAACAAAGTAAATACCCATGATTAAATCCCTCAAATACTCTAATGGTGTCTCAGGGTTGGAAGGGAACAAGAGTTGATCAAAAAAGACCTCATAATTAAAATGAAAAAAGTAAAAACTGATAACACACTTACAACTTATGAGTTTTAACTTTTCCTTTTGTATTTTTGAAAATTGTTATTTATTGATATAAATACCATACAATTTTTTTTAATATTACTATCTTCATTTATATTCGTCAACAACTTATTTATCTTTGAATTGTGTTTTCAAGACAAATGTGGCTTTATAAAAAATATTTTTAAACGATTTAATAATATAATATAATTCAAGTTGGTTACTACCAAAAACTTTAAAGCATTCTACAGTGTATAATTAATTAAAAAAGATTCCTTTATCATTGTTTTTTATTGTAATGGCCAGTAGGAAACTATAAAAAATTGGTGGTGTTATATCCAGTTCTTATTTTTAAAATTATTGTTCATTCAAATATGGTTTTAAATTATTTTTTTAATTAAACAATTACTGTAAAAGAAATCGAATATATTCTTCATATAAGTACACTTTCTTTAGATAAGTGGAGGGGCAAGAATAAATTTATTATCCATAAAATGGTGACTGTTAATCTAAATTTCAAATTAAACAATATAATTGGTTCTTGAATTGCTCATATTATTGTTTATTTATTTGAGGGAAATTTCTTGTTTTGAAGCTAAAAATGTAAAGAAAAAATATGTTGTGTTATTTCCTTTTGGGAAGGAACTTGAGAAAACACATGTAAGAAGTGAACTTATTTCCCTCAGTATGAGAAGTCAAGCAAATTGTGTAAGGGAACATTATTGACAAACGACAACACTCTTACACCAAATACAAATGATATCATTCATTTTACATTTTTACACTTTTCTATTGAGACTGGAACATTTTTTTAATTACTACATCTAACATCAAAATACCACAATATAGGGGAGACATAATGGATCATTTTTTGTTAAACATGTATAACTTTAAAATTTATCTACTTAATTTTACAAATAAATAAAACATTTACAGCCATACAAAATTAAACCCAGTTTTTCTTAAAACAAAGCTGTTAAAACTATTTTTGTAAGATACATATGGACCAACTCGAAATATATTTTAAAAAATTCACGTTATGATTAGAAAATATTTATTTTTAAATTTTGATTTATTTTTTAAATGCTACTATACAAAACGGGACAAAATAAAATAAATTATATTTTTGTTATTGTTTTATTAAAAAGTGCACTAACCCGAGCTCAATAATGTTTCTTCCCCCTTCCTCCCCTACCCAGTCTTTCAGGTGAATTTATCTAGGCTCTTAATGTTTTAATATTGGATATTCTCTATCTTGTTCAACACACTAGAGCTTCTGCAATACTCCACTTTTTACATTTATGATGTTGCTATTTATTTACCTACCTACAGTTCCCTATACATTTTTAACACCATTTAACTTCTCGGCAAATACAATTCTCTTATATATATATATATATATATATATTGACTACATACCTTGATCCTGTTATAAATATATTAAATTTTTTTAAATATATATTTTGTAACTTTAATCTTAAATTGCTGAAAACTGCAAAGGTTTTTTCTCGGGTCAGTACAAAAACGAATCTACAATTTGCTTCTTTTATTTCTTTTTTTTTTTACTTTAAAAATTAGCCATTTACAAAAGTATGAAAATATAATGCTCAAAATTGTGTTTTTTTTTTTAGATTCTGTGGTGAAAAATCTTTGTGCTTTTGTGAAAAATGTAACCTTCAAAGAGCTTCATTATTTTTCAAAAGAAAAAAGAAGTTGTAGATAATTGAATTCTCTAAAACAATGATGTCTTGCCAATTTTCGATTGACGAAGTATTTCCTATTTATCAATGGAAAAACGAGATTTTTGAAATTTTTGTTCAAACCTCTGTAAATACGGGTTATTTTCAATGTGGAATATATATATAGCCTACTCCTAGCTTTTGCTTATGAGGCTCTCGTACTGACCATAAAAAATACCCTCGCAGTTTTCGGACAATTTGATTATATAAGGAATATATATATGAACGTATATTATAAATAAAAATGTGCATACTGTTAAAAATAATTTCTCAGGAAATACTCTTGAGCCAATGAACAACTCAGAATGACGATTTGGTCACCTTTACTTAATAAAATCAAATGTAATTTCCAGAAATAAGTCTTTCCTATAGCAAGAGGTAGAGTAATGCATGTTTTATTTAAAAAATGTATTGAATTAGAAACACCGGCAATAGTAGAATCTGTGCTGTATTAACGGTTCAGAGTTATAAACACAGAATTCTGAGATGGCACGAAGGTGTCATCATTTCATTCAAATGAGAAAATGTAAGACTGTTTTATTTAGACTAATACTGGAATTAGGTTAGATAGTTAAGTTTCATTTTTGTTAAAGTCCTAGAACAGTTCCTAGATCAGAATATAAACAATAAGTTTGACAAGATGCAGGAAGTTAGGTAAATGCTGAATTGCAATTACTAATTGCACCACGAAAGAGTCAAGAGTATCCAACTGGGGCTTGGATAGAAACCAGATGAATGATCAACGAGGGGACAATGGTCGGCAAAGAGAGAGACATTGATGGGAGATTATGGTGAAGTGCAATTGATGACCAGTTTCTGCAACAAAAGTCCTGAGAGTTGATGATCACAAAACCTGACATGTGAGTTTTAGAAATAAAGGTGAGCAAGGAACATGTGTACGCTATTCTTTATACTAAGCTCTTATAGATCAGCCTATATGAAGAAAGATTAATTTAACTTTGTTTCTTATCGCAATATTTCTTTTGTTCTAAGTTGAAGATAATAAAACCACTGTATTAATTTAAGTAATTGAACCACCATTGTAATAAAAACGTATTAGATTATGTTAACAGAGATTAAAGAAAATATATTAAAACCATATTGAACTGAGCCATCGATCTATTTATTGTATGCATGAACCTCAGTATAAATACCAGTTAACATCTTCCATAGCAATTAGATTCATATTTTTCGCTTAATTAATGGAAAATCCATTGAATTATCTTTAAAAAAAATTTATTTCAATTTTTTTTTTTATTGAAGAATATTGTAGATTGTTGTTTTAAAAATTTTGATCCCTTGACATTTTTTGATAACATGTATATTGACAGAGTTAACAAGAAAATATTATTTTGACCTCCAGTGTTTAGATCTTTGTAAAATTTCGTCTGTATGACAGTTTTATTATTATTTTTAAACCTATTTTCTCTTTTCTATCCAATATGACTCAAGGAATGTATATAAAATTTTGTGATGACACAATTTGATTAGTTATAATAATCAATTGCACTGATTATTATAATGAATTAAATTGATAAAATGTTAAATAAGATTTTTGAAAAATAATGTATATGACGTTAAATACACATAGTGGTAGGTTATTTTGGTCAAACCACTCACAAATTAGTTAAGTTATTAGAAAAGAAAAAATGTTGAAAACCCAAATTTATGTTTATTATAATTTAGGGAAATTGTTAAATAATAGTAAAGATAAAACACTAAAAATGAGTAAAAGTATATCTGTAATATTTGTAAACCCACAAATGTAGGTCAAACTTTCGTAATTTTAAAACTAGATTATATAAAGATAATAGAAGTTGGCAGTTAGGCTATGAAGACTGGTTTTGCTACCTACCCACTTGAAAATGCACAACATTTTGGATTTTTATCCAAACACTATTTTTAATATGTTAACATGATTGTATACAATAATTTTTTTTAAATTAAACTATTTAGAAATTAATAAGAGTTGTTAGTAGAAAGAAAAAAATTGTTTTTAAATATATAGTTACATTTTAAGCAGTTCCCCATTCCTTAAACCCATGACCTGGTCATTATCCTTTTCTATTCAGTTTAATTCATTAATGTGTTTTTAATTATTATTTATGCCCCAAGAATGTATATTTATTATTTAGTAAGTTAGTAAATAAGGTTTTGTAACATGATATAGCAGCTAAACAAACTCAATCAGTATAGTACTGATCCCCTCCCAATGGCAGAGGAAAATTCCCCAAGAAATAGAGATTTCTTTCCGCCTACCGACGAGTGAGGATGAATCTAGAACAGTCTTGGGCTAATCCAAGCTATAATGTAAAGTTTATTTTTTTTAAATAGGAGTAGGTGTCAAACTTTCATCTGCCCTACCACCTATGGACATTGTTACCATCATACCTACATATTATGATTTAATATTTGTGAATTATTAATTAACCCTGTTAAGAGTTAAACTAACTGGTTCTTTTTCTCTAATAAATAATTTTATCAACACCAAAGTTATAACAAGTGTAAACAATTAAATATCATGTAATTTTTGTGAATGTTTTCAGGTTGTAAAACGTATTGTTTTAATAAATGTGCGAGTATGTCAGATAACTTTGTTTTATAAAGTACATTTTCCCAGATTCCACGACCCCAGAAGAGCGTGTTAAAAAAATTTGAGATTGCACGTTTCCAAAACATGATGGCGCTCAAAATCGCAATTTAAAAGTCTGCCAAGTTGAGTAAAAAAACAAAACAATTACAATACACAATACTGTTGAACACCTCATAGGCATTGCTTAATAAACATTCAGGTGTAAATTCATCCCTCATCAAATATATTAGACAGTTATTTATATGAGTTTAAGTGGAGTAAAACCATCTATCTAAAGATTCTAATCCATTCCAGGAGATATTGAAAGATATTGCAACTTATTGGCCTTTATAGTAATGTAAGCTTTGTTACGTTAGATTTAATTATTGGAGTCAACTAACATATATCTAACCTATTATCACATGATGTCAACCCTCCAAACTTAGTAGGTTCAGAGCTTTATATCACTTTATACACAATGTAGTTATGCTACATAATTTTATTAACTTTTTTAAATATCAGAAACTAAACTTGACCATTGATATATTACCAGACACACAAAACTGAATCTAGAACTAAAAACATCCTAGTAGGGTCAACTAACGGGAATTTCTTTAGAGGGAGGTCTTGTTTATCAATGTCACAAGTAAAGATATTATATTGTTTAAAGAAATGCCAGTTTGCATGGGTCCTAGCTGATGTTGAAATAGTAAATAATACAATTAATTATTATAACTAATATAATAATATACAAGGTGTATCTATTAAATAACAAGACTGATACAATAACTCACTTTTATTTATATGCATCACAATAACGCTTGTCCCCATTCGCATTTACGCATCTGACTAAACATGTTCCTTTAAGCAGATTTTCATCGTTTTCCATGTTCTGATGTCCTTCATGAAATCTTTTGTGTCATTCAAAAAACGCATCCATGAGACATACAGTCTCTCCTGTAAGCATTTGAAAACATTCCGTTGATGTTTTGTTCAATTTTCATAAATATGTCAAATTGATTTATAGCTCAACTTTTTATTGATGTACAACTGCATTAAATGATGACAAAATCATCTGAATGGCTGATAGTGTTGATGTTTTTTATCATGTAGATTCAGACACATCCTAAAGTCTTTGCAAAAGAGCTCACAATCAATTCTCACGGCTATCTCTAAGGCCCATTCTATACGAGCGTTGAATGCGTCGTGTTAAATGCATCGCGTTATTTTTTGTTTTGGAAGTCAATACAAGTCAAGTTGTAGCATCTATACGAGCGCATTCCACGCCCAGCGTTACCCTGTTCACTCGGCGTTGACGTTATTAACGCCGCCTGCCTTGCTGGCAGCATTAGCAACGCGACACAAACAACGCTGCGCGAGACGGGTAGCATCTATACGAACGCTTTTAGCGCCAGCGTTGTCGTCACGTGGTTTTCGACTTTTTCGAGTGAAACGGTGTTTTAAGCGTATCTGAGTGTGTGATTCTTTGATTTAGACTTAAGCCATGTATGACATTGAGAAACTTATTGTTGAAGTGGAGAAGAGACCAGCAGTGTTTGATGTTAAGTCAAAAGACTATGCCAATAAACAACTAAAAGCGCAGTGCTGGACCGACATTGTATGAAAATGGATACTGAAAACCTAAAGCACCGATCTGCACAGCATCTATATTGGTGACTGAACTGACGGTTTTCGCGCTCAACGACGCATTTAGCACCCGTATAGAAGGTCCACTGCTGAGCGTTGACACTAACAATGCGACGCATTTAGCGCCCGTATAGAATGTCACCACTATTGTCGGGCATTGGCGTTAATGTCATGCATTTAACGCGACGCATTAACGCTTGTATAGAATGGGCCTAAGAGGTTTCTTTATTTAATAGACACACCTTCTATATTATATATATTATTTTTCAAATCCCTGTGTTTAATAAAATATGTTATTTCTTTTAGATTTAATAGAAACTATGAAAAGGGAAATTTATCTGACTGGACAATCTCTATATTTCAAGTAAGAAGATTTCATGTGAGGCATCCAAAACCAGAAAATGTTACGTAAAAAGTACAAACTATAAAAATATAAAAGTATTGTTAAAAAAACATCACTATTCAACTAAAAATACCTTATACAACCATTGTATTACTTCATTTCATCTTCATTCTAATGTATATTCTAAAGTCACTTGAGAAAGTGGCTCTTATTGTAGATGCAGAACTGCACTGGGAACTGAAAAACATGACTCATCCTGATCCATCCGTTTTCTATGAACGGTTATCACAGAGTTAATCAGTGTCTCTTAAAAATTTCAATCTAATTGTTTTTGAATTATAATTTAATAACAATTTACTTGCATAACATTTGTGCAATAGAAAACCTATGAAAATGTATACTGCACATTAGCGTCTCCCAATTAACTTTTATCAAGGGCCAATTTGAATATTTTTCCCATGGGCTAGAATATATGGAACTATTAATATATGAAAACTAAATTTTACAATAATTATTACACATTCTACAAATAAGGAATAGGATATTTGCAAGACAGAAACGAAAATGTTTTAAAAGTAGATTTTAAAATCTCAGCTTTAAAATGATATGCATGAGTAGCACTGCCTTACAAAGTAGGCTATACCTTCACAGAATTATATAATATGTAGATTAGTAATTGGGCACTGGTGAGATAAAAATAGATTGCTTATGAATAAATATTATAATATTAAATAAGTTATACATGTTCAAAATATATATAGGAAAATGTTATTTCTTATGTTTTTTATGACTGTGTGTCGATTTTGAACTATCTCTTTTCCTCTTCTTGTGATCTCTTGGTGGACTTGAATCTGAATCTGAGGAGCTCTGAAATATAATAAAACTAAATGAAATGTCTCAGATTATGTAATATTAATATATCTAAAAAGAACTGTAAGCTAAATTGTGACAAGTTGATTTCATTTTAAACTTAGCAATAGTTAGGTTAGATTATTTAAATTGCTTAGTTTCCATACAACAACAAAATGGTATATTATTGATATGATTTAAAATGACATTTGCCATCATTTGTGTATTTAGAAACTAATACATGAGATTTTCAATAATATAAATCAATACCTGTTAAGTGTCAAACCTGGAACATGAAAAAAAATTTAAAACTCTAACATAGCCTAGTAGACTACGGCAATGATGACAACTAAAACTAGTAACTTAAAAATGGACCTGAGCAATCTAAATACAATTGTTGACTGAATCAAGTACAGAATTGTTTACCGTTCCTTGTATAGTGTAGTTCTGTATTGTAGTTTTTTCCGATGCATTTGTATTTTCACAACTTTAATGTAATAGCAGATATTTCTTGTTGAAACTCCATATTCAAGGATAAAATAAAGCAAAAGCTTAAAGTTTCAAATATTTAATAGTATAAATGAGCTACAATTGTTTCGCCTTGCGGCATCGTCGTTCAAATTAGTTGTCTATACCTGTAAATTATCAGTTGCCCGACGATGCCGCAAGGCGAAACAATTGTAGCTCATTTATACTATTAAATATTTGAAACTTTAAGCTTTTGCTTTATTTTATCCATGCATTAATATTTTGACTGCACAGGCCTTGGTTCTCTTCTTAGGTTATTCATTTTAGTTTTACTTTCTAATGCGGACCTAGAAATTGGTACTTTTCATTTTTTCCATGGTTTTAGGTACAGGAATTGCTTTAGATTCTCGAAATTTTGTGCATTATTTTTATACACAAAAGTGATGGCAATCATCCAATTAAACCATATTAATAATATGTACAATTCATCATCATCAAATAACTGTAAAACCAAAACTAGTCTATACAAGCCACCACGAGTCAAGTCTGTTGACAAAGGAGCTAGTATACAGCCTGACCTTAAAGAAACCAACAGGAACCTTGCATGTTTGCCAAATTGTTTCTCAACTGTGAGACAGTGATTGGCACTGTGATTTTTCTGCAGTTACGTTCATTTACAACACTCAGAAAAATCACACAGAAAATTTAAATTATGATCTTTGCATAGTTGCATAGTTATAAATAAATTGTTTGTATATGCAAATTATGCTCTTTGCATAGTTGCAAAGAGCATAATTTAACGAAGATTTTTTTAAATTACATCCACAGCTGCTTTTCTACCTGGTAAACAAATGATCAGAAATTTTGCAATAAAACAATATTTTTGTGACTACAGTACAACCTCGTTTATCCGGACTAATTGGGACCGGAAGTGATCCGGTTAATCAAAAATCCGGATAATCCAAAATTATAGAAAGATAAATAAAACAAAATATAAAATGATAACTTACCATTTATAAGTCATGAAAAAACACAATATTTACACAGTTATTCAATTTACACAATACACGAAATTACACAATGTACTGTAAATGATGAAAAACATTTATGTACACACCTGAAATATTTACACATGCTTTTAATTTACACAGGGTTTAGTTGTTATTTACAAAAAAGTCATTTATCTTCCTCTGTTTTAATTTGGTGTTACGTTTCAATGCAGCCCTGTCTATACGATTCAATGCGTCTAACTTTTGTGCCATTGTAAGCACATTACGTTTTCGTTTCGTCGCCATTTCCACGCACAAACGCTAACACACGAATATAAACAAATAGCAGTAACAACGCCCACCTCTAAATACTATGCCGATTCTCATTCACGTCCTCGATACTCCCGACTGGGGATGTGATGTGCCAACTGCCAAAAAAAAAGAACGGGGGTTCCCAAAGCTGGCGGCACCGCTTTAAGATGTGACAAAATCTTCACATTTACTGATTTACACCCTTGAGTCTTAGCAACCCGACAACAATAAAGTTGTAAAAATGACATGATGGTTTATGATACGTTGTAAACATGCACCTGATTTGTATTTATTTCACACTGTCATGCCGCATCGGGGTAGGGGGATGGTGACGCAGAGGTCATTGCTCCTCCACTTTCTCTTCCCAGTGCATCAACAACCCGACCTAATACCTCGAGGCGACACTGTAGTGTTGAGGAAATCACGTTTTTATCAACATTAATGTAATAGCAGATATTTCTTGTTGAAACTCCATATTCAAGGATAAAATAAAACAAAAGCTTAAAGTTTCAAAATAGGCCTATTATAAATATTATTTAAAATATTATTCAAAATACAGTAATTATTAAAATATTTTGAAACTTTAAGCTTTTGCTTTATTTTATCCTTGATTAAATTTTTTTATTTTTTGTTCCGGATCGATCCGGATAATCCAGACATCCGGTTGAATGAGGTCCGGATAAACGAGGTAGTACTGTAAATAGATCTTTAAATTTGTGACTGATATCTTTCCCCTTAAATTTGAAAAAAACTTCAATTGAAAACTAATATTTATTTTTTACTGTGTTATTACTATTATTAAAGGGAAAATATGTATAAGCAAAAAATATTAAAAAATTAATATGTTAGTAACTCTTATTTAGGACACTGGGTAAGAATAGCCAATGTGCCGACTTCATCGATTTTGTAACCAATCTCCTCCTTAACTGCAAAAACATGTTTGTATAATTTTTTGGGAAATGGCAAATCTTGTGGTTTTTTTTTTTTTTTTACCAATTTAAATTAAAATTTGTGTCTGCATTTAAAATAGTCAGAATCATGTAATTTAAAAATATCTTAGTGGTTAACCAATAGAACTTCATCTTGGATTTAAAAAATCTTAGTACTCATGTACAGGATGTACGACAATCCATGAAACAAAGTCTAATTTATTTTATTTTTAATCAAGTAACTTTTGTTGTATCATAATATATTGTTTGTTTGCCGTTCACAAATTGCATTATATCTTAATTCTTTTTCTTAAGTGTTTACATTTTTTTCTTCGCAAAGCTACAGTGTTGTTTCACTGCTCATTGGCAGTTGGCAGCTTCATCAGGTGAAAACCACACAGTCTTTAATTATTACATTTATTGACTTTACATACAGTAGAACCTCTGTTAACCAGCCTCGGATTAACCGGTCCTCGGATTAACCGGCCTATATCGTGCGGCGGCGATATCAAAGGACTTTGTGGATAGCGGTATCCCATTGACGGCAGCGTAAAAACACCGCGGCACCAAAGTGGCGGCGATATCAAACGACTTTGTTGATCGCGGTATCCCATTGTCGGCGACATAAAAACACTGCGGCACCAAAGGGCGGCGATATCAAACGACTTTGTCGATAGCGGTATGCCATTGTCGGCGCCGTAAAAACACCGCGGCATTGGCACCCGTCGGTATAGCAGACATACACCCACAAAAACGTTTGATGGGCCGCTTTTTTTCCACGAATCATTTTAGTATACATTAGGAAAAATATAACATTTCTTTTCAGTTTTCTTCTTGTCTTTGACGGGTATATTACAGTAAATAAAAATGAGTGAGTTACGAAAACAACGGAAGCGTGTTGGTTTCGTTTGAGACGCGGTTAAATATGTCAAAAGACTTGACAGAGGGGAATCTGTAAACGAGCTTTGTAGTGTTTAATTTTTTCATGTTTGATGTATAATATACATAACATAATATATAAGATACATTTATGTACAATAAAATGAGTTGCAATAACATCTTAATTGCATAATTCTTAGCGCTACCTGATTAAATAAGCTTACTTTCAATGAAAACCGATTTTTCAGGGGAACCTCTGATTAACCGGCCAAACGGGCAACCGGCCCAGGTGTCAGTCCCGACTAGACCGGTTAAGAGGGGTTCTACTGTACTTACAGAAACACCGATTTTTTTAATTTACACTAACACTTAAAATACATATGACATTGTAAACCATAACTCAGTAGAACTCATAGTTAAAAACCATTTAATAATTTGTGGCCACATTAGCAACTTCAATTGAGTGCATCCACTATTCTAATTATTCAATATTCTATATTTCTAGATATTTGCCGACACCATCAATAGAAATTACCTAATGTGGCCATATAAATTATTACATGTTTTTTTTAAGACAAGTTCTACTGATATATAGTTTTATATTGTTTTTTATATATTTTAAATGTTTATGCAAACTTTAAAATTAAGATTTTGTGTAATTATGTAATGTCAATAAATGTGAGAATTGTTGAGTGTTGTACACCTGAAGAAGCTGCCAGTGAGCAGCGAAACAGGGCTGTAACATTATGGAAAAAAACAAGAATTGCAAAGACTTGACAGACAACAAGAATTAAAGTAAATAATTTATTCAAATATTTACTTCATTTTTGTTCTTAGTAAATTCAATATTTTATAATGTTATAATAAGTGATTTTATAACATCAATATCTTATCAATAGTGTCTCTTATGAATTGAACATCCTGTAAGTTTCATCTAATCCAGTTCATAAATTAGCTAAAACAGCTTTTCAACGATTGTGTGAGTTTTTATATTAAATTAAGACAGAATTTCTATATAACAAAATTAGTCATCAAAAGAAACTACATAAAGAATTCAACTAATGTAAGAATAATGATATACTTATATTTATTAGTTTAAACAATTTCTTCACATTCTGTACATAACTCTTGTATAGAACTATCTACTGGATCAAACAACTTTCCAAACGAATTAACCCTTTAAGAAGTAATCACATAAAATTGCATTGGTTTTGTAAATTTTACATAATAAAATGAAGTAAAATGTTTTGTCTTCAAAAAACTTTATGTGTGTGGAACTCTCCAAAGCAAGGATGCACACATAATGCTACTGAACAGTCTACGCATTCATACGAGGTGTCTTTCCTCTTCTTTGGCATGATTTTTGTGTTGCTGCATACATAGCACTGTCTTTGAACCTTCCACTTCCTTTCTTCACTGAAAGTCAGGGGGCTCGGGAAATGACGTTCTAGCAGCCTTTGTAAGGAGAATACGCCATCGCACTCAAGCGAATAAGTATCAACTATTAGTATAGAAACACTTTTACAGTACGTAGCAGTGAAAAAACCAGCTGTTCGTGTCGTAATCAGAATCCATTGCCATGGCAAACCCAGACACATCAAATGATGTGATTACTCCTTTGAGGAAAATCCTAGCATCACGTCATGTTACGTGATTACTTCTTAAGCGTAAAATAAGCCACCTCTTAAAGGGTTAAAAGCCGAGATTTTTTTTTTTTTTTTTTAAAGAAGATTTTTTTCCATCCTATACAAATAGTTTTTCCACAAATTAATTTTTTTTAATATTCAAAAATGTCTGTACTTATTCCACATTCTAATAACAATAGATTAATTTTAAATTAAATCAAAACGTTTATTCTTCTTGTACTTATTTAATCTATTGTAGAAAGAATAAGTATACTATTGCACATACTTTCTCATTCACCCATCCCCAAAATGAAATACAAATTATTCAGTAGTTGTCAGGTTAAAAAGTAAAACTGAATCAATATCTTTGGGGAAAAAATTATATATATTTCAACTTTCTTTGTTATAAACGCATCCTCCGCATAAAATCACATTTGATTGAAATTGATTTTAAACAACAGCAGTCAAGGGTTCATTTTTGTTTTTTACTTATGCCAGAATTGAAATAATTTTTATTTAATGATTTTACACATGGGTTTGGATCATTAATCTTAACGTTTTAATAAAATGAAAACGAAATTAGGTCTTATTACAGCCCTTTGGCTAATTTTGTGTGTTTTTTTACTGATAACTCATGAACTAACATTTTTTAAGATTGGTTTGGGCAAAATTTTAGAAAAATCACTTATAGCTGATTTTGATCAAATCATAATTTTATGTTTTTTCTTATCAGCTAACCTCAAATTGACAGACAAGGACCACTTTTTGAACCATTTCATATTATGCATGTATGAGAAAGTGAAAAGTAATTGAAATTATAGTTCTTAATATAATAATTTGGAATTATCAAACACAATCACACTATGAGAAGTTGCTTATAAAGAAAATAACAATCTAACCTCTGACAATGAACTAGAAGAAGATGAAGAATATTTTCTCTTTTTCTTCGATTTCTTCTTATGTTTTTTCTCCTTCTTTTTCTTCTTACTTTTCTTTGGTTTCTTTACCTTCTCTGTTTTTTCTGCAGAGTTATTAGCAGTATTGGATTGTACTGGTACATTTATCAAGTCTGCAATCTCCTCTTCTGTTATCAATTCATAGGTTTTACCATCTCGACTCTGTTAACAAAAAATTTAAAATATTTACAAACACTTGCTGTACAATGGCTGCACCCAAGCTTGTTACATAATCCTAGACCAAAACTATAGTTTAATTGTTATTGTGCTGATTGTTTCCCATTTCTCAATCATCATTCTTTGTATTTAACAGTTATAAAATTTAATTAGTATAGAATTTCCTAATTGTTTTCAACTTGCCACAAAAAAGTTTTACATATTGTTTGGTAAATTCAAATTCCATTTTTTTTTCTTACTCTTCACATTTTTGACCAAAAGAAAAATATTTTCAACACAATGCTCATCAATTGTTGTTGTTAGTAACAAAGCAGGATTGCTATCATAATAAATTGTTACTGCGAATTAAAATTTGGGGTTGAAAGATTCTCATAAACTTCTATCAACAACTTTCTGAAATTTAAAAAAAATCTGATACTTCAAAAAGGCTGCCTTCTAAAATAAGTGTTTTGTTTATAAATACTTGACATAATAAATGATGACACCAATCTTTTAAATACTATGGTTCAATCCACAATCATGTAATTATATCAGATTAAACATCTTTACTCCACACACAATAAAAACAAGTTGATGGGCACCACCATGGTGCTTACCTCGCCTCTTCATATAATGTAAAACGAGCAAATCCTCTAAGTATAATGGCCAAAAGTTTTTTCTTGGGCCTGTAGGAAATGTGAAATTGTATCGATAGATCAAGTGGTCTTACCAGGTAAGGTAAATTTGTTTAACCTGTTGGCGAGTCCACATGGCATATGCCATGCTTTGATGCATGCTTCAAAAGAGTACACATTTTACAAAAACAAACTACAAGGTATCAAATCAAATTGAACATACCAATGAATAAAATGAACTAAACACTAACTTGAAAACAATCCTTAGCCAAATGTCCTTTAGTTCCACATTTCATGCAAGTTGTATTTAACACTGCTTCCAACTCTATCACCTTCCTGCCTCCTCTGCCTGTCTGACTTTTACGTTTCACCTCATCCTGACTTACACAAACATAATAATTACAAATAACATTCTGAAAATGATTATTGTTAACTTTAGACAAAATATTATAGGCCGTATTTATAAATGTTTCTTAGGATTTCCTTTAACATCCCCTATCTATACACTGTTGTTTTAGGTCTCTCTTAACGATCTTTTGTTTTATAAAAAATGTACCTTTACTATTTCCTTTATTAAAGAAAAGAAACTGCAAGACATTGCTTAGCGATTAAACATATTATCCTCCCTAACATTAAGGTTGGTCAAGATCATACGTTAAACCTCCCATAACTATGTTCATTGCTGATCTATAGGCTTAGTCTGTTACTCAATATTATGAAATTGATGGTAGTTATAGACGATTTTCTAGAATTTCTTACGTAAATGAGGTACCACCATGACCACTGCAAAGTACGTGAGAGATATCAGAAATATATTTGATTTTTATGATAAAGATCAAATGTGTAAAATGTTAGAGTTTATTAATTTTTCCTATATGATATTTTTCCGTTATTATATGCTCCTGTTAATTTCGATAAAATGTTAGAAATAAATAAAGTAAACTGATCGTTTTTAAATTTCATAAAATAACTGTTACTAAAATGACAACATTCTTGTTATATGGTATACCATTACAGCAAAATGCTTAATTTGTATTAATGCTGTCTTTTTTTTCCTTCAACAATACACTGTCTGTGGTTTCCATGATTTATATCTTTGAACCAAATATTTTAATAAATCTTTTCTAGATTAGAAAATGCTATCATCATCTTCACCTTTTTCCTTGTGGTTGTGAATTCATCGACGAATAAAAATTAATCCTAAAATACTGACATACGCCACATGAGTAATTTGATAAAGACTAAACTATTTAGAGACTTACACACAATCAGCTGTAGCGATTGATTCTTATTAATGAAGTAATTGATATTAATGAAAGTTTCTTTATTAAGCATAATTTAATAAAGGGGAAAAAAATTTAAGAGTGTTCATAAATAAATGTGAATTCAGTGAGGGGATGCTTTAATGCAAAGGAACAATCAAGAGTTTCTTAATTAAGTATTTAGTCTCTCTTACGAAAGTTTTAAGGAACATTCATAAATACAGCCCTACATTATTCCATGTTATTTATTTAGGTACTTACGTATTAACGCCACCGCAGTAGAAGTTGCGCTAATGCGCATGCGCCAATAAAGAGCAAACAGGTTTAAGGGAAGCAGAATTCCATTTTTTTCAGCTTTGAGATTCATATACTTTCATTTTATGATTTGTCGCAAAAATTTTAGGCGTAGATTGGCGGCACTTCACTTTTAAAGCTCATGTTTATCCATGATCTAATTTCAAATTATTAACTTCAATAAACTTACGAAAGGTTTGGCCAGGTGATTATATATATATATATATATATATATATATATATATATATAAGGTTTGGCCAGGTGTTTATATATATATACGTATATGGCCAAACCTGTCGTGATATATAATTATATCGCAAAGTAAGCAAATATTGGCGCATGCGCATTAGCAACTTCTGCTGCGGTGGCATTAATACGTAAGTACCTTTATTTATTTTTCCTTAACTTTTAAAAGCCAAATTTCAGACATATTTGTATAAAGACTTAAGCAATATCGCAAAATATTTCCCATAAATCATTTATTATTTATAAATAACCTCATCAAAACCATTCTTGTGTATAGGCGAACAACCTCTTTGTCATTGTCCCCTGTAAAAAGAGAAAATAACATAAACCCCTACCCCTCGAATACTCTAATAGCATTAAGATCAGAAAAGAGCAAGAAATGGTCAAAAGAGTCCTGATAGAAAAGATGAATGAGAGGGATCTAACCCAAAACTACAGAAAAAGGTGTTGATCCAGCTAAGGTCTCATTATTGCCATGCCCATAAACAGTATAAGTGAACCCCCCCCCCCAGGGTCTCCTCAAAACAATCAATAACAGTGCTTATTTATGTCACATTATTAATTTCGTATGCTTTAAACAATTTTTTCAAACATGGTTAAAACAAGTGCCAATTAATATCTAAAGTAATGATTGGCCTACAAAACCAGTTGCCTTAACTAATTGAAAAACCAAGTTATGCAAAATAAGAAACAAATACAATAATTATATTTATGTCGTCACACTTTTAGCTAATCTATTTATTGGGTACACTCCTTGTCACCATTTTGTTTATCAGGAGCAGGAAGAAACTTTACAAGATATTCTTCTTCATTGTCCAATATAAATTACTGCTGGAGAATAGTTTAAACTGAGACTTCAATCAAATTGCACGATTTAACTTTTTTTTTTATTACTCTAGTCTTATTAACCATCTAACAGTTTATTTTCTGAAGCGATGGTGACAGTGTGTTGGGTTATTCCCTGTGACAATACCTATTGAACTATTTAACTGAACTAACTGCCTTTTGGAAGCTGGCTATACATATTCGTATATTCGTTTTTGTAATGATTCATATTAACTATGCTTAAAAAATTCAGTGTTCATCGATACATTTATAAGTAGTGACATATTTGTATAATACGTGAATAGTACACATATTAATAATTCTGTTTCAATATTACTTTGTGGATATTATGTTTGTGTATTGAATTTGACCCAATTAATAATTATCATTCCTAAAACATCAACTGAGCGATAGAGAGTCTGACATGAGCAAGCAAAAATGTGCATAAGCTCATCTAACTGTTTAAACAACCACCAAAAAGTGGCACTAGTTATCATAAACCAATTAATTGTTTCTTTTCTGAAATATAAATCTATGAAAATTTCATAATGAATAAATCAAAATATTCATAAGAATTGTGTATAATTGAGATTATCTCAAAACCTCAACACATTTCCTACAAAATAAATACAGCAATGTAAATTTTGTAAGTTTCACTCCCGGGATTTGCAGTGAAATACAGTTTTTTTTTCTTTAATAAGGCATTTGATATAAAATCAAATTTCAAACTATTTTATTACTGACAGTTTTGTTTAATGTAAAACTGTTAAAAAATGTTTTTTTAAATGCTTATTTTTTAAGCTGTAGGGCAAACATGAAGTTTTTATTACAGAACATATAAAAGATCAAAATCACCCTACAATTTGTAAATATATTAAAAGCCTAAGATTATAAATTTTGTAAAAAAAAAAGACACTTTGAATAATAAATTTACTGTGATTTAAAAATTGTTGAAATTTTATTACCAACAATTTGTAATAAAATTAAGTACAGATAAATAAAAATAAGTTTATCTGTAACATTGTGCATTTAGTAAACTGTAAATTGTAACTTACTGCATTAGAACTCCATTGGGATCAAGGTCAACTCCAGTTCCCTGGTCAACTACTTTCATAGACAATGCAATTTTACCATCATCCTGTATACAAACAAATACAATCAAAGAAGAAATAAAAATAATACAATTGTAAAGATTAATTACTTACAAAAATGTAAGGAGAATACAGATATGTTTAATGAACAAATTGTTCATAATTTTATTAATCAATATCAAGCTGTGTTTGAGTTTAAAACTTGTATATTTGATAAGAAACCCATTTTCATAAAAAACCGAAAATAATACACAGATACATCTACTATAAAAATCTTACAAAGAAGTAATACCGATTTTGTAGTTTTATTCTATTCTGTAATGAAGAAGACATTACATCCCCCCTCCCAGATGTGGATACCATCCCAGAGACAAATATCTTAACCTTTACCTTCTTTTGATAAACCTTATCATGTCAGGAAAGTTGTAAGCTTACAATCCTGAACAACCAACATGTCCACATAGATCATATGCAATTAGAGCTTTCTTCACCATAATTCAGAGATTTTTTTAAAGTCAAAATCTCTCAGTCATCATCATCTTTAGAGATCATAAAATAAAGACTCCAGCCCTCGAATACTTCTAAATATCAGGGTCGGAAGATAAGAGAACAAGAGTTGGTCAAGAGAGACATGATAGGTAAGATGAGAGGAACCTCACCCAAGACTACATGAAAAGTACCACACCTTGTATATTTAGCTAAGGTTTCTCGGGACCACTGCACCTGTGCATAACAAACCCCTGCTGGGCTGAGGTGCTATTAATACAATGTCCTTGATGATACCTACCATCTTTATAAATATTTCTTCGTAACCCTAAAAGACATCTTTCTCTTCGTTCTTTAATTCTATTTAGGAAGTTTTTTTTTATTGTCTGCAATCCTGTCAAGGCTGGTTCATAATATAAAGTAGTTGAAGAACCTTTTTCTTTTATCATTTCTAGCAACTCCACAATATCCTGGCACCACAACCAGCTTCACCTGTACTAATTAGATATATGCATCACCTACTGAGGTAGATGTAACCTTAGGAAACTGTAACGCTTGCAGTACTGCTTAGCAAGGAAACAGGTACTGATGTTACTCTTTCAAATATCTCTTCTAGACACTATGTTAACCTTAATATAAATAATAAAACAACTAGAATCGTATTTATATACTACAACTACAACCTATTAATATCTTTTTTACTTACTCAGTATACAAAGTATAAGGCTAGGTTAGGTTATACATTAACATTAAAACACACATAAAGTATGGGGTAAATGTGGTAACTATCGAAAAAATTTACCTCTGTTTTTCGACTGATCTTCATGTTTCATAGCCTGAGAAAAACTTAAAAGTGATTTGTGACATGCCATCAATCCATCGTCATTGTTGTTTGTACAAAATCTAATTGAAAAGTCAAAATTATAACCATTTTAAATAGTTTTTTGTTTCGATCTCATGTGTTATTCAACTTATAACACACTGGATTAGATGAAATTTCAGATTTCAATTATACATGTAATGATACCAACCCTACCTCTCTACGATGATAAATAGCAAAATTATTGTAAAAAATATAATTTCAAACCCTAACATACCAAGAAAATATTATATTTATATAGGTACGAAATCCAGCAGGGCTGAATCACAGACACGAGAGTAGCAAGTGGAGGCTCCATCACATTTGTACAGCTTCAAGACCAATACACTGACATCAGCGAAGCAAATGTACATTTTTTAATACATACACATCAATGAGGCCCGTTTGGGCCTTATCAAAGTCAAAAAGTAGTACTATTATACACAATTACGAGGTTCAGACATACTCTGTAACAACTGTTATAAATAAATTTATTGATCTAGCAATACAATATAACATCTCCTAAAAAGGTCCAAGAAATCAATTTTTGGGCATTATATTTATAGAATTTGCTTCTATTAGATTGTATGATTGGATCTGGTTAAGTAATCAACTTTATTTCTAATAAACATAGACATATCTAATTTAGATCTTACACTTAGCTTATACAGTACTTGCATAAACTTACAGTGAGCTTGATGACTTTACACCATACTCGCTCCCCTCGTTGTAATATTTCTGTTACGTCATCAACAGCTGCTTTAGACACTTGACTTCGATGTACTAATCCTTGATTTCGATTTCCAGGAATTTTAATAAATGCTCCATAGTTGTGTACACTTGCTACCTATAAAAATACATACAAATAGTCAAAAAAGTTATTTTAAATCATGGCCTATCTATTGATATCCTGATGAAATAATGGTACAAAAAGTTGCACAAAACTTTCTGTTACACCTATTCACAATTAAAATACTTTCCAAACAATTGTCAAAATGTCAGTTTAGTAGTTAAAAGTAAAAAAGTGAAAATCGAACATGAAAGTCGCCTTAAGATTTTCCAAATTATTTTAAACAGTACTTACATATTTAAATAAGGTCTAAACTTACTTCACTTGTGTCAGAGACTTGTCTTAACCAAGTTTAAATGAAGTTTTCATTTTTTGTAATTATTCTTGTATGGTATATTTCTATTGTTTGTAATTTTACACATTTTAGAGTCATTTAAATCTTCACATTTCACCAAAATTTTAATGAAATCAGTACAGCCAATTTTGAGAAATCATGTCTTTTATAACAGCTCCAGTTTTGATTTTTACTAATGATTCACAAACTAGTATTTTTGGGGAGATGGCAACCAATATGTTTTGTTTGAATACTTAGGGACTATATTTGAGCAAAATTTGATCCAACTCATTACAGCCAATTTTAAGAAATCAGACTTTTTTGTTTTGTATTATGGTAGATAATGCCAAATTTTAAGTTATTGAAACAATAAATAAAGCATCCAGAGATAAGGTCAAAATATCCCAACCTTTTATTAAAATCGATCCACTTGTGTGGGCTATAGATACGGTGACCATGCGTCCCGAAAAAATCGGGACAGTCCCGATTTATAGAGCTTTGTCCCGGCGTCCTGAAATATAATTTATTTGTCCCGATTTTTGAAGATCTGAGGAAAAAGTAGTAATTTTTGTAAGAAGATATTTTGCACATTTGTTCAGCGCATAGATCATGCACACAATAGTTCTCTAGCCAGGTTTAGGCGCTACTACCCTCTCCCTCCACTACTACCCCCTCCCACCACACAATCGTCTGCTACGGTCTCGTCTCTCGTCTCGTCACGTCAGGGTCAGTCTGTCTCAGTTTAGCACTCGTACTTGACATCACAGCAGTGTTATCGTTTAGTTAGCGAGTGGTTTGGTTACAGTTCCGTTTGTGCATGAGCTACTTGAAAGTTGAACAATGAGTGGCGATAAAGGTAAGAAGAGAAAGTGTTCTTTTAATAGTGATCTCCAAAAGGAATATCCTTTTTGAAAAAGCGAGAACTCAACCCACACGTTGCATTTTGTACTCAATGTTCTAGTGAAATTAATATTTCACATGGTGGCGTGACTGATATCAAGCTGCATTTAAAAACTAAAAAGCATTTGGCTGGTGTTAATGCAGTAGCTATGTCATCATCGATGAGTAAGTTTGTTACTAAAAATGATTCATAACAAAATGATATTGTAGCAAAAGAAGCTGTTTTAGCCTACCACACTATAAAACATAATCATAGTTTTAGATCCTTAGATTGTACTTCTAAGCTCATTTCAACGTTATTTGAACAAAAATTTTCTTCTGCTCGAACAAAAAGCAAAGCCATGATTAAAAATGTGCTGGCTCCAAACACTCAAAAAGAATTAATGCAGGAGCTCAGTGAAACGTCATGTTTTACATAATGGTGGATAGCTCAAATCATGGTGCTCAAAAACTTGTACCAATTGTTGTGAGATATTTTCATGACACCCGTGGTGTAAATGTGAAAGTTTTAGAGCTTGAAACATTAAGTGGCAAAACAAGTAATCAACTTAGTGAGTATGTATTTTCAGTTTTAAGCCGTAATGATTTGGTGGATAAAGTAGTAGGAATGTCTGCAGACAACACCAATACTAATTTTGGTGGCGCAAAAAGAAAAGGAAAAAATAACCTGTTCTGTAAACTATCAGCTAGTACTGATAAAACTTTAGTTAACATTGGTTGCATGGCTCACATAGTCAATAATTGCATTAATAACGCTGCTGACTCACTTCCTATTGATGCTGAAGTTGTTATTGTGAAACTATTTGTTTTTCCATATATTGAAACATTTCAAAATAATGTTGTTTCAATAAATAATCAATATTCCTTTCAAACACGAGAAGACTCGCACGCCACCTACCGGGAAAAATGCACAACGGTAGCGATCTAAACAATTGCCTATAAATTTTAGACCTTCAACCAGATCAAAATTAATTAAAGCCTTTTATCGAAATTTTAGACCTATGTTACCCATATCAAAATTAATCTAAAGAATCCCACCTATCTATAAAAATCAATATTTATAAAAGAACTATAGTAAAAAGAACGACTAAAAGAAATTTATCAACTTACAAGTGGACACGGAACGGCCTAGAAAGTTATATCAAATTGAAGGTCGCCAGTATTTCGGCGATTATAATAACATTAAAGACGCTGGGACAAAACAAACCTGGCCTATATATGAACCATATATTTCTGAGTATAAAACGTCACCTGAGTTCCTATTTAAAATTAATAATAAAGGTAGATTCTTTCAAATTACGACCGAAAGTCTGAACAAGATGGCGGCTGGAAGAAATACAAAATTGACAAGAGTTCAAAAGGTTAACGCCCACTAAGGCTAGACCGATCCCGAATGGAGAAATGTTAGTGCGGGAATCTTTCACATATACGAAAACAATTATTGTATACAGTTTATTAGAATAGGGTTATGTAGCTTTAAGAGAAGTTATTTAGTCCCATGTAATATTTTAAAATTTTCAATTAATAAATTATAATCAGTAAATATCAATGTAAACTATTAACTGTTTCTTTTTATATAAATTAGGGTCATAATACCATTTCATACATTCCCCCCAAAACAAAAAGACATAGAAATATGAACTTTTAAAAGAATCTCTTTGTGCATCAATTTGGAAGAAACAATTTTATTAAAGAAGGCAATTGTTGAGGGAGCCTAAAACAGTTCAGACGTTATCCTGATTTGCTTCATTTATGAAGAATTTTATTGTGAAAAATTACCAAGAGGAGCATCCAGATTATGTGAAATAGAGGCAGCAACAATTAAATAATATAACAAAAGTGTTTTCTTTGTGTAATCAACCAATTTGAAAGTGCTACTAAATACTGGTGAGACCAATCTTACATCAAGGCATTGTTCAGCCATTGTTTTTTTAATCTCATAATTTAAAAACAATTGAAGCCCAAGTGGCAATTTCACAACATTCAAATACAATATTACTATATGTGTGTACTAATTATTGCTAAAGTGATAACTTAAACATTATAGCCCACTATCATGCATTCATTCCTATATCATTAATTTAATATATTTTTTCTTGAAATTTTTATAAACTTTTATTTTGTATGTAATGTCCCCTTCCTTGAGGAAAGCCGCACCAACCCTTACCCGAGAAAGAGACTCTGTTATTTTTTAATTTATATGTTATTATTGAACTGTTCATTTTACGTCTCAGGATATTCATTTTCTTTTATGTATATCAGGTCTAATAATTAAAGATGTTTCTAAAGAACACTCTATAGAAGAAGACTATTGTAAATATTCAAAGAACACAATTTTAAATAAAGAACGAATTGATTGATTTTTTTTTTTATCTTGTTCATTTATTAAGTGGAAGTATTTCAAAATGGCGCCCAACGTGTTGGCTTTTGTCAAGGAAGCTTTCCCCCTACCAAATAACTTCTCTTAGGCTAACAAATTAAGATTTTATGTTAGTTTTAAGATATATATTTTGTGTTGTATTTTGTGTACCGATATATTATTACTAAATATTAATATGGATAATCAATCGGGATACAACTTAAGAAAAAACATTACGCGGACACAAAAGGCTATAGAATCTCACGGTTTGTCGGACCCATCTTCGTCGCGCCGATTAGAAGACGTGACCGCGGGTCAAGAAATAAGTGAAGAAGGCGTAGCGCTGGAAGGGTCGCGGATCGTTGAAGAATCGGGTCAACCACCGACCGTAATAATTGAAGAAGAAGAAGAAGAATACGGCGAAAATATACAGACATATACCGACCGTGAAAACATCGAAATGACGAGCGACGTGAAGACCAGCCAAGAACCGCAAAGCCATACCATAAATCTCGACCAATTAATGATGTTTATGAAGAAACAATTCGAGGATCAGGACAAGCGCTCTGAGGAAATCAAATTAGAACTGAATCAAATTAACCAACGATTCGATGGCCAGGAAGAACGTTTTTCTAAGGAATTAAAACAAAACTCCCTAGAAATAAAACAGGAATTGAGCCGAATTAACAAACGGTTCGAGACCCAGGACAAGAAAATCGACAAAGTACAAGAGGACTGTCGGTTTCAAACCGAACAGGTGAAGGAGTTTGTGATCGACTTGAATCAACGAACCAGGGAAGAGACACACCTAGAGCTGGAACAAATAACCCAGAAAATTGCTGAGCAAAATTCAAGACAACAGGAGGGAATACACAAAAACAAGGAGACAAGTTTAGAACAAGAGCGACAGATAACATCTTTAGAACGATTGGTCAACGATAACAAGGCGAGAATGGAAACCCTCGAGGACAAGATTCAGAAAAACTCACCCACAGCACCACCCAACATATATGTCACCTGTGGAAGTACCACCAATGGAATAATCGATAATAACGTTCCAAAATTTCATGGCAGGGAGCACAATCCAACTGAACACCTCAACAGGATCCGTAAATTTTATGAGCGGAGGACAACTCAAAATAACACCACCGATCCAAACATCCAGCTGATCGACACCCTGGAGTTATGCCTAGAACATCATGCGGCGAGATGGTTCAGTTTGGTCAGAGACGACATACACTGCTGGGAAGAGTTCAAAGAAGTCTTTGAGAAAAAATATTGGAGCAGGGAAGTGCAACGCGGAATCCGGCACAGAATGGAAACTGAAAAGTATCAAAGGAATGGCAAACTCAGTAGGTCCGAATATTTTACTGAGCGAGTCATAACTTTGAAGTCAATGCAACCACCACTCTCTGAGGATGAGATTATAACCTGTTTGGCGGATCATTTCGAGGAATTGATTCAAGATGCACGAAGGGTCCAACGCGTCGAAACAATCCTGGACTTCGAACTCCTGTTGCAAAGGGAGGACTTAAAAGATGTTTATACGCGAGAAAGGAGGAACCAGAATTTGACTACTGCACCTTCATCGAGAACACGATTCACACCAAGGGAACAACCAGTTGGGTCGAACAATAATTTCCACTTTAGACCATCAACACAGTTCCAAAATTATCGACCTCCACCTTTTCATCAACAAAATCACCAACCTCCGCCTAGACCATTTAATTCAAACAGAAACCCTCCAGGAAATTATCAACCTCCGTATCGAACAGATCGACAATTTCAACCTCCGCAGAACAGAGGAAACCAGCCCCAAATAAGACGAGATAACCTTCCTAAGAGTTCACCGCCTAGAAACCAGCAGTACCCGACACAGGAACAGATAAACGTGTGCCACACCATTGCTGAAACTGTGCCCACGAGTAATCGTCCTGAATTGAGCTCAGCAACGGAAGTGTCTCAGCAGGAAAACTGCCGAGCACAGAAGATGTCATCGGCCAATTGAGCGACGAAAACAACTCATCATCATCTGCGCTCAATAACATTAATACTGTGCGAAGACATGACCTCGGTTTATGCAGGCCCACTATGTTTAATCATAAATATATATATGTACCGAATAATATGATTATAAGCAATATGTTTTGCGACAGAAATTTCCTGATAAATGAAGATAGTTACGAGTTAACAACGAGACCCGATACTCAGATTTTACGGTGTCCTGAGATTAAAGTTTTAATAGGAGAGCGAAATGTTACAGCCCTCATCGATACTGGTTCTAATATTACATGCATCGCAGAACAATGGTTCCAAGAACACAGACAACAAATTAAAAAATTTGAACAACTTCCAATGACAAATATTCAAATAACAACGGCTGTCGGCTCAAAGACCCGCAGAGTATCCAGGATAATAATGTTTCAAGTTATGATTGAAGAGGAGGAAATATGGGTGCAAGCACTTGTTGTACCAAATTTAATTCGCGACTTAATTATTGGTGTAGATTTGATAAGTAAACTAGAGATGGAGATAAACTTCAAGACATCGACGTTGCAAATTAAAGCAAATGATAAGAGAATAATATTGAAGTTTGAATATGCGATTAAAGAAGGAATTTTATGCTACATTACTGAAGAAAATATAAATAATATTAATGATAATGATAAATATATATCAAATAACATGTACAATGAAAGCGAAGCGAATTATAATGAGGAACAAGTAGAGTACAATATCGACGATCTTGGAGAATTAAATGAATGTAATATTAATAACACTTTGGAAGAAAATCGAAATTTGGAACCCCATCAAAAATTAGAATTAACCAGATTAATATTAGAATATAAAGACATCTTTTCAGACACCCCGGGCTTATGCAATAAATATGTACATCACCTCGAAATAAGAGAAGACCGAATATTTAGAGGGCAAACATACCCTGTCCCCTTAATCCATCAAGAAGCCGTAGCACGCGAGATCCAACGCATGCTGCGTATGAATGTCATTGAACTGTGTCACAGTCATTTTATTAACCCGATTGTCCCAGTCACAAAGAAGAATGGAGAAATTAGACTATGTTTAGATGCTAGAAAAGCAAACGAGATTACCCTACCGGATTATGAGCAGAATAGGAGCATAAATGAATTGTTGGCTAAAGGAAAAAACTGTAAATGGATCAGCACCATCGACTTAACTGCTTCATACTGGCAAGTCCCGCTCACGCCAGAGTCAAGGAAATATACTGCGTTCCAGTTTCGAGGAAGAACGTACCAATATAGAGTTACGCCATTTGGAATATCTACATCCCAAGCTGCACTTGTCCGAGCATTACAACACGTCTTCGAAGACAGCGTCGAATCATTCACACTTGTATATATCGACGATATCTGTGTCATTTCTCAAGATTTTAATACACACTTAGAACATCTCTCTCACATATTTAAAAGATTAAAAGATGCTAATATGACGATCAAATTTGATAAATCGCTTTTCTGTCGAACGTCTGTACCTTTTCTAGGCTATACCTTAACAGCTACTGGTCTACAAATGGACAATAGCAAAGTTCAGCCAATTCTAAATTATCCAACCCCAAAAAATCGAAAACAATTAAAAGGATTTCTCGGGTGTATTAACTATTATAATAAATTTCTCTCTAAATTCTCCGAACATGTACAACCCCTTCTTCGGCTCACCTCAAAGAAAATAAAATTCCACTGGACAACAAGAGACGACCAAACATTTCAACAAATCAAAAAACTTTTCCTAGAAACACAAACATTACATCATCCCGATACGCACAAACCGTTTTACCTACAGACCGATGCTTCAGATTTGGCAATCGGCGGCCATTTATATCAATTAAATGAACAGGGAGAGAAAAGAGCAATAGTCTTCTTATCCAGAGCATTGCAACCAGCAGAGCGAAGGTTCACGACAACCGAAAAAGAATTATTAGCAATTATCTATTGTTTACAGAAAACTCGGTATATCATTTATGGCACCGATATAACAATAATAACGGATAATCATGCTCTTACTTTTCTAAAAACATGCAAATTATTAAGCTCTCGATTAACGCGATGGATCCTGGCTTTACAAGATTACAATTTCAAGATATTACATTGTAAAGGGAGTGAAAATTGTACTGCGGACGCATTAAGTCGCATCATAAACTCACAAGGTATCAATCCAATCGCCGATATACCCGAACTAATGATGGCGTACATAGATCGCATACAAGACCACAATCTACAACACGAACTACAAAATATGAAAATTAATCAAGAACAAGACCAAAATTTAATTGCTATAATACAAAATTTAAAGAACAACATTTCTCCTTCTAACGATTCAAAATTAATGGAAAACTACATGATACATGAAGGAATTTTATATAAACGTTTAGATCAACAGTGGCTTATAATAATACCAGAACACTTAATCAGTCGTCTCATATGGGAGTGCCACACATACTACTTGCATTGTGGAGCTAAAAAATGTTTAGACATCCTAAAAGAGAGTTTCGTATTTAAAAATATGGGACGCCGCATTAGAACTACACTCGCCACATGTGACTCATGTCAAAAGTGTAAAAGCGATCCACATCCTTCCCGAGGGATAGCAAAAGGAATCACTTGCATTGGCAAAAATCATCACCTAGCTGTGGACATAATTGGGCCACTTCCCACAAGTATAGGTCAAACTAAATACATACTCATTGTCTTACATATATTTACAAAATTTGTTAAACTCTACCCGATCAGAGCCGCAAGCACGAAAACGATTTTATATAAACTACTTAACTTACATTTTTCAACCTATGGTACACCCAAAAAATTACAAAGTGACAACGGTACACAATTTCGAAGTCGAGCTTGGATTCGAACCTTAACCGAACATTCAATCGAACCCGTCTTCAACCCGTATTATCACCCCAAATCAAATATGGCAGAACGCCCGATCAGGGAAGTAAAAAGATGTCTAAGAACATATTGTTCTAGAAACCATAAGAATTGGGCTCGTTATATAGCCGACATCAATTCCATGTTGAATGAAGTACACAACGAAACCACCGGGTTTACGCCCAACGAACTCCAGTTAGGACAACGTGATGTACGATTTTGGGAACCTTACATTAGAAATTGTAAACAAACAGATCTACCGATCGAAACGAAACTATTTTTGGCATCACAACGAATTAAGAAGAGACAAAATAATAAAGCTTTAAAAATTAATCAAAAATCAAAACCTACAGTATTTAAAATAAATGACTTAGTACTAATAAAAAAATATCAATTATCAAATGCTTTTGAAGGAGAGACTCATAAATTGTTCGAGATATTTAGCGGTCCGTATAAAATAAGTAAAATCATAGGAAACTCGACTTACTATATAAGTGATCTGAAAGGAAAACTGGAGAAAGGACCATATCATGTAACAGCAATTAAAAGGTACAAGTGCATAAGCGGAAACGTCCCTTCTTTACAGCCGGACAGCTGATCGTCCATAGTTCAATGACCTTACGTGACAAAAGTGCATGACGTCAAAGTAAGAAATATCACACATCTTGACACATTTAATACTAGATTGTCACCAATCCACATAAAACAACATTATTTCTTATGGTGATGGTTCCCTGAAAACACAAGTACTCCTAGTATTTTCAGGAAAGAGTATCGTGGGGATATTGAAACATTTCAAAATAATGTTGTTTCAATAAATAATCAATATTCCTTTCAAACACGAGAAGACACGCACGCCACCTACCGGGAAAAATGCACAACGGTAGCGATCTAAACAATTGCCTATAAATTTTAGACTTTCAACCAGATCAAAATTAATTAAAGCCTTTTATCGAAATTTTAGACCTATGTTACCCATATCAAAATTAATCTAAAGAATCCTACCTATCTATAAAAATCAATATTTATAAAAGAACTATAGTAAAAAGAACGACTAAAAGAAATTTATCAAGTTTATGAGTTCCTATTTAAAATTAATAATAAAGGTAGATTCTTTCAAATTACGACGGAAAGTCTGAACAAGATGGCGGCTGGAAGAAATACAAAATTGACAAGAGTTCAAAAGGTTAACGCCCACTAAGGCTAGACCGATCCCGAATGGAGAAATGTTAGTGCGGGAATCTTTCACATATACGAAAACAATTATTGTATACAGTTTATTAGAATAGGGTTATGTAGCTTTAAGAGAAGTTATTTAGTCCCATGTAATATTTTAAAATTTTCAATTAATAAATTATAATCAGTAAATATCAATGTAAACTATTAACAGTTTCTTTTTATATAAATTAGGGTCATAATACCATTTCATACATTCCCCCCAAAACAAAAAGACATAGAAATATGAACTTTTAAAAGAATCTCTTTGTGCATCAATTTGGAAGAAACAATTAAAGAAGGCAATTGTTGAGGGAGCCTAAAACAGTTCAGACGTTATCCTGATTTGCTTCATTTATGAAGAATTTTATTGTGAAAAATTACCAAGAGGAGCATCCAGATTATGTGAAATAGAGGCAGCAACAATTAAATAATATAACAAAAGTGTTTTCTTTGTGTAATCAACCAATTTGAAAGTGCTACTAAATACTGGTGAGACCAATCTTACATCAAGGCATTGTTCAGCCATTGTTTTTTTAATCTCATAATTTAAAAACAATTGAAGCCCAAGTGGCAATTTCACAACATTCAAATACAATATTACTATATGTGTGTACTAATTATTGCTAAAGTGATAACTTAAACATTATAGCCCACTATCATGCATTCATTCCTATATCATTAATTTAATATATTTTTTCTTGAAATTTTTATAAACTTTTATTTTGTATGTAATGTCCCCTTCCTTGAGGAAAGCCGCACCAACCCTTACCCGAGAAAGAGACTCTGTTATTTTTTAATTTATATGTTATTATTGAACTGTTCATTTTACGTCTCAGGATATTCATTTTCTTTTATGTATATCAGGTCTAATAATTAAAGATGTTTCTAAAGAACACTCTATAGAAGAAGACTATTGTAAATATTCAATGAACACAATTTTAAATAAAGAACGAATTGATTGATTTTTTTTTTTATCTTGTTCATTTATTAAGTGGAAGTATTTCAATATACACAGTGCGAGTGGCAGAATTGAAAGATCTTTGTGAATTTATTGACGTGGAGTACCGCAACATCTTGTCCTATTCAAACACAAGATGGCTGAGACTTCTACCAACATTGGAACGTGTTCTACAAGTGATGCTGCCTCTTAAGCAATACTTTTCTTCACAACCCAACATCCCAGTAGTGTTGAAATCATTTTTTGACGATCCAGATGGGGAACTTTGGCTTTGGTTTCTTCATAATGTAGCTGGAGTGTTTAATGAAACTGTAAAAAAGACGGAGGGGGTAAAATATCAGCAACAGAAGCAGCAAATCAATATTTGATTTTGCGCAAAAACTTGATGGACAGAAAAGAATCTTCATTTTTACCAATGAAAGTTAAAGAGATTCAAAAAAAAAAAAACTGTGCTGCAGGACATAATAGTGTCTTGGAAGACATTAAGAGTACAGTGTGTTCAAAGATAATAAAACACAATTATTTATTTTGTATATCCACTTATAATTAGTCTAGCCGACCAATGGTTTCGCCTGTTAAGGCATTGACGAGGCTGTATTACAGACTGAAGAAAAAGACAAAAACAGAAAACCTTAAAACTAGAGGGTGGGAGTTAGGATACAATGAATGGAAGGTTGGGGAAATACCCGGCATTGTTCCTATGATCATTGCCCAGGCCGGGTATTTCCCCAACCTTCCATTCATTGTATCCTAACTCCCACCCTCTAGTTTTAAGGTTTTCTGTTTTTGTCTTTTTTCTTCAGTCTGTAATACAGCCTCGTCAATGCCTTAACAGGCGAAACCATTGGACGGCTAGACTAATTATAAGTGGATATACAAAATAAATAATTGTGTTTTATTATCTTTAAACATGGAATTCCACCAAGAACCATCGGTCTCAACAGTAATGAAAATTACAGTGTGTTCTTTTTATGACCGTTGCATTACCTATTTGGACTTTTGGAAATCAAACGTTGACAGCTTGAGCCAGTTGTCTTGGATAGATTTAAAGAAAACTTTGAAATGGGAGGAGTTGGAGGAAAGCTATAACATTTTCCAAAAAAGCTTACCACCCATTTCTTCTGATGATTTGTTCAACGAGTTGAGCGTGCTGAACACTCAACTCTCCGAAAATGTCTTAACAGAATGGGCAACGCAGAAAAAGACAACAGAGCAAAGGTGGTTGACTGTTTTTGAAAACTTGCGGAAAAATGAAATAAAAGTTCCAAACCTGAAGATGTTCTTGGAATGTGTGCTTTCTCTGCCAGGGACTAATGCTCCAGTAGAACGGGCCTTTTCGTTGATTAACAACTTTTGGACGTCAGAGAAGAGTCAAATGTCAATTGAATGCGTAAAGGCACTTTTAATCATTCAAATGAATTGTAATCTTTCATGCGTAGAAATGTATGATAAAGTAAGGAAGAACAAGACCTTGTTGAAAGCTTTGGCTTCTACAGAAAAATATGATTGGAACAAAAGCCAGCCTTCTTGTTAGACCCTTAATTGCTTAATTACATGTAAATATTTTTTTCAAACAGTCTAATTTTCATAATTCTTTACCTGAGTTGTATAGGTACATTATATAAATATTTCAAAGTCTTGTGCAATAAAGTATAATAAATAATAATGTAAAATTGTGTTTTTGTTCGTTATTTTCCAAATTTACAAATATGTATAAAAAAATATATAGGTATTGTGCAACAGTAGGTTTGTCCCGATTTTGACTGGTAAAAATATGGTCACCGTGGCTATAGAACACTGATGACAGATTTTTATAATTTCCAATAAAAAACAAATGTTTCCTTTTTCAGTTAAAAAATGTAATTTATCTTTAGAGAATTTCAAAATTAATTTCTGTAATTTTGTCAAGAGACTAAAAAACTTATTGAAGTGCAGTGATCGCAATATTTCCGTGATGTTATATGAGGCAGTGGTTAAACCATAGGTACAATATAGGACTAGTGTGGTAGATTAAATTCCTTCAAGTAGTACCTAAAAACAAGCTATCTAGTCTTCAAATATTGACATGCCTATGCACCTTAAGGATCTTCTGAAGCATCCCGATTGTAGCCCCAGATAACCTTAGCAATTCAAGACACATACAGAAAACAATGCTTCAAGTTGTAGAGAAGTGGTCAATAGTCTAAAGGATAAGCCACCATCGTCATTCATTGATCATATTTATACCCTTCAATGAAACTATACCGAATAGGGAAAATATACTATGAGGTGTATAGAGTTGTACACTAATGGGTCACGAATCGCCAAAGGGAAATAGAGCTGGAGTCTTTGTTAAATCAAGGTTAAACTTAAAGTAACCTTGGGATATCATGCAACAGTATTTCATGCAGAAGTGCTTGCAATACTGGAATGTGTAAAATTATGTATTACAACAATATATGTCAACGAGTATCTTATAGTCAGGGAAGATAGTAAGGCTGAGTTCACACAAATTGTCAAATTTACTCAACAGACCTTGGTAAAACTTTCAACTATAACCAGTTGAAAATAAGTTAAGTGCCTGGTCATAATAGAGGACTTGAGGATAACGAACCTTATAACCTTATAAACCTGGAAGGAAAGGTGCTCAGAACTCAATTCATTGGTCCAGAACCTGTTTGTGGCATGTGTAAATTTATAAGAAGAATTATCATAAGAAGAATAAGACAGACCCTTAAAAGATGAAGGAAAGCCTGGTAATTCTGCACAATTACTTGGTCAACCCCAATTTTTTTCATATTTTACTACGGTCATAAGGATGTTCTCAGAAAACAAGAAACATATAATTTAAGGCCCGCAAGGCCATCTGCCGAGCGATAAGAAGGTTCAAAGTCCACGCGATAACAGTGGCTTGCGGGAGACGCGTGGAAGGCCAGTTGTGACAGTACCGTTATATAATTATATATAATGACAGGTTTGGCCAGGTAGCTATATATATAGGCCTATATATATAGCTACCTGGCCAAACCTGTCATTATAGGCCTGTAGAGATGTATGTGAAACTAAAAAAAATAGAAATTACCTCAGTAATCGCCGGGTTCAACGTCCTCATCCAGATGGCAACAAAACGACAAATAGTTTGCTGTGACAAATTATGACTCTCAAACCACGTATTTTTATACTGCGACACATATTTTTTACACTGAATTTTGACCTTTTTTTTACTACTATTCACTAACTCGATTCTATTCCAACAGTTAAACGCGTGTTTTTCTTCATTTAACGTCATCGACCCGCCACATGTTGGACACACTTTGGTACGTTGCAAAACGCCGTGTTCGTACAAAAAACATGTTAATTTTTCCTGATCTTCACTTAAAACCGTGAAACTAAGTACCGTGTTCTCACACCCGTCACATAAAAGAGGATTATCGGAGGAACCACTAGCCATAACGATACTGTCACAACTGCCTTTCCGCGCTACTGCTGCAAGCCACTGTTATCGCGTGGACTTTGAACCTTCTTATCGCTCGGCAGATGGCCTTGCGGGCCTTAAATTTTATGTTTCTTGCTTTCTGAGAACGTCCTTATGATCGTAGTAAAATATGAAAAAATTTGGGGTTGACCAAGTAATTGTGCAGAATTACCGAAAGCCTCTAGAAGTAACCATGCAACTAAAAATTCTCTAGATACGAAATCTCAATGAGCCGTTGTAAACTAAATAAAACACCACAGACTTTGGATCTAACCAATGGTGGTTTAGAATACAGGCTTTGTGGCAAATTCATGGTACTGCAAAAATAAACAAACATTCAACAATGACAAAACCGCTGTACTAGAATGTTGGCAGTGTTGCCAACTCACAATATTGATAGTTATAAAATTCCCCAGGCGATTGTTTTTGAACCTGGAAAGGTTTGTCTCTTTACTTATTGAACGCCCCTCATATAACCTAACCAGCATATGAACAAATTAAGTTACATTATCATGTTGATAAACTTTATATTGTTAAAGACAATTTTATTTCAAGGTCAACTTTCTTAATGCCTTGATGTGTTATGGACTTGTTATTCCTTCATAATAATAACTTTACCTAAATAAATACGAACAATAAATAAACACCGTATTCCACATCATGTCACTTTGAAGAGATTCCTTAATCATATATGTGTACGACTTGTACAGTTTTAACATTAGGCACCATAGATTTCAAAAAAAAAGGTAATTGTTGGAAAAGCGCAGTTAGTCATTAGGCCTATATAAAAAAATTTGTATAGGGCCTAATTTGTTTACTACATACAGTAGAACTCCAATTATCCAGATTAATTGGGACCGGACCCGATCCAGATAATCAAAAATGCGGGTACAGTAATTGGATTTTTCTCGAAAAAAGGCCGTTTTTAGGGAAAAACGTAAACAAAATACAATAGAGAACATTTACAGTATTTATTAATAAAAAACAATATCAATGACAATGTTTACATTACGAAATTTTTTTTTTAATGTCCGAGATTGTTATGTTCCCACTTTGTACACCTCGGCTAAATGTTTACCCGAGACACCTTTGTTCAACTGTTCGATGATTTTAATTTTACCGGCCAACGATAACACCATACGATTCCTCTTAGAACTCATCGTAGTACTGCACATGATAATCGAAACACTAAGGAACACGAAAAAGTCAACATATCAATTCACCCAGCAGGTTAAAGAAGCACTGGCCGACTGACTATTAATAGACTGTAGTGAGTGACAGTAGCAGGGTGGCAAGGCAGTATGAGTCATCGCTCCCCTCCTCCCCCCCCCCCACACCCTCCGCTATCGCTTCACTAGGTTCGCAGTTAGAAGGGTCAACTACTGCACGCGATTCCTGCATATTATTCATTGCTAGCTGGACGATGTACCTTTAAAAACTGGATTTTTAATTTCTCTCAATCTGATCCGGATAATTGGCAATCCAGATAATTGGAGTCCGGATAATTGGAGTTCTACTATACCTTATTTTCAAGTAATAATATGTTTTAATCCGGAATACACTTTTTCCCTCAAAAATTATAAATTGAAAAGTACGAAACGCATGTATTTTAAAAGGATATAGATTAGCAGTTACAGTTAATTTTCTTCTTTTTTTTAATCCTACGTATCTTTATTCTTAAAAATAATTTATTTCTTCCAATACGGAATTAACTTTTTAACTAACAAATCATAATTTGAAAACTACAAAAACGACCTATTTATAGGTTAGACATAATGGCAATTCTTGACATTCACTTCACAATTTATCCTTGAGTCTGCAAAATTATATCACCCTAAATATTAGGGTAAGCACATATTGACCTCACCAAACCTGTCGTTTTACATAGCTACCTGTTAAAATCTGCCATTTTTGATAGTAATGATGTAATGTGCATGCATCAAACCATACGAGACACTAATGTGAATAATTGCCATTATGTTTAACCTATAAATAGTAAGATATTGAAGTTTTCAAATTGTGATTTTCGGTTAAAAAGTTAATTCTGCATTGAAGAAATAAATTATTCTTAAGAATAAAGGCATGTAGTAAAAGATTACAACAAAAAAAAGGTAAATAAATTGTTACTGCTAATCTATAGACTATATTTACCTTTTAAAATAATGACTAATTGCGGTACTTATTTACATAAAGGTGATTGCTGATTTTCAGGATTTTTTTATCGTTTACTACATAGGCCTACCTTACTTCTTAGAAATAAATAATGATTTCAATGCGGAGGTCACTTTTTCTTACTGAAAAAACGCACTATAAAATCTACATATTTATAGGTTAAAACATAGTGGCAATGATAAGAGCTTATGGTTTGATGCATGCTCATTACACAATGACTACACCAGATCGCTATTTATATGTCAATGCAGGTTTGTCCAGATGGCTATATATATATTATAGCCAATGGACCAAACCTTTTTTATATTAAACGAAGTTAATAATTTCCTTAATATAATATATAGGGCAATATAATTATATGTCACAACAGGTTAGTCCAGGTATATCTGGTCAAACCTTTCGTAGGTTTATTGAAGCTCATAATTTGAAATTAGATTATTAATATGGAAGATTGACAGCATATCATGTGATCTTGGATATAAACATTAAATTTCTTTAGTAACATATAAGATGTGAATGTGAACATTTGCCATTATGTCTAACCTATAAATACCTAATTTGGTAGTTTTTAAGATTATGATTTTTCAGTGAAAAAAGTGACCTCTGCATTGAAAACATTATTCTTAAGAAGTAAGGTATCTAGTAAAGGATAAAAAAATCCTGAAAATTAACAATCACCTTCATGTAAACACCCCAATTGCCCTTATTCTACAATTATCCAAAAAAAATATTTCAATTAAAAATGTGTCTTCAGAATTACCACCGCCCAGTAAATGAATCCAATTGGCTGTCTTGAAATAGAAGAGTAACCAAACTAATGTAACCTTACCTCTCCCAAAAATATTGTGTTTATTAAAGAGTCATCCATTTACACTTCTATTTTAACATCTTGTTTATTAAAGTCATTTTCTTCTACAGCTTAAAGATAAATCCTGAAAATCTGTTACTCAAAATGTAACTAATTTACGGTTTAATTTAGTTTATAAAAAAAAAAAAAAAAAAAAAAAAAAAAAAAAAAAAAAAAACAAAGCGAACAGAAACCGGTATTAGGTTTCATTTCATATTTCGAAAGTTAAAAGAATGTTAGGATCGTAGATAAAAATTTATAGATTTTGATCTATGGTCAACGTTTTGGAGCTCGCAGTGATTTCATCTATAATAATAAATAAAATAATTCATTTTAGTACCAAGTTCACACAAATAGCAATGCGTAAGATTTTTTGCATATATATATATATATAATACATATTATGTCACTAGGTCTAGTACAAGAGACGGGTATGTTTTTGTCATCAAAGCCATTTAAGCACATTTTTATCACAATACAACAGTTTTTTTAGGACATTATATGATATTTTCATACTTTAGCAGAGTTAGCTGTAAATAGATTTGTTTGAGGTCATCATAATGTTGAAAAGAGCATTAAAAAAAAGTCCTCGAATACTCTATATATCGTCAGGGTCAGAAGAGCAAGTCAAGATTACCTGATAGAGTAGGACCTGTATATTATTAAAATAACATATAATAGGAGTATATGAGTTGAATTAAATATTGTGTTAAATTATGCTACCGTTTAAGTACAAAAGGAAATAAAGAAGGAATTCACAAAGTGATCTACTGAGGTCCATCAGGTAAACCTGAAAATATTTAACCATGCAAATATTATTTATATAAACCATGTGCTATGAATGACAGAAAAGATTTATGAAGTAACTTAAACCTTAACTACCTGTTACCTGTCAATATTACAAGTTCTCCTGTAGTTCCCTCTTCATCACCCCTACAAAACATAAAATTTAGTTTAGAATAACAGTACTTCCGGAATGTAATATATTATATTATTCTTGTAATTATATCAAACACCATAGTTTAAATTCTCAAAACTGAAAAGACACAACTACTGTCTGTAGATTAAGATTCGATCATACAAAAATAAACAGGAATTCTGTCAATTCGGCTGAAAATTCCAATTGAGTTTATCTTTGTGATTTAGGCTTTCAAACAACGATATAAGTTTCATCATTCTTAAGTAAGTTAGTTTATACATATAATTTTAACAGATTCCATAAAGTTCATTTGTATTTGTTCAGAGAGTAGAATAAATGAAATTGTCATTCATATAGTATTAATATTCAGGGATGATTAATATTAGTGGTATTTCAAGGTTGGCGACACTACTTAAACCCAAGGTTACAGCTCACAAATCAAATCCGTTGTGAATTGATATCTCTCTCACTGTTTCAGGTTTCAGGTTTCAGTTCTCGTTCTCTGTTCTCTTCTCTCTCAGTTCACTAATTTCAAATTTGCATGTTAAATTCTGTAAACTGTAGTGACAGTGAAGTGAAAGGATTTAGCTTTTACGTTTTTTTATGGTTAAGATACGTGTTTTATTGTTCAACTTGAAGGTTAACAGATTTATCTGAAACCATTTGACTATACGGTATTAGTATATTAGTCTAGATTTTCGACAAATAGGCTACACTTATGGCAATAAGACAGTAATAAATCTTATATATCCATCACATGTCATGTTATCAACGTGAATTACTGACGAAATAATAAACATGAGAGGTCAGACCATAAGTCAAGATGAAGAGGTAAACTTTATTGCGAAAAGAATGAGGATGATGTCAATTTGGTCTCATTTCGACAAAAAACTGTCCGAAGTTAAAACGAAAACTACTCCAATACTACTCTACGACAACAGCTACACTTGCTCTGCAACAGTATTTGGAACTTCCTCATATTAATAGGAAAGAAGACAATAGGAATATTAATAGGAAGAAAATATTTATGTATACCTGCAACTTCGGTACCCTCTGAGCGTGTTGTTTCAAAGACAGGTCAACTTACAAATTAAATGTCCGGAGAAATAGACTATTGCCATCAAATTTAGACAAAATTATATTTCTTAATTTTAGTACCATTTAATTTAATTTGACTTGTGTACAGTGTCTGTATATATATATATATATATATAAAGTGTGCGTGTTTGTGTTATATTTCTATCTGTTAGACTGATCCACCAAGTATTTATTTTTTTAAACAATATGTATGTTATCCTGCCTCGAGACAAATTCAGTAATTTAACGTAAGTACAATTATTATTACCAACATTAATAATTTAGTTGTTATTTTTAAAATATGTTAATTTACTATATTTTTTATAAAGATGGTAACCTATTAGCCTAATATTTATTTAAATATAAATAATAATTGAATTTACTTTTTGTTAATGTGGAAATAAATTAATATTATTGTTATTTTAAATTGAACTTGTTACCGAATCTAAATCATTATAACTCAAAATCGTAATGTTTAATTATTAATGTGTAGTGAAAAATCAGCTTAGAAACTAATTATAATAACCAAAGTAGAACACCGAGCATTTTATTTCGAATTGATACAACACTAACGGTAATTATATAGCAGAGCTGCCTCACTTCAAAATCAATTTTTATGGGTTTTATTCGTCAAATAAATGTTGGAAAAATATTTTATTATCGAAAAAAGTGTCGGAAAGATGATTACATAATACAATTACACAAGTAGTTTTTTCGTGAAAAAATTAACTCTGTGTTATCTTTCATACTCATGACATTCACTTCAATAAACGTACGGAAGGTTTGGCCAGGTGGTTATATATATATATAGCAACCTGGCCAAACCTTTCGTGACATATAATAATACAGCCCTACATATGCGTACACTGAAGCACATACGCAGACAATTGAACGTCAATGGAGGGAGGTGCGAGGAAATGTGCCGCGATATGGAAATTCAAAACAACATTTCCATGGCCATATAGCCGAATTTATGTTTAAGAGAAAGTACAATGAGTATAATACTTGTTTTCATCATTAGGGCGAATTACGAGTGAAATAGGCCTACATTTAAATTCAATAAATTCCTCATCTGCTGAATTTGCAGCAGAATTTGACTTTGATTAAGATTTTCTTGTGTAATCTTGTGAAATTATGTTATGTAATCATCTTTCCGACACTTTTTTTCGATAGTAAAATATTTTTCCAACATTTATTTGACGAATAAAACCTTTAAAAATTGATTTTGAAGTGAGGCAGCTCTGCTATATAATTACCACACTAACGAATATCGTTGTCCAAGGATTTTATTTCGAATTCATACTCGCACATTACCTCCTTGTTCCTTGTTCCTAGTTATGAGGATTTTGTCCGAATATTTTAATACTAAACCGAGGATTTTAATACTCGGATTCACCGAGTATTTTAATTCGAACTCACACATCACTAACACAAACCATAAAATTGAAAAAATTTAAATTCTAATTTTCTCAAAATTGATACAAACTTTATAAATTTTTTCTCAAATATGAGCTCTAAGAACCTACACAAAATTGATTAATTGTTATCTCAGCTATGTAGTTGGTGGTTATAGATAAAAAGGGGAATTTGAGCTATGTTCGCCATCATAAAAGTTCTAAATCTATTGTATGAAAATTATCTAATACTATTTAGTTCAAATTTTGGTACCCAAACCAATGTACTAAATGCCACATGAAAATAAATATGGTTTATGTGTCATGTTAATGAAACAAAATATAGGCTACCCAACAGAATTCGGAGTTCATTCTGCTATTTTCCAAATTGTAGATTTATCAGATAAAGTTAAATTGTAACAAAACTTTTCCAGTAATAAAACAATATTTCTTTTTCTTTTACTCTCTCGAAAAAGGGAATGCTATTGATTCCCTTTATTCCTATGGCATTGAGTTGTGTTTTAGAACTTAAAAAAGCCTGGAGAATTACTCCGATTATAAATGTGAATAAAATTGTATAAGCATTTGGGCTATAAGTTTCATAGATTAACAATGACCTGAAAAAAGATATGCTCTTTTAAAAACTCAATAACAATATACATTTACTAAATGTATGTGATATCGATCATACTGTTTCATTAATTTAAAAAATCAGGTATAAAAGTTTTATGAGCACTCCAGCTTATCACAGAATGTCCAGTGTCAATTCTAATTTGCCTGCAAGCTATCTAACCATGTGTATACTCAGGGGGGGGGGGGCAGTTGCCCTCCTGGAAGAAAAAAAAATCGTTATTAAATTTTGTTGCTGGAATTTATTACAATAATTCTTGAAATAACTATTAATATAAATAGGCTAATTATAATTTTAAAAAAATACTTGCACTATTGAAAATTATGAAATTAGGGTAATTTATTGTTATTTTATTGTTGATAGAAATTATTGTACAATCGTACTCAATTATTTTCTATAGGAAAACAGAAGTTTTTTTTTCTTTCAGTACTCTTCAAAGGGTAAAGACCTGGCTGGGAAGTACAATAAAGGACAGATTGAATGGGTTGTGTTTGATGAGCGTCCATCGGAAATTCTTTAAGGAAAATCAGGACTGGACTGAAACGAGAGTTTTGAACAAGTTTTCTACAAATCCAAGAAAAATGATAAAAATGATACAAGTAAGACATGTAACTAGAATCCTTTTTTTTCCAAGCAAATAATTGTAATAACTTAGTTGATAAAGCGCTGCTATAATACATAATAATTATATATAATTTTCTTAAAATTTGGGTTTCATTCACCTTTTCCGTGATAAAATGATACAACTTGAATGACCATGGCTTGCACTCCCCCCCCCCCTAGTTTCGATCATAGGTATGCCCTTATATCTGACTCTGCTAGTCAGATGCTCAGAGAGGCACAACTTAGAGTTGGTGATGTCTAAATGTTACAATGTACACGGTTAACTTCTAATGGGTCAAAAATTATTAGTGAAAAATTAACAATAAAGTTTCTACCCAAAATTTTCCATCAATAAAAATATAGTTTTCTAAAAAAATTTCTACCTAAATAATTTAGGCTTTTTTAAACAAAACCTAAGTGCATCGCTAGAATAAATTGTTCCTACTTCTTCAAATCAGATAATATTTCTCAAACTTTATACTAGCTGTATTCAAGATGTAATTAAATAGTTAACACTTGTAATTAATTGGATTATTCATCTTGTAAAATGATTTTAAACTATAACATATTCTCATACAGCTTTGTAGAAATTTGATTCATCTTGTATACTCATGTCTTGTCTGATCTAGTATGATTTAAAAATCTTTCCTTTAAACAATATTTCTTTCATTAAATGCTTAATAACTAAATGTTTTTTTTCTAAAATTTATTCAAAATTAATTTCTTAACTGTTCGTCAAAATTTTTGTATTTACAAATTATGAGAAATTTGTAAAATCTCAGTTTGTATATTCTAATTATTTACTAATTATTTCTAATTATTACTATACTAATTTGGGGAAACATACATTTAGAATTTGTCTAGTGATTGTTCCTTTTTCAATTTCCACAGTTTTACTAGTCCAAGTCAATTAATGAAAAATTTAAAGGAATACAATCTACCAAATCATCCATTCAAAAACACACACACAAAAATTGAATGTTAAAACTATTGTAAAACATGAATAATTTAAAAAATGTATTCTTATGTTAAAAAATAAATATATATGTAGGCCTACAGAATGTTTATAAAACATTTCAGGTATTCAGGAGCTAATTTATCACATCAAAACCAATGAAAACTTTATATAAACATCCTTAAATGCTTAGTTTTCTATCTAACTGCCATTTTGTGTTTAAAAAAAAAATCATATCTTTAACCATATATTATATAATATGGAGTTGACATTATGCATCTTACTTAGTGATATAAAGATCCAATTTGAGAAAAATAATCAACCGATTTCCTTTACTCGTTTTAAAATGTAGGCTATTTAAACTTTTTAACGTTGAATATCTCAAAATCTGTTAATTTTACATAGTATTTACAAGAGACTAGATATTTTCTTTTTCATTATAATTTTTTTTTTTCCCTTTCTCTAGCTTAAAGGATAACTGAGTTTCGACAAAAACGGAAAACATTAATTAAGTTTTGGTAGTTGTCCATAACAGCTAATTTGATGTTTAATATATAAAGCATTGTTGTAAGTGTGAATACAACATTATTTGTTTTATTATCATAATATCAACTAGGCCTAAAATTACATTTTATCTAATACTAATAATCTAATTAGATGGAAACAAAACATTATAAAAATAAACTACAAGTGCTATGTATAGCCTTCTCATTGACTGCCGCTCTTTTTCAAAGATATCTGATGTCTGAATTCTATCAATCTCATTCAAAATTCTCCCACCCAGTACTTCTACTGTATCCACAAGGGTGTTGTATACAAGTGTTTTTAGATGACCCCCATAAATAAATAATCCAGAGAATTGAAGTCGGGTGACCTCGCAGGCCATGGTAACGGACCTCCTCGTCCATTCCCGTTGTGCATATTTTATTTAGGTGATCTCAGACTCTCAACAAAAATGAGCGAGAGCCCTATCAAGCATAAGCCATATAAGGTAGCATGTTCTGTAATTATTATCTTCAAGTAAAGTTGGGAAATAGATCTATTGTCAAGAAGTGTAATTACCTTTCGCCATTAAGATTTGAAGATAAAAACCACACACAAAAATAGGCTATTTTGTAAAATTAACGGCTATCCGACATTAATAAGTTTAAATAGCTGCCATTTTGAAATGAGTAAAAGAAATCGGTTGATTATTTTTCTCAAAAAATTGGTTTTTATTACACTAAATACCATACAAAATTTCAACTCCATATCATTTACCAAATGGTGCATAATATTTCGAATGTTACATAATATATATAAAGTATGTTTCAGAAAAAAATTCAGGTAGAGTTCTACTGGTGAAAATAATGAAAAAAGTTCATATGAACGTTTGGTTTTCCAACTGTCTACCAGTTTATATTATTTGTTTCAGTATAACAACATCTAAAACTTTACTATGTAGGCTAAATATTCATAATAGCGACTGTTGAAAATTTTTAAAGTCAAATCTCGGAAACCATATATGTTTTACGAATTATAACTAGACTACGGTTCTGGTTCATATATTACAGAGTTGTGTACAGAGGTCCAAAATCCTACAGCTACAAAGTTATATCTGCTGGGGGACCAGTGACAGTGTGTAAAGTTTAAGGTCTAACATTAAACTTCCGTGCAAGTCTAAAACGCATGGTTAATCGGAAGAGTGTAACCGAATCATGGATCAGAAGAACCAGAGATGTAATGTGATTAGTTGGGGGAAGTAAAACATTCAGAAACACAGATAAAAAGAGATGGAGCATGTGACTCCCTACTCTACAGCTTCAAAATCATGTGTTCCGAATAGATGTTTGTGTGGTGTGCATTTAGTCATCTGCTATTCCTGAGGCTGCCAAATTGAGAGGAGCTTAATCTGTATTTGTGTGTGTATGCTCTCTGTCATGACTGAACTGTACACAAGGTTGAATGTGTGTTGTTGCCCTATGTTACGTCATGACATAGGGCAACAACACACATTCAACTGTCATGACATTACAGCTCGTTCTTTGACAGCCTTTTATAAATGGATATAATGAAAAACAAAGTAGAAAGTATTGTTAGACTTTACCAAAGCATGATTAATTTAAAAAAAATTAAAATTTATTGAAAGTCATTTTGAGTTGATGTTAAATGTGAAAATAAATTAAATTTTACGTTTCTCAATCTAGCATTTAATAGTTTTTTTTTTAATTGTGTTTAAGGATATAGTAAAACTTTTCTTGAGTTATTTTTATTTAAATAAATTATAAATAAAAAATTATTTAAATCATTATGTTCTTTAATGGCACAATAAAAAAAATATTCAATATAAAAAAAATAAATGTTTTTTTATATTTTGTACAAATCTATAATCAATTTTTCTTTTCAAAATTACTATTGTCTATCTCGGGGTCAGGTTGGTGCCGGTCTTCTTCCCAAAAAAAATTTATTAATAAAAAAAATAAATAAATAAACCAAATATAACACACAAAAAAAAAATCAATCAACAAAAATGTCAAATGTATGAGTGAGAAAAAAAAATATATATATATATATATTTATAAAAGATTCCAAATTAATAATTCAAGTTTTTTTTACCAATCACGATTAAATAAAAATATATTTTAATAATAATCAGTTCAATCTCACCACCATTTTCAATGTTCTCCTTTTTTAATACTTCTTCCTGGTAATTGTTCAGTTCAATACAATAATTAATCCCTTCTTCATGCTTTTCATAATTATTTCAATATTTCACTTTGATCAGACTGTTTTACTTTTCAATCGCATCCTACACACTACAATATGTCAACTGCACTTCAGATAATCTTACACAAGAATAATTTGAAAATTTCTTTTTTTTTAAACTGTTATTATTAATCATATGATTTACTGTTGTTTCACTCACATGGTCCCCCTGCACCTGCCTATTAAATTTTGTATTTTTGTATGTAATATTTGAATAATTTCCTATAACTTTATATCTATAATTTTTTTTTTTTTTTTATATTTAAACTTAAAGAAATTTAAAATATATATTTTGAATTGTTATAATTATCTCCTGGGTAACTTTTCCCTAAAAATGTTTATTTAAATATTTTTATGGGAACAAAACAAAATTAACAATGAAAAATATAATTTTTAATTTCTTTAAGTTTAAATATAAAAAAAAAATAAAATTATAGATATAAAGTTATAGGAAATTATTCAAATATTACATACAAAAATACAAAATTTAATAGGCAGGTGCAGGGGGACCATGTGAGTGAAACAACAGTAAATCATATGATTAATAATAACAGTTTAAAAAAAAAGAAATTTTCAAATTATTCTTGTGTAAGATTATCTGAAGTGCAGTTGACATATTGTAGTGTGTAGGATGCGATTGAAAAGTAAAACAGTCTGATCAAAGTGAAATATTGAAATAATTATGAAAAGCATGAAGAAGGGATTAATTATTGTATTGAACTGAACAATTACCAGGAAGAAGTATTAAAAAAGGAGAACATTGAAAATGGTGGTGAGATTGAACTGATTATTATTAAAATATATTTTTATTTAATCGTGATTGGTAAAAAAAACTTGAATTATTAATTTGGAATCTTTTATAAATATATATATATATTTTTTTTTCTCACTCATACATTTGACATTTTTGTTGATTGATTTTTTTTTTGTGTTATATTTGGTTTATTTATTTATTTTTATTATTAATAAATTTTTTTTGGGAAGAAGACCGGCACCAACCTGACCCCGAGATAGACAATAGTAATTTTGAAAAGAAAAATTGATTATAGATTTGTAAAAAATATAAAAAAAACATTTATTTTTTTTATATTGAATATTTTTTTTATTGTGCCATTAAAGAACATAATGATTTAAATAATTTTTTATTTATAATTTATTTAAATAAAAATAACTCAAGAAAAGTTTTACTATATTTGGCGCCCCACGTTGGGCGCCAAATATAGTAAATCTTTTTTAATCTTATTTTATTTTAGCAAATTTCAAACAAAAAATTATTTAAATACGTATATTCTTTAAATTTTCAAAAAAAATATTATTATTGTCTATCTCGGGGGGTTAGGTTGGTGCCGGCTTTCTTTTAAAAAAAAAATTATTAATAATAAAAAAAAATAATAAATTCAATATATTACAAAAAAAAAATCAGTCACTAAAATATAAGTGTATTAATGAAAAAAAACAAAAGAAAATGTATATATATAAACAGTTCGGATTAATAGTTCAAACCTCCTTCATTAATCAATTAAACAAAAATATATTTTAACCATAATTACCCAATATCACCACTATTTTCAATGTTCTCCTTTTTTAATACTTCTTCCTGGTAATTGTTCAGTTCAATACAATAATTAATCCCTTCTTCATGCTTTTCATAATTATTTCAATATTTCACTTTGATCAGACTGTTTTACTTTTCAATCGCATCCTACACACTACAATATGTCAACTGCACTTCAGATAATCTTACACAAGAATAATTTGAAAATTTCTTTTTTTTTAAACTGTTATTATTAATCATATGATTTACTGTTGTTTCACTCACATGGTCCCCCTGCACCTGCCTATTAAATTTTGTATTTTTGTATGTAATATTTGAATAATTTCCTATAACTTTATATCTATAATTTTATTTTTTTTTTATATTTAAACTTAAAGAAATTTAAAATATATATTTTGAATTGTTATAAGGATTAGATAAATAAAAATATAATTATGAAAAATGAACAAGAAATTGTATTGAGTCATGTACTGTATAATAATAATAATAATAATAATAATAATAATGCTTAAAAAAATCATAAATATACATCTCTATATACACAAAAATTAAAAAACAGCAAATATTATGATTAGGAATGTTGCTAATTCTTGTACTTGCATTTTCTTGAACTTGAATAGCCTCAGGAGAGATAACTTCAGTCTTAATGACTGTCTTTTTGCAAGTTTGTTATTCAACACATAAATTGCAAAAGGCCTCAACATTTTTCTGGTACGGTTTTCAAACCAGGTACATTTCGATTTTTTCAGTACCTCCAATCAAGAGTTTAATGTAATTTTACGAAAAATATAAATTTTTGTTTTTAAACGTAGCTAACGATCGTATAGGACGATTTTTATTTCATTACTGTGTAAACTCATATTTTTCCCTGCCCTTCAATTTGATATATATCAAGCCATGGGTACATGTTTAATTTTCTTTATAATTAAAAAGTGTGTTATATTTCATTACAATTTTATTATTGTTATATTAATAAGAAAGATTACTCAATTTAATTAATAACATCACCCTACCCTCAACCAGAATTCCTTGTTTTTAGAAGTTCTTTGTTTACAGTTTCATCTTTTTGGATAAATTACATACAGTAGTAATGAATATTTCATTTTTACATTATCTTATTGACAAATATATATAGTGTGATTGAAAATTCTTCGACAATAATTTGGGAGCTGATCCTAGATCTAAAAATAGGAAGAAAAAATGTTTATAAACATAGGTCCAAAGACGTATCGTTTTTAGCCAGTCGGACATTTGATGTTTTTACAAAAAATTATATCTTTAGAAGTAGATAAGATTTTAAATGTCCACCATTTTGAAAACGTAACATTATAACAAGACATTTTCAAAATGGTGGACGTTTAAAATTGTTAATGTCGAATATTTTGAAAACCCTTAAAATTACAAAATATTTACAAGAGACAAAAACTTTTCTATTTTAACAACAACAACAACAAAAATGCTTTTTTTTCGTAAGTCAAAGGATAACTAAGTTATCGATAAAAAATTTGAAACATAATTTCTTGGTAATTGTCTAAAACAACCAAGATTAGCCTAAACCAAAATATTGTGTTAATTGTTAATAATAGAATACAGGACCGTCCCAAAAATGAAAATGTTTCTCTTGGCTACAAAATGTCACCTGGTGTTTCAACACCATTATCTCAGTTTTGTAAAATTGCATTATTAAAGAAGATTTCAAATTAAATTTTTATAAATTTAAATTCTGATAAAATTGATATAAACAAATAAAAGACAAAGTTTGAAAAATTCGACTTTAATTTAAAACAAAACTGTCTAAAACGTGCCAGAAAAATGTTAACAGGTGTTAACAGAGCAATAATTTTTATAAAAAAATATTTTCTACATACTTAGCAGTAAATAAAACATTAGACTGAATCACAAAATTCAAAAACATCAAATTTTATGATGTTTGGTTTTTACATATTAATTAATTGTAATATGCAAATTCAACCTTCAAGCTATCATTGCTATGAATTATAGCAATGCTGTGTAGCAATGAGGAAAAACGCTAATGATACAAGAAGCTGTCTCCAGTAAACTTTATAATTTACTTCACCCTAAGATGTATTTGAATTTATCTAATGTATTTAACCTACAATATTTCAAATCACTAAGGCAGTGAAAGTTAAAATAATGTAAAAAAGTCACTGTAGCGGCTAATTGGTTACCTTCATGAAAAAATGTTACGAATAAAAAAAGTCTTAAATTTACATTTTCTATCGGAAATCATCATAAAATATATACATTTCTATACGAAATTTTCAAGTTCGGCATAATTTTGGAAAATGGCTGACAAATCTGGAAAATATTAATATACCTCTAAAAATGTCACGTAAAAGTAAAGGAGTTCCCCATTAGAAATAAGCTGTTAGATTAATAATTTCATCATTGCCACCATTGGTAATCTCGTAAACTAACGAAAAACTTTAAATAAAGGACCTTTATTACTTTTTCATGGTATTTAAAAATTCGTTATGAAACTTTTAAAAATGGCCTCTATAATATTCCAATATGGTAGCAAATTTTTTAATTTCTTACGGCCTATATTTTATATTTTCAAATTTTTCTCGACAAGACATTTTTATTCTTTTTAATATTTCTATAAACCTACTCGTTTAGGAGTTTATAGGCACTTAAAGTTTTGAAAAATTGACATGTGAAAAATTTCGGTGTGGCGATTTTTCGTGCATTTCATTGTTGAATCAACTTAAAAATTTAATTAGGCATTGGTCTAGAAAGAAGTGTAAACACAAACACAGGACTAAACGTAAATAAATAATTTGTGGAAAATATAAAAATCGTGAATTAGACATGGAAATATTATACGGTAGGCTATGGAAACGTGATCAGCTGTTATAGTCCTGCAATGTTGAGTTCACAACAGCGAGTTTAGATGCTTATAGCTATTTGTGTGTGTGTGTGTGTGTGTTCAAGTAAAACAGTATTCTTTAGAATTCCATTAAAGGTTTATTTTTTATTTATTGTTTAAGTATTGTAATTATTATTATTTTTACAGAAAAAGATAACCGTGTATAGTTAAAAAGTTAGGTGGTTCATTTTAGATGAGGATACCTTTACATAGCCTATATGAAGAAAAGAAATAATTTTCTTATAACAAAACAAAAATGCTGCAACTAAACAATATATTTTAAATCCATCAAAAGCAAAAAAAAAGTTTACATCTTACGGTTTTTCAATTTATATTTTATTCAAATTTATTGGTTTTAATTGTAATGAATATACATTTCTGGAAATAATAAAATCCAGCCAATATGAATCACCCTCAGGAATTCACTTTAGTGAGAAGGGGGGGTTGGCAATCCCGAGGACCTAGCTAGATCTACACCCTTAGATACTGGCTCTCTTGACCAACTCTTGTTCATTTTAACCCTGACGCTATTAGAGTATTTGAGTCTTTATTTTATATCCTATTCTTTTTTTGTTATAATGCAATGATGACCGAGAGGTTTTTCACCTTTAAAACAACAAGGAATAAAAATTACATTGATCATCTCTGATGGATAGTGCGAACCTGTGCATGTAAATTATGGACTTCAAATTGTGTGTACTGCGCATGTATCTGAGTGGTTTGGAAGGCCTTAGGCCTTGACATTCCAAACATTTGCCAGCAAAAGACTGCTGATTTGGTTTGAATCTGCATCATTCACCTGAAAATTAGAATAATTAACAGCCATTATTGATTTTTGTGACAGATGAAACAGCGGTTGGCTAATAACCTCTGATCATTAACCAGATATTTTAGAATTTATTGAAAAGACAAAAAATTCTGAAAAAATGAGCCCGGTCTAGGCCTACTAAGTAAACAAGGAACTAAACAATTCAATGAAAATGTAATTAAATTGACATTTTAACCATCTATCTTAATCCCATATTTTAACTGTTTACATTATAATTGTTTTCCCGTTTAGTTGAAATGATTTAAGGATTATAACAATTCCTATTGTGTTATAATATGTATATTTTTTTAATATAAGGGATACTGGAAGAATATTGGGTGTTTTTAAATATTGCCAACTATCATCAATTCTGGGGGTTACAACGCCATACATGGATCTCTGTCAACTGACCCATGTCACTCTCTTTTTCACTTTATTTATAGTATATATTTTTTTATTAGTCCTAAGGGCAAAAAACCTCTCAGTCATCACCATCTACAAAAAAATTCAGAATACACACTTGGACCTTGAATACTCTAAATAGCATCAGGATTGGAATAAACAATAGTTGATCGAAAGAGACCTAATAGGAAAGATGAAAGGGAGAGATCTAACCCCAGACCACATGAAAAAAGTGTAGATCTAGTTAGGTCTCGTGATTACCCATTCCATCCTTACTATAGGTGAGCTATGAGAAGAAGAAAAAAAAAGTTAATTGATTAAAATAATTAAATAAAAATTATTAACTATTTTTTAAATTAAAGAAATATTTTTATTGCCATAGTAGAGAGCTTTAAAAAAAAATCTTGAAGTTGAGACTATGAACATCTCTCTAGCAAATAATACCTACAAATTATAAGCACTTTTTTAATTAAATTTTTTGGATTTCTAGAAATATTTTTATTTGAAAATTAGCGCACTATAATAAGCATCCCCACCCCATAATAAAATGCACGATTTATATGTTCAAATATAAAACAAAACTAAAAATAACCATTGTTTTAGGTTATGTAGACCACTTAAATAGTTCTATACTATTTACATTTTTAGAAGACTTTAAAACAGAGTAATAACATTCCCCATCCTCTTATTCTGCTAATATAGGACAGAAATTTAAGAAAATGTCAAAGAAAGACGCCATTAATATATTTATTATAAAAAGTTAAAACAAAATGGCTTTCGTTCGTGGCCTATGGTACAAAATGTTTTCATATTCCGTACTATCCCTAGAATATTTATAATTGATTGATGCGCCACTCCCCCAAATTCTACAGTCCCTTCTTAATTTCATCACTGCTGATGATATATATATATATATATTGTTTTCTTGTTGTTTAAAGTGAAAAACCTCTCAGTCATCATCAACTTATTAAAAAAAAAATCAAATAAAGATCCCTAGCCCTCGAATACTCAAATTATGTCGAGGTCGGAAGAGAACAAGAGATACCTGATAGGATAGATGAAAGAGAGAGATCTAACCCAAGACAATGTGAAAAAGTTGTAGAACCAGTTGGGGTCCTTCAGGATTTCCAAGCATGTACTTACTATTTATAGTGAGCCCTGAGGGTGCTTATCATATAAAACATTTACTACCACGTGATAAACTCTGTTATTTAAAGTTTTAATTTAGACTATTAATGTAGAGCTAGATTATAAAACTAGGCCCTCAATTTTCAGAACTACTGGTACTTGATGCCACTAATATATTCACGGCTTTGAAGCTTGCTTTTATTTAAAGATATCTGTAATTTTTTAATAATTAAAAATATATGTGTAATTATTATTTTACATCTACTTATTAATTCTATATACCGGTATTATAAGAATTCCTGTGTAAATGTACATCTGAATTTCATTAATTATGTATTACACATGTGTACAATGTATTAAAACTACACTGTCTACAAACTTTTATCAATTGAAATCATCCATTGGACTGATAGCCCAGTATTGAAGCAATTGTCTAATAAAACTGATTAGTTATGTAACTCACAAAAAACTTTTCTTGTGTGAAGTCAGTTGTGCCTGTGTATATCAGTTTATTATGAGTTAATTTTCAAAACTTAAAAATAAGTGTTTTTTTTTTAATTTAAATTTATTTTATATTAAAATCTTGATGGTCTCCACAGGTAAAATCTATTTTCATGCTGCTAAAATTGATTTTTGTATGCAGTGAATTGTTAATATCTACAATCAATATGGATTTAATTTATCAAGTGATATTTATAGGACTTTTTATAACAGAAAAAGAAGCAATGTTTCCTTATAAAAAAGAATATTTACCATCAAACCTGCACTCCATCGGTGGACATCGCCCTCCTATAGGTATGGATTGTGAAACAATATACACGACTCCACGCGGTAATAGAAGTATTGTTATGTCTCGAGTTACTGTGATCGATGAACAGGGTAACAATGTTTATTCCAGGCTTGTTAGGCCCCCAAAAACAATAATCAATTTTAATACTCCAATTAAGGGAGTTACACAAGAAGAATTACGTAGTACAGAAGGGTATTATGAAATAAGAAAAACGTTAATAGCTATGTTAAGTAAAAGGATAGTAGCTGGTTATAAGTTACCTAAATGTTTTGATTTTTTACGTTTATACCATCCGTTATATTTAAGAAGAGATGTTGCTTATTTTGATACCTTTCGTAAACACAATTTTGGTGAGTCGGCTATTTATGGAGCAACAAATTTAAAAGATATTGCGAAAAGATTTCTAGCACTAGATATACAAGTAAATGGTTATAACACAACTGAAAATGCAATAATAAGTTTAAATCTCTATAAACATTATCAGGGAATATGGGATCAAGAAATTTTTAATCAATTACAAGCAACAAGTATTGCATTTTCATTGGATTGTGTGATGATTGTAGGGGAATCTAACTATGGAAAAGCAGAGATGGTCGCAAGACTTTCTATTGTAAACTTTTTTGGACTAGTTACATATGATAAATTATTCAAACCAACATGGCCTGTAGTCGACTATCGAAGTAATGTTACTGGACTGTACGCAGAAAACTTTACAGATGCTGTATTTTTGAACCGAGAATTAGAATTAATTAAGGTACTTTTAAAGGGAAAACGTATAATTGGGTACAGGTTATCTCGTATTATGTATGCTATTGGATTACAACACAAACTTACCTTATACAGAGATGTCAGTTCTTTTCATAAATTTCTACAAGTATTCCCGCGTAAAATACCTTCATTGAAAGAAATTTCGGAACACTTTTTGAATAAAACATTTGATGAAGTTCCTCATGATCCTTTAAAAACTGCACATATTGCAATGTTGCTGTATATTAAATACAAAGCCGATTGGGAAGACGATACCTTTGACATTAAAGTCAAACAATCTATAAAACAGATGGCAGTAAAAAGGTACAAAATAACTCCAGTTGCTGTATATTATACTGGTATTTTAGTGGATTCATCTTACGGTAAATTTAGAGCAATAGGAAGAATTACAATGGTTAACCAATACAACTACTGCACATATGATAAATTTGTTAGACCAAATAACATGTCTATTGTCAATTGTTACACAAACCAGACTGGTATACACATTACAGATACTCTCTATGGTGACACAATCAATCGCATAAGGCAAGATCTAAATCAGTACTTAAAGGGTAAATTATTAATAGGCTATAAATTACAAAACTTATTTCAATTTATAGGATTAAGATTGCCAGCATTGTATATTCGAGACATTTCTACGTTTAAACAATTTTTGACACCATTGAACATAGCTTTATCAGTCAATGAAATAGCTAGAAAATTTTTAGATGTACAATTATCAGAATCAGCTCATCCTGTAGAAAAAGCTAGAGTTTTTATGAATTTGTACTTAAAATTTAAAGAAGATTGGGACATGTCAGTTAAAAATGCTTTTACTCAGCACGTCAACGTTTACCAGTTAAATAAAGTAATATCAAATGTACACCATAAAGGCGGATTTTACGAACCTGTCGCAATGCAATGTGCTGCTGTTACTGTCAAAAACTGGAAACAATTCAATTATAAAATGTTAGCTAGAATAACCTTGGTTAATCATCAAGGTTTATGTATTTATGATAAATATATAAAACCATTTTCAGAAATAGTTGATTATCATACAAATGTTACAGGAATACATCCGGAATATTTAGTGAACGGTGAAGATTACTATAAAGTAATTGATGAAGTGTTTGATTTAATACAAAATAAAACAGTAATAGGGGAAATGTTAAGTGTAAGTTGTTTTCAATTGTTACGAGTGAAAATGGTGTGGTGGTTATTGAGGGATACTTTTTACTATTCTAAATTTATAGTTTTAAGAAAAGGTCATTATACATTGAATGAATTTTGTAGTAAAAATCTTGGATTTTCTATAAAAGATGAAACAAATCCTATAGAGCGAGCTCAAGCGTTTATGAAAGTATATAATGCTTTTCAAGAACATTGGGAGGGTGAAATAGATAGGAAGTTTCATAGTTTAAGGAAAGAAACTAAAAAATTAAAAGAATATAAAGATAGAGGATATCAATCAATCCCTAAGCCACAAATACCTAAAATATGAAGAATTTTGTAGGGATTCCTTGTGTCCTTCCTTCTTCCATAGTTATCCTTTTTGTGCTCTAAACTAAAGATATTCAGTGAATAACAATTTAAAAAAAAATCTATTAACACATTTCGAACCATGTCCACTAGTAAGTCGAATGCACCATTTTGTTCTCAAAGACTGAAAGTTTCCGGCATGTCTACCTGTATACCAGGCTCATTCTAAAGGTGGGAACTACATTTTTTTAACTGTAGAATGTGCGTTTTATTGTGTAAAATAAAATTATTTATGTTAATGATAATTAATAAATTTATTTATTATACAAATATAAATATTTATATTTTAATATTGGTATTAGGTTAGAGTTTAATAGGGCACATAGCCTATTAGATTAGATTTTGTATAGACAGGAGAAACAGGCATACCTTGAAAAGTGGTCCTTGGTATTATCTGATAGTATACAAGAAAACACATAAAAAACACTAAAGTTGTGAACAAATGTTGACAACAATTCAGTCGTCTTTTTATACTCTCTACTGATTGAGAAAGTTAACAGTGTTTACGAAATATTTCAGATAGCGTTTTCTATGTGTATTTTTTACTTGTATACTATTAGGTAATACCAAGGACCACTTTCCAAGGTAAGCTTGTGTCTCCTGTCTATACAAAATCTAATCTATATTTTAATATTGTCATCCATTAGGGTGGTAATAGTATAGTCACATTCATAAGGGTGGCACATTTTTTGTTAGAAGAAATATTCAAACCTGCCTAACAGGCAGATTCAGTTCCTCATTGAATGCTTCTAGTTAAAAGCCTTATGTCCACCATAGTCTGTCAGTGGACTTTGTGTGTTGTGACTGATGTCCACGAAGTGTTAAAACACTTAAGTAGATTATTATTACAAAGGATGACCAGCTTAAAATAAAATTCCAAGAATGATACAACTGGAATTTAAAAGCCTTATATCCACCATAGTCTGTCAGTGGACTTGGTATGTTATGGCTGATGTACACGAAGTGTTATAACACAATTTAAAGTGGACTATTATTACAAAGGATGACCAGCTTAAAATAAAATTCCTAGAATGATACAACTGGAATTTAAAAGCCTTATATCCACCATAGTCTGTCAGTGGACTTTGTGTGTTGTGACTGATGTACACGAAGTGTTAAAACACTTAAGTAGATTATTATTACAAAGGATGACCAGCTTAAAATAAAATTCCAAGAATGATACAACTGGAATTTAAAAGCCTTATATCCACCATAGTCTGTCAGTGGACTTGGTATGTTATGGCTGATGTACACGAAGTGTTATAACACAATTTAAAGTGGACTATTATTACAAAGGATGACCAGCTTAAAATAAAATTCCTAGAATGATACAACTGGAATTTAAAAGCCCATATAAATATAACATACAGAATAACATGATATTAAGGAGAGGATTATTATATTTTAGTTTATTTATATTCATATTTTTTTGAATTTTCATGTTACATCTGCTTTAACGATGATATTTACAAACATTTCAATTAGGTGTATTGTCAAAATTAATTAAAAGATGAGATAGGCACAACAAAACATTTTTTGATCAGTCATGTTGATTTTGTAATTTCCTTATTTTATTTATGAGTTTCAAAATTTCAAAGGCTCAAAGTGGATTACACAAAAAGTAAATTCATAAGAGTTTTCCTGAAATACTGAAAAGTGAAAGATAATATTCACTATTTTCATTATTTTTGGAGCAGATGTGTCTGGGAAAAAAGTAAGGAAAAAAATTGTCAATGAAAAAAATAATCTAGTTCTATACATATCAATAAAAGTAAAAACAGTTTAATATTTAACTCATAGTTAAAGATTATGATCTGTTATCATTTGATCATATTGCATGTAGTAAAATGTTTATATTTTATCACTACATTTATCTATTACATACAGTTTGAAATAACAGTTAGTTTTATACGTGTGTTATATAAATACCTGAAGTGGATAACTTTGATTTATATTCCAGCTTTGAGAATAATGATGTTAAGTGTAGAACAATATTAAAAAGTTATTAACACTATTGATTTAAAATGGTGGTAAATTCTTTAGTTTACAATTTTTAATTATTCTGTTAATCTGTGCCAAGAATTTTGTACAAATCAATAGGCTATTAACTATAGAAAATTTAGGTATTTGATTAAAACAGGAATATTTGAATAATATTTTTTTTATTATTTCTAATTATATATTTTAGGCTAAACTTATTGGTTAATCAATTGATTGAATAGAAAATCCATTGAAAGAGATTCTAGATATCATGCAAAATGTTTTAACAAAACTTTCAATTAACATCTCTAAAGTTATTGATGAATTTATGCTGTATCCATTGAGTTGTCAGACACACTTATCCTTAGGTTTGGTGGATTTATCTAATTCTAAGATATTAATTAGTGATGTCAGGATTTATACATAAATCTATCAGTTCCATCAATTTTGTGACTTGCTCTTATCCACTGGTTATTTTTAGATTGTAACAACTGTAACTTCATTGGTAGGTATTATAATTTCCAGCTTTAAAAGGTTACGACAACTGTTAATTCATTAATTTTTCATGTATTTCAAAATGGAAACTGTTGGTATTTTTTAATAATATTTTATTAAAAACTACTTAACAAAGTTTTGTCATTTACCTGCAAAACTCCAATATTAGGCTATTTAACATTACACTATTTGTTAAAATTTCAGAGATCTTAATAAAATATAAAATATTATAGTTATACATGAAATATATATTTATATATAAGTGTTTGATGATCATAGCGCTGGATTCAAATTCTTCTTCGTCTTTCTTTACTTCCTCCAATGCAGAGGGTTTCAGTAATTCCCTTTGTCCATGCTCTTGTTCTTCTTCTTCTCTTCAATTTCCAATTTGACAGTCTGTTTACATAAAACAAGTCTATACTAAATTTTATTAACTGCTACTGCATAATCAATGATAGAATTTTGATTATCTTTTGCCTTCCAATTTCGTCATTCCTTACTCTGTTGAATTTAGAATTTTGACTTGGAGAGGGGGAAGAAAAAAGAAGGGAAAAAAAATGGACACAGATAATTGATATATAATATAAACCTGTAGCTATTAAAAAGTGTAGAAATGCTCTTTTAAAAATATAATAAAAACCGGTGTAAAATAATTCATGATAAAAACGCATAAGAACTATTACTACATTTGGATAGCCTGTCCTTTGTTTTCTTTAAGATTTTTTTTTGAATTTTAGTTATGCCCTATATTGAATCAAGATTAATCTAGACTGGCTGATAATAAGAATTCAGGTTTTAGTTGTCATTAATAACAAGAATCCAAAAATTAAAAGTTATGTTTCCATTACGACCTGGTTTAAAACATTTATTTAACCGAACTGCTTCTACTATTTTTGGTATTCAGGTTCACCCAAAATAAAATTTTCCAGCAATTTATTTTCGCACATCTCAATATCTATATATAGGCTATACATGTAGTAAACCTAGATGAATTGTATAAAATCATAGGTTTTTGAGTGATGATATCTATTAATAATTTCATATTTAAGATAAAATATCATGGTTATTTAACAGAGTGTTGATGATATTTAAATTTATTTCAATGTTTTACAAGATGCAAATAAAATTGCTGCTGTTTATGTTTTACAACATTAAAATAACAAAAAGGAAGAATAAGTTAATGTGATGTATTTATTTATTTGTTTGATAAATGTGTATTTTTTGTATTATTGAAATTCCTTTTATATACAATTTCCCACTTTATCAAAGAAAGATATTTGAATTGTAATGTAGTAAATGGCCGAAAATTCTTTTTTGTCTGGGTGTGTTTCAAGATGTTCGAAACTCTGAAGCTCCTTATGCATTTCTTCTCAATACAAAAAAAGAAATCCTCAGGAGCTCATTTTAGTGAGTACGAGCTTAGTAATCCTGGGGGAACCTAGACATTACTAAGGGTCTACACCTTTTTTCATATAGTCTCGGGTTAGATCACCTCTTTCATCTCTCCTATCAGGTCTCTATTCACCAATTGTTGTTTTTTTCCCCGAATCTGACACTATTAAAGAATTTGAAGGCTAGGGTCATAGGGGTTCACTTATTGTGGGTGCAGGTGGAACACTCTCAAAGTACAGTACTCTAGCTGGATCTATACTTTCTTCATCTAGTTTTGCGTTAGATATTTCTTTTTTTCCATCAGATCTTAACTTTATTATTATAAATAGAAGTGGATTTTACACCCTAGTCACTTAAGCCTATAAGACTTGTTGTGTACTTCTTAAATTTTCCTAGCTAGTTTATGTCTATTCCCTTGGTTAGGGTCAGGTTTACCTAGCTAGGTTGCTTGTTGCTTCAAAAGTTGCATCTGGGCCGAACATCAGTTGTCTTTTACGTCCTACATGGAGAATTTTATTCATGATTCCTCAATTTCTGAGTTTAGCCATCATTGTTTTAGACTCGGTTCTGTTACGGCTTATCACACAACATGTTCTGGTCCAATGAAGGATCCCTTGGTTCCATTTTTTGGCAGTTTATCTGCCTTTTCGTTTCCTTTGTATCCTCTGTGACCTGGTATCCAGCTAAGTTTTACCTGGTTTTGGGTCGAAAGATTGGTTATGGTTCGGTTACAATCCCACACTAGTGATGAGTAGTGTTCGTGTGAGTTTACAGACTTTATAGCAGCCTGACTGTCCGACATGATAATGATATTATTAATGACAACCGACCTGATTGGTATATTACTGGGGAGGCAAATGGCCAAAATTGCAAATTTGGCTCATCCTGAAACCTAACCAGCAACCGCTAGATTTTATATTACAACCGGTATCAACGCTTGATCCACTTCAAATGTTTCACAGTTATAATAACTTCAACGTTCCGCCATCATTTTTTTCATTGTTACATTATTTTTATAATCTGAAAAAGAAAATTGTAAGTACTGTATAATGGTAGTTACGTATGGGTAAATAGTGGTTTGGCGCATTGTGTAAATAAGTGTAGTCAATTTGAAAAATCTCAGATGGGTTGTATATATGAATAAATTAAAGATTATGACTCCAAAAACATAATTTGACACCAAGATCAAATTTTTAGATGGAGTGGTTTCCAAAGTACAAACAATCAAATATTTGCATCAGCCATTTTCCAAAATGGCGTCCAGCAAAGAGGGTCCCATTCATACACAGTGACCACTAATCAAAATATCATATATACTGCTGTAATATAAAATTTAAAATGGTGGCTGCTAGTTAGATTTCAGGGTGAGCCAACTTTGTAATTTTACATATTTTACTAAATGCGCCTCCTCACTATATCCTAACTAGGCACAGTTGTGCACATTCCATTATTGCCATGATTTCTGCTTGGAATACAGTTGCGTATTTTCCCAAAGCTATACTTATATTTTCCTGGGTTGTTTTACCATATTCCCTCACTAGCACAGAAGTTAGTACGAGATCCGTCAGTTTTGTATTCTATACTATTCTGTATTGGATACCAGTCTCTGTCAATATCCTTTCTCTCTTGGATGATAACTTCAAATGGTATAGTCCATGAGGTATTTTTACTGATGTAATCACTTCTCATAGTAAGTACATAATTATACGATTTGTGTTTAGGAATGGTGCCTTGTCCTTTTTGCCAACAGCTTCTTTTCCACATTCCAGAGTATTCCATTCTGTATGCCACTAAACTTGCCTCAGTTATTATACTGAGGTCTAGTGGATCTATTCTTGACATAACTTCTATTACTGCTGTAAGTGTACTTCTAAAAGCTCCTCCTGAGATACATAGGCAGGCCGACCTTAGTAGACTAGTCAACCTACGTCTTGTAACATCTAGAAGTGTTCTTCTCTAGCACACTAAGGCGCCATATAATATCTGAGGTTTAATTACCATACCATAAAGACATTTAGTCATAGCTGCATGGAGACCCTAGTTCTTACCAAGAAGTCGCTTACATGCTATAAGTGATCTGGTTGATTTCTGCAAAATGTAAATTTCATGTTTTCTCCAGGTGAGTCTTCTATCCAGAATAACATTTAGATATTTAACATCATCTGAAAGTTCTATGTTAATATTAACTAGACTTACCTATAACTCTGTCTATTTTAAAGTTTCTGGTGAAGGGTATGATGGTAGTCTTATCCAGGTTAATGGAAAGACAATTGTTCCTGCACCAGTCTTTGATCTTCTTTAATGCTCTATTATATAATTCTGCAAGAACACTTAAGAATTTACCTCTTATCAACAGTACTATGTCATCTACATAATTTTGTGTGTATAAACCAAATTTACTTAATTCAGTTATTAGGGGGTCAACTACCATGTTTCACAGCATCAGTGAGAGAATTCTTCCTTGTGAAGTACCTCTCACATTTATTTTCTCACCATACTGGGTTGCACAGATTATTCTATTTCTTAACATTGATTATAACCAATTACTAATAGTGTTTTCTACCCTTAGATTTTAACTGCTTACTGATTGATTGATAAGCAGTATACAAAAAAGCTTGTATATCTAGAAATGCACATAACTCAAATTCTTTGTTATATATTGATGCCTCGATTCTACTCGCCAGTTGATGTAAGGCTGATTCACAGGACTTACCTGACTGGTATGTGTGTTGGTTACACTGAATGAGATGATTTTTAATAATAATTCTATTCTGTAAGTGTGTTTGTATTATTCTTTCCATTGTTTTAAGAACATAGGAGGATAAACATACTGGTCAAAACGCTTTGGGATTTATGTAATTTTCCTTTCCTGGTTTCGGTATATACTCTACTACACCGAACAAAAGGCTCCTATTGAAGTTGTCTTATTCTGATTATGGATTATGCCAATTTTCTCCATTAGAATACTATTTGGAAAGTGTGTAAAACTTCTACTATTTTGAGTAATACTTCTAGTGTGACATTACCTGAAGAAGTTAGACCACCTCTTTCTAGGATCTTCAACAGATTCACTTGTATGAATCGGTTACTTCTAGATAATTGTCCCACTGACCAGTTTTCTTAGTTTTATTAAATAATCGCCTTGTAATTTTCTTTATTCTATCTAAATCTCTATTCCACCATTTTCCTCCCCTTCTTGTGGATACATACTGGATAGGACAGTTATAATTATATGAGTCAATAATGGGCTCATGTATATTAGCCGCTATAGAATTGTTATCAATTACGTCTCTGACTCTCTTACTGAGGGAATCTAATCTATAGGTTAAATCTTCACAATAAGAGTTCCAGTTAGTTCTTTTGGGATTTCTTAACTTTTGAATTTCAGAATCAAAATTTAACTTCTACATAATATGACAATGGTCAGATGCTGAAATTTCACCTGAGACATGCCAGACAGTTACAAAAGAACTAATATACTCTGTGGAAATTGTAATGTCAATGACTTCTTTTCTTACTTTGTTTCTAAAGGTACATTCCTCACCAACATTAACTACCAGTACACTCCTACTGTTAAGACATTCTAAGAGGGACTCACCTTTAGTATTTGTGTTACTTGAGCCCCATGCTATGTGATGAGAGTTGGAGTCTAATCCTGCAAGGAAATGCTCCTTTTCTTTCTCATTAAAATTCGTCACCGTCTCTAGTTATTCAGAAGGTGAAGTTTTCTCTGAATAACTTAAGAATATGGAAGGATTACTATACTCTACAAACCACTTACAAAACTCTTTTCTGTATCTTCCTTTCACTACTTAAGAATAAATGTGATATATATGAAGAAGTATAATAGATATTTAACAAATTTCTGCCTCTTCACTTCTTGGTTGATTTTTTTGGTTCTACAAACATCTACCAAGCTGAATATGTGTCAATGTTTGTGAATGGGTTTGCACTCTCGTTTTACACTTCAAAAGTGAATAGTAACACTTTTAGTTTATTTAAATTATTTATTTATTGTCCATCCATGGTGACCAACTAGTTGTTTGTCCAGTATATAAATGATTAAACTTATGTTAATAGATTTTATATAGTTTAATTCTTTGGCAGATGACTCTAATTAGATCCATATTGTGCAATACAGTAGAGTCTCACAAACTCGGCTCTGGATAACCCGGCAGTCCGGATTACTCTGTGACCCCAACTGGAAAAAATATATTGCTAAAAACAGCGATGTTCGTAAAAGTTCGGCAGATCCCAAAGCGGGCATTAAGTCTTAACACATTTAACCGCGTCTCAAACGAAACCAACACACGCTTCCGTTTTTGTAACTCGCTCATTTTTATTTATTGTATATACTGTTTGTAGATCATAACCAGTCAAAGAAAACTGAAAAGAAATGTTATATTTTCCATAATGTATACTAAATTGATTCGTGGAAAAAAAGTGGCCCATCAAACGTTTTTGCAGGTGTATGTCTGTTATACCGACGGGTGCCAATGGTGCGGTGTTTTTATGCCGCCAACAATGGGGTACCGCTATCGACAAAGTCGTTTGACTTGCCGCTTTGGTGCTGCCGTGTTTTTACACCACCGATAATGGGATACCGCTATCGACAAAGTCGTTTGATATCGCCGCCGCTTTGGTGTTTCAATTATAATTTATTTTCGGAAACTCTTATCGAACCAGTACACTACGAAATAGGCCAGTTAATCCGAGGATCGGTTGATCCGAGGCTGGTTAATCCGAGGCCGGTTAACAGAGGTTCTACTGTATAAACATTTTTATAAGACTAGAAAAAAAGAAGCTCCTTTTTTGTGCCCTTATTCCCGATAACCCGGCATTTCACAAACTCGGCACACTTCCAGTCCACATTACGCTGAGTTTGCGGGACTCTACTGTATTATAATATTATTATTGTGTAATCATTGCACAAGATATGCTAATTAGTATATTGCACAATATTACATCATTATAACACAATGTTGTGCAATAATTACATAATAATGATTATTGCACAATTGTTGCATAATTATTGCCCAATAAATACTCTCAGATCAGCTCTCTCCTACTTTCAATACACATGAGTATAAAAAAATACACGTTAAGGAAAAAATATAATGAAGTTAACATGTGAATAAAATTGTAAACAATATAATATTACGGGTCGGAAATAATTCGGATAACACAAAAATGAAACTTGACCCCTTTCAATAAAAGCTCAATTTCAATTAAATATAACATGTGCTGAAGATGTGTTTATGGTACAAGCGAAACAAGTTTTACACTTTTATTTAAATATATAATTATTTTTTCAAAGGCAGCATCCATGGTTCATTTTTACTTTTTGACTGACAATTACTAAAAGAGATTTTTGTAGACGATTAATTTTAATTCACTTTTATTTGTTTTTGGAGATGAGAGAGTAGGAAAGTTTGGATTGTGCAATGGTTTTGCACAGGTTAATTTTGTATTTTGTCATATTTGTATGTTAATCGTCAATTTTATTACAATTTTAATGACAAATAAGTGCAAAGTACCAACATGAGGAAAGCGATTAGAGGCTGTGGGTTAAATATGATGTAGTACAAATCCCCTTAGTTGCAAGTCAAACATGTGGAAGCTATATTAACATATGTAAAACTACAAGGCTTTGATACAAGTAAACTAAGTGAAATTTATGTTTCAAGTGGCTTCCTTTGTATTGAGATCATCCTTTGTCTGCATATCCGTAATTTAATTTCACCTCCGCTTACATGGAATACATAATTTGGATTATTTAGTGTGTAAACCTCAGGATAGCGTATTATAGAATCAACGCATGATTTTAACTTTTGTAGCTAGATTGATAATGTATAGGACATTTTAGTGAATTAAATCTACTTTATCAGTTTAATTAGTGAATCACTTTTTCAGTTTCTATTATTATTTTTTTTTCTATTTACAAATTACATAGGTAGAGTAAAGAAGACACAACTGAAAAGTCTTTTTGTTGAGGGTCTCTTTAAAACAATATTATTAGTTTTACCATTAACTGCCAACAGGTAGAACTCTAATGCAAACATAAACCATATGTCCATGTAAGAAAAATAAGCTCCACAGAAAAACTTTCAAACCATAAACGTTTTTAATAATTCTAATAATTTTCATTACTGTTGAGACCGATGGTTCTTGGTGGAATTCCATGTTTAAAGATAATAAAACTCAATTTTTTATTTTGTACTATCCACTTTTTATTAGTCTAGCCGACCAATGGTTTCGCCTGCTAAGGCATTGACGAGGCTGTATTACAGACTGAAGAAAAGAAAACCTTAAAACTAGAGGGTGGGAGTTAGGATACAAAGAATGGAAGATTGGGGAAATACCCAGCCTGGGCAATGACCATAGGAACCATACATATTGGGAAAACCAGTTGATTGTTCTAAGTACCCTACAAATAACTTTTAAAGGTTTTACTAATGGAGAGTTATACAAATCTAACTGGTCATTTAAAACTAAATTAGGGTTACAGTATCTTATTCTTTTAATTTCTAAGCTCTCCAAAGCATTCAATTTCCTACCTTTATTATCAAAATGTAATATTTTAAAATCTACACTGGAATTAAAATCAGACACTTGATGTATTCTTAAATGATTTGAAAAACTGGAATCTTCATATCCTAACCGCCAACTTCTTTCATTTTCACTTAATCTAGATTTAAAATTACGTCCTGTTTGACCTACATAACATGAATTACAAATTTTGCAAGTTATCTTATATACACCACTTCTCAACATTTTGTTAATTTTATCTTTAGAATTATTTAAAATCTTACCTAAACTATTACTACAATAAAATGCCGGCCTACACTCTGTTTCCCTATTTAAAATATTTCCAACTTTTTGGCTAACATTTCCTAGATAGTTAACTTTCCGCCATTTAGCGCTATTTTTTAACTGAAGTTGGAAAAATAAGTTGCCTTGCATTCATCTTAAGTTTTTTCTTTAGCATTTTATTAATAATATTTACATCATATTCATTATTAACAGCTATTTGTTTAATGCAACTTAGTTCTTTATTGAAATCAGAGTCAGACATTGGAACTTTGATGAGGCGATACAACATACAATGGAAAGCTGCCAATTTATGATTTAAAGGGTGCCGAGATGAAGCATGGATAATGTTATCTGTGAAAGTTTGTTTTCTAAAAACACTAAAGTTGTGTTTACCATTTTCAATTTTTATATTTAAGTCTAAGAAATTAATTTGATCTTGTTCTCCAACTTCCATGGTAAATTGTATAAATCGGCTAGACTAATAAAAAGTGGATAGTACAAAATAAAAAATTGTGTTTTATTATCTTTAAATTCTAATAATGTTTAAATTTTTCTCCAATTTCATTATTGATAAATGTATTTTGATACTGAAATGCCCAAAAATACAGAAGAACATAGATTTCCTCTTTATTGATAGCAAGCAAAAATTGTTAAATTTAATTGGGAACTATTACAGTAATTTTTATGTTAAGTTCATGATTTAAAAGTAATTGGAATTGAAAAAGTTTTTCCCAATTAACAATTATATATCACTTTTGTCCCTAACAATACAATTTTGATTTCTTATTTTTCAGTAGCAAAATATGGATTAACTCTGGAACTACTGCACCGATTTCAAAAAAAGTTTTCAGTTCCAATTAGTATTGAAGAACCCACTTTGTCACTGAAAAAACTATAATGTTCTAACTAAAAAATTTAAGAAAATGTGGATTTAATATTTTTCACCAACAATAAATGGTTAAAATTTGAAAACTATTGTACCAACTTCAAAAAGTTTTTATTTCAAATTAGCACTCAAATCTAATACCATATTTGTCACTGGAAAAATATTTGTTGTTGTTGAAAATTATGTCTAAAATTTTGGTTTTTGTATTACCATTGCAGATAAATATTGTTATAATTTGAAACTACTAAATCAATTTTAATCAAACAGACTAAATCTTAATTAGATAACTTACCTATATAGGAAAGAAGACCACATGAAAATAGGAACAGTGATTCTTAAGTTATAAGCTTACAAAAAACCGAGCAGAAAGACAGAGAGACATTGCGCTCTTTATATATGTAAACCTACAAGAATCACTAAAGGTTATGTCACCGACAGGAGAGTAGTGAATGAAATCTATATGCATAAAAATGAACATTTCATAAAATTATTACCAGCACGGTTATATCGGGTTTTCTCTTAACAGTTCACTAGTAAAGTTACTTCCAAATTGCTAAAGTTATACTAGGTTTTTGTTAAAGACATGTAGATGATTAATGAATGTATTAATTGTTCTCTATAAACCAAGCTACTGAACCACTTTTTTTAATGAATAAGTTCTGACAGTAATAAAAGAATATCAGTAATTAGTTATTAACAAAGCACTAAAATTGGTTACTAACTATTTTGTGTTTTCAAATTAAAATTACTGTACACATAAATAACGTGCCACATTTATGATACTTCTTTTATAATAGTTATATCACTTAAAATTTAGCTACTGGGTAGATAACACCATATTATTATCAGATTAATTATGTAATACCAATCCATACAACAAAATCCTCACTGTTCAATTGTACAACATAGAAATAATTCATTTTTAAGTATGATTTTTCATTAAATTTCAAATTTGTTGAACAGGTAATGCTGTGGATGGTGAAAACAAAATTCATAACAAAAATTTATTTTTTCTCTTGTTCAAAAACTTTTAATATGAAACATCAAATTTGTAGTTTGTATACAGTTTATATTGTTATTAATGTAATATGTGCATTCGAGCTTGGAAGTGATAATAAGAAAGTTGCAACACA